>JAPQRQ010000018.1:29901257-29941116 GCA_037367365.1 Apogon talboti | reverse complement strand
AAGCCTTTGTGGTTGAAATAAATGACTGATTATTGAAGTAAAAACAAAGGCAGGGCTTAAACCATTAAAAAAAACCAAACAAACAAACAAAAAAAAAAAACATGAAACAGAAACACACTTGATGTCTTGTAAACAATAGTGAGGGTGTGGTCGTTCAGGGCATAGTAACGGTATACATTCTGCTCGATAAGCAATGTGATTGACATGCCACTGGTGTTTATGCTTTATACAGGAACAAAAAAAAAACAAAAACAAAACAGAAAAAATGATAAACACAACATTCAACACTACATACACTAAAAAAGATAAAAAACAAAGATTCTCTCAACAATAGACACTAACCCTCTTCCCAAAAACTGTAAGAAAACAAGAAAATGAAAAGAAAAACATGACAAACAGGGGATTAAAAACCAAATTCCTGGCTATGTGTATCCAAATCTGCATGTTTAACAACCACGATGTGTGTATCTCTCAAAAATATCCAGGACTATACATCTAGCCACCTTGTCTGCACAGTGTAATAGCAACAACCATTGCACTTGACTAGACATACCATACACAGCTATGCTGACGGACAGTGTGTAAATGACTGAAAAGATAATATTGCCATCAGGATAAATGAGCAGCTCTCACACACAGACAGGCAGCCTATGTGGCAGGTCGGGAAAGCGTTTCAAAAACAAGACCCATTAAAAATAGAGAATCAATACAATTAATCACAAATCAACATTTTCAATGGGTATTTTAACTGAAGACAATAAAAATCTATCTTTGTGATCTATTCAGCATATACCGATTCTTCCCACTGTCTGTGTTAATGTCTGTCCACTTTTTGGTTCATACTGAGAAGATTTAAGTCTCGTAACTGCTTGGGCCTGAAACGAAGAACATGGTGATGGTGAACGCCACCACGGAACAGAGTCATGAGGAAGTAACTTTAACCTAACATTTAAAATCCCTGACAACACTAAAAACTAACCCCCTTGTAGATTAAACGCAGATAAAATGTGACAGGAGCCAATGTTTCTGAGCCTGCAGTGATTAAGAAACTGACCGAGGTGGTTTAAGGGAATCGCTCTAGGAGACGTTACTTAAATTTGAACAGATTTTAAAATACCCATTAATGTCAAAGGCCACAGGTCTCATGCAAAGCCAAGAGTCTCCCACTGGCACCATCAAGTGAGTAAAGTTGGAACAGCACCTAGAAAATAAGCTGCTCTCCTATAATGGACAAGGGGCAGACAAACACCCAACACAATGTTTAAAAAAAAAAATAAAAAAAAATCAGAGTGGAATGACAGCTTTTAATGGCTTCAGTCTATTCTGTGTGAAGAGCCGACAAGCTGGGAGAACAGAACACGTCATGTGCTGAAAGACCCGTGTCTTGTTGGTTTTTGACAATGATGTTTTGTGACAATTAGAAATGACTTCAGTTCAATTCTTGTAAATTAAAAACAACCATAACACATTAACATGACAGTTTTGCTTGTGAATGACATCTCTCTTACTTTCACCCCACCCATATATATCTATGTGACTGCCCAACAATGATTACATTTTTTTCACTGAAAAAGGCATTTTCTTGGCTCGAAATTTTTCAGATATAATTGTGTAGTAAAGCAATGAATAATAATCCTCTGTCTATTCTTTAAATAAATCCTCAACAACTATTTTGCTACATTTGAGGGACTATATGGTGGTTGGCTTGTGGGGAGGCCTGTTTAATCCAGAATAGTTCTGACAGCTATTTGTGTGTTGTGATAATCCACGTCCGGGTGAACTGCCTCATCTAACCCTGGACTGAATCTAGAGACGGGATCATACAACTGTGCACTGGAGTCACACACATTTTGGCCCATGGATATGAGGGGGGAAAGTGCTGCCCAAAAGTGAACTGTACATAAAAAGATAATTTTTATTTCTTTTATGTTTTTTCTTTACACTTAACTGAGTGATATTACAGTACATAGGTTATTTACAACTGTGCAGTAATGTGTGGCAAAATAAATTATCTAGAAGGCAGCAAGAATACATTGGTTAACGAATATAAAAACTGTACATAATTTACGGAATACAACTTTTTTTCTGTTTTCTTTTGTTTTTTTCCATTAAACTAATATTGGCTCTGTAGTGTTTCAAGTCACTTCCTCAGAAACAATGAAATGCCCAAGTAAAGAAATAGACAAAAACAATATTTCTCTCCTGCCAAACCACAATTTCTCAATAGTCTCTTTGAATCGTAACATTCGTTATATTTGTTTCTTCTGGTTGTCCTGTGGTGTTTTTTTGCAGTCTATGGCGCGCTCACACGTTTATTTTGGATCAAGCTTGGAGGCTGAGGAACACTCCGGTCTGTCCTCAGAGATCCGTACTTGTCCTCTTCTGTTTAGCCAGGTTGAGAGGCTGCAGGATCAGTCTCTTCCTCTCAAACACCGGGCCCTGACGTGCACACACATCACCAACCCTCCGTCGTTTTCTGACTTGCTGCAGGCGTCGTTGCTCAAATGTTTAGCGAGGCCTGGTGCAGTGTAAATAGAGAAGGTGTGCTCCACATGTACAGCCTCAAGGGCCCAAAATCATTAATGGCTGCTTGTAGCCGCCTGGTCTGTCCATTCCAGCCATCCTGCCATAGATACACATTGAAGATCCATATGATGCACCGCACCTCCTTCGACATCCTCTGGGTCTGCACTGGACACTGTGTGCTCCTCCCGGCCCACCAGGAGCCCCGGGTCACCAGGGGAGGCTTGTCCTCAGTCCTTCCCCAGGACAGGCACCATGCCATTGGGAGAGCTCTTCTCTGATCCTCCTTCCAGCGGTGGGTCTGCTGAAGCTGGGACCAAAAACGAACACAGAAAGTAGATTTCTGTCCCGTCTCACCTTATCTGAGCACTACGTAGCTGTGACCCAGTGTCAGAGTATCGGAGCAAAAACTGTTTCTGCTTCTCGTACTCTGATCAAAAAAAAAAAAAAAAAAAAAAAAGCATAAAAACTTTGAGGATGAAAGTGCAAGTTGTGTATTTTCTTTTTCCCCAGTAAAAACATGTTTCCTTCTTCACGGAAGGGAATCGAAAGCAAGTTTATTCATCTCTTTTTCTATATAATATAATTCTTCTGTCTTAAGTCCTCTTTCAAACTTGCTAGCCCTTTCCATTCGTTCTATTTAACGAAGTCTCTTTGAGAAGAAGTGATTCAGACCACAGTTGCTCGCTCTCTCTTGGAGTGCAGGGGTGTCATGCAGGCAGCAGGACAAAGTCATCGTTGACATCGACCATTGGCACGTAGAAGGACGGCACTTCGTTGACACAGAGGGACTTGTGCCCTGCTGGATCCAGCTCCTGGACCTTCAACTGCCACTCCATTCTTTGCACTGCATTGAGGGCTGCTGCTTCGTGTTGCTGCCGCATCAACAAACACGTCTGAGGGAAGATTAGGGAAGTATTAATCTATGTGGTGAGCACTCGTAGACTGGTATTTAACAGAAGACATAAGAGCAAATATCAGCACTCTACAGGGTGTTACTTACCTTCATGCGGTCGTATTTATCGTCCACATCCTGGATCCATGAAATAAACTGACGAGCATTGAAGCGATCTCTCACCGATTTGTTCTCATCACCCTAAGAATGTGGACAAGATAACATACAGATGAAGAAATGGATACTATGATATTTGCTTAATTCTTCATGCTAAACAGGGATAAACTGATGTGACATTTTAATCTACATTTCCTACCTGACTCTCTGATGGCATGTTATACACTTCAGAGTCCAAAAGCATGGTGCAGGCGCTGAATGGCACAGCCTGATTGGCTATTGTTCTGGCTGCCCTGCAGTGGACTCTTAACACCTCCTGCTCACAGGACACTATTAGCTTTTCCTGTGAACAGATGTCCAAAAGAGAATGAATATGATCATTAGGAATGCATCGGTGACAAAGCTTTTCAATAAAAAAATAAAAAATAAAAAAAAAATCCTGATCGACAAAGTTTTAAATATGGTTTTAAGTGTGTATGCAGATTTTAGGACTCAGTGTGTGTGTTGTATGTATGAAAGCAATGTTTATCAAGTTAGTGAAGTGGCAGAACAATTTTGGAAAAAGAGAATAAAAACATGTTTGAGGCATCTTCACTTATACACTGACATATACAGTGAATATGTTCCTTACCCGCTCTATGCTGTGCTGCAACCTGAGCTTCCCTCTCACAGCCTCCTGTTGTCTGAAGAGCTCCTTCAGAGGTTCTGACAGCGATGGAGGTGGGGCAATCTAATGAGTAAACACCGAATACAGTATTATTAAAACACTCAAACACTGAAGATGTTATTAAACTGCTTTGACAGTAAATTACAGCTTTTTTTTACTGGTAATTACTGTTTATGGCTCTCAATGATAAATAGCTGCCAGTCTTTAAAAGTGACAATCTTCTTTCTAAAATGAGAAAATGTGATATAAACAATATAACTTACCACAGGAATGTGAAGCTTGCTGAGTGGTTTGCCATCCAGCAGGTAGGAGCCAGTGTAGGTCACATATTCAGCATAACACTGAGGGGCCTGTGGGGTGATATAGCACAGAATTTTCCTCTTTTCCTCAATCTTCTTCCTGATCTGGAGGTACTCGAAGTAAGGGTTGGACCGGTCACTGTGGTAAGGCTCAATATCATCCAGCTTGATGGCATTGACCACTACAGCCAAGGTCTGCTGAATCATTTCTCTGGTCTGCTGCATGGCTGTGTTTACAAGCTGGACCTGGACCTGCTGTCCAGCCGATCGGAATTTCCTCTTCCGTGGGTGTTGGGTTTGAGACTCCTCTTCATCCACAGGAATAGGGCGACCTTTAGTTGTTTTACCGAGAACCACCGGTGCAGTGGTCGTCACCGAAGTTGATACAGACACCGCTGTGGTTGAATTAGATGCAGAAGAGGAAACGCTTAGCACAGTTTCTTTCTCTTTCTTTAGAGCTGAGAAGGACGAAGCTGAGGTGGGTGTTGGGGTTCTCGTAGGAACAGGGTTAATGCCCACTGCTAGACTGGTTGTTACAGGGGTGGGAGTGGCAGATGACGTTATTATACTGGAGGTAGGAGGGACAACAGCAGCAGCAGGATTGTTCTTGGCGCGATTGCGGGTCATCCTCTGAGGGATTTCATCCACCTTCTTAGGGATATCTACAGTGGTGGACACTGTGGTTAGCGTTACTGGTGTCAGCTTGCATGTGGTCTCCTGAGAGTCTGATAGTTCCACAGTGCTGGAGAGACTGACAGCCACTGGGAGCTGTGGAAGGGGACTGCATGATACTGGTTCTGTTACAGGCTCAGACATCTCCTCCTGCCTACTTTCTGGCTTGACAGCAGACACTGAATCCAGGGGTATCTGCAAAGACTCTGAAAGTGGATGAATCTGAATGTGATGTTGCTGAGCGGCATCTGATTTCACAGGCGGATACAACATGCTAGGATCGGGGTCATCAGGTCCCCCATAAGGTCCTTTTCTTTCCAACATGCTGCTTTGCTGTTGTGTTAGAGTCAAAGAGCAGCTGACTGGTACGCTTTGAGGCTCGGGGTCTAACTCCTGCTGAAAGTTGGTATGCGGTGATGGTACAACTAAGTCTTGTCCCGTAGACTCCCTTAAGCCTAGTTCCCCACCAGTACATGAAGTCTTAGCCAGGCTTTGTAGGTCCATGTCCATCATTTCTGGTTCATCTCTGTCTGTGATGATATGTCTGATCTGGGTCGGTACCACCTTGTTGTGGTCAGCCAGTTCCGATTCCCGAGATTCAGCCTCCTCCGATTTGTCTGGCAGCGGTAGGTCGGGCAGAGAGAATGGTCCCAGGTCATCAAGTTCACCTGTGTCTGCTGAGAATGGGTCTGCCCACGGCACCACAGGCTCAGGACCCACTGTTGGTGCCATGTGACCATCAGCAGCACTGAAGCTGTGGGTGCTCTGTCTGCTATCTGGTTCTACACACGGTGCCTCTGAGTCCATCTGGTGATCATCATCAATACTTGGCTTGTTGCAGTCCTGGAAAAAAGACTCCAGCCTATTTGATGATGCGGAGTTGTTTAAATAGTTGTTCGATTCCCCATCCATACCTGTGTCAGGTCTTTCTGGAGATGGGATGTCGGCCACAGCCTCCTTCTGCTCATCGTAGTCCTGCTCCTCTTTATGCCAGCTATTCCAACTAGCATAAGGGGAGCTGACGGAGGGATGTCCAGGTATGTGCTGCATGTCACTATCTGAATGGGAATATGGACTGGTTATTTTAGAGACCGCTGCCTCTATCTCCCCATATGTCCTGTGAGGAGACTTGAGGTCCATTTCAGAGTTCCAGCCCATGCTGTGATCAAAGCAGTTCTCTCCATGATTAGGTGCAGCATGTGAGGGGGAGAGCTGGTGGACCTCTGGGTCTTGTTGGTCTGGAGACTCTACAGGCCAGCTCTTCCTCAGAGGGTCCTCTACTTGAGGGGAGAAGGAACATGGTTCTCGGTCTTGCTCTGGTTCCTCCACTGCACAGTGCTCTCCCTCAGCTCTGTCATCCAAGTCACCATCTTCCTCTTCCTCCTCCTCTTCCTCCTCTTCATCTTCCTCTTCCTGGTCCTGTTGCTCAGTGACAGAGGGAAGATCTGAGAGGACCAGGTTAGGCTCACTGTGGTGAGGCTCAGAAATGTCATCCATATCAAGTGGTGGCAAAGCAGCAGGAGCTGGCGTTGGAGGTGCGGCTATGTCAAAGCACGGCTCCTGTGGGTCTGGCCTGTGAACTGGTGTAGAGGGTTTTGGCAAGAAACTGTTGTATACACTTTCAGGAAGATGTTCATTACCCTCAGTTCCAGAAAGACTCGGTGCTACCACATCTGGCATTGGATGGGTTGGTTCCCGCCGAGGAGACAAAATCCTCCTGGGGGAGAAATAGGGAGGCGACCGGCACTCCAGCCTATCCACAGATGCTGACTTTTCCTCAAGAGTTTGAGACGATGATGCTGGGTCAAATTCAGCAGCTGGGTCACTCTGCTGTCGGAGGAACTTATCTGCCTCAGCCTTGAACTCATCCTCTAGAGGCCTGCGGACATCAGATGTTTCAGAACGGCTGATGAGTGGGAGTTGGAGGTTTTTGGCAGGTGTTGGACAGGTGCCCTCCTGGAAACTCTGTGAGTTGGAGTACCTGCTGGGTGGACAGAAAAAAGAAAAGACACACTCTTGTTAAAGGTTGAATACATTTACACAAAACTGGATATGTTTACATGAATTTGAGTATTCTGGTTATGACTGTGTTATTAAAGTATCTATTATTATGTTTGTTCATGTAACCATCATACCCAAGTTTCAAAAATTTACAAAAACACTTACTCTGCATTTAAGTGAAACTGATTATGCTTGTTGAAGTGCTGTGAAAGCTACAGCAATAATTTTGCAAGCATTTTAGGCAACACTCTCAGGATGAATACATTTCCGATTAGGCTACTCATTACAGGGATGTCAGATTAAATTTCGATTTTGTGTTCCAAACATCACAGGCTCCTGCAAAAACGTCTAGGACTACTATGATTTATCATGATACTATGTAGTACTACCATCATTTATCATGCAGTAGTAATATCATTACTATTTACTACTACCTATGTATTTGGGGATAAGAATATAACCAGATTTTCCTTTCCTCCATCTAAACACCATCTCAAATATGATTAAAGCAGGGGCTAAAGCTTCATAATTGGAATACTGCTGCATATTTATCATGTTTACATACCTTTCAAAGAAAGACGGTGAACAGGCGTTCATGGACATCGTCATAGCTGATGTGTTCTGGCAGTCCAGCCCATCCAACATAATGTCAGCATAATCCTCTGCACTACAAGACGGGGTCCGTGGAGTCTGCATTACCTCCTCATAGCTGGGGCAGGAGATGACAGAAGTTGGTGTGGGGACACCGGTCGGCCTGTTCTGATCTGGTCTGGGAGAAGCCGGAAGGTTCTCTTTCATTTGGTGGCCGGCCAACCAGTCCTTTGAATTCTGACTGTCAGAAGGCTGGAACTTCCTGCCAGGGGACATCATTTGGGCTGGGAGGCCAACATCCTTTAACTTCTTTTCTTTCAGACTAGACTCCAGGCTGTTGGATTTCTTTGA
Source organism: Apogon talboti (assembly GCA_037367365.1). NCBI lineage: Eukaryota > Metazoa > Chordata > Actinopteri > Kurtiformes > Apogonidae > Apogon > Apogon talboti. The sequence goes on along the minus strand of JAPQRQ010000018.1, from coordinate 29,933,000 downwards.
TAGCTCACTGCGGTTTTTCCGTACTTCCTCTGTGGACTTGGCTTTGTCCTTGAGTTTAGGGTCTCCCGTCTTGGGTCTCAGCCTTTCCATCTGCTTCATTCTTTCTTTATGTCGCTTGTGTTTTTCTTCAATCTCCTGGTCTTTCAGACTCAACATCTGACCAAAACTTGTAATTTGGAGATCACCATCCACCAATAGTTTTTCACGTGGACGATTATCTTTCCGTACTGGTGTGTCTTTGGCCTGAGTGAGCTTTTCATTTTCATCCTTAGACTTGGATTTGCTGTGGTCCATTCTGTTGTCTTTATCCAGCGGATCTCGATTTCTGTCCTTTTTCATTTCAAATTTAGGACTATCTTCTTTTGACCTGTCTTTCAGGACAGTGAGTTGTGGGCTGTCTTTTAACCCTGACTTGACATCCTCTTTGGAGTGTTTAAATGACCCAAATCCGTCAATGTACTTATTCTTCTCCTCTTTCATCTTTTCCTTATGTTTCTCTTTCTTCTTTTTGTCTTTCATCCTGTCATTGATGACAGTAGATGCTTTGTCTTTGTCCTTCTTGGACATCTCTTTTTCAAATTCCAGTGTCTTATCAAAGTCGTCTTCCCCATCTCCTTTACCTCCGTATGGAAACGTGTACGGATCTGCCTCTAGAGGCATTGGCTCCTTCTCAAAAGGTAAGCTCTCTCTGCGGCTGTAAGATTCTCTGATCTCTTCGGTTTTGTCGCGTTTGTCTCCTTTGTCCTTCTTGACCTTTTCTTTCTCCTTGTCATGGCTTTTCTTGGATGAGGATGAAGATGAATGTCGATGTCTTTCTTTCTCTCTAAACTTATCCTGTGGTGTCGATATGGACAGGGAGTCTCTCCTGTCCTCGGACACGTCTGCCAGGCTGATGTCATAGAAACTGAGGACTGGCTCATGCCCACGGTCAGTAAAACTGTCTGAGGAGATTTCACTGTTCTTATCATTAGAGTCATCCTTGTAGTCATTCATAGCTTCCTCCTCCAGTTTTTCTAGGAGGGACTTTTCATTCTCCCCACTGCCTTTTGATGGTTTTCTTTCCTTCGAATGGTCTAACTTGTCTTTATATTTACTTTTTGTCTTCTCCTCACTGGTGTCCCGTTTGTCCAACAGCTTCTGCTTATTCTTCTTGTCTTGGTTAGAGTCCACAGATATTCTGTCTTTTCTTTCCTTATGTTTTGCATCCACAGAATCCTTCTTATCCTTGTTGTGTTTCTCCAAGGAACCTTTCCTGTCTTTGCCTGTGTCAAATGTGGCCTTTTCTTTCTTCTTCTCTTTGTGTTCCTTGTCTTTTGCTTTTTCGGTGTTATGTTTAGCTTCTGTAGATTTTCTTATCTTTTCAGAGGGGAAATGATCGAGCTCATCGTGATCAGGCGTTGAATCTTTTCTAATGGAGTCAAGTGCACCACCTCCACTGTAACTGTCTTCGTCATCATCACTTTCATCAGTGAATATATCTGCTATTTTGTACCATGTTTTCTCTCTGATTTTTTCAGGTTTTCTCTCCTCCTTCTTGATCTCTAAGAAGTCCTTTTCCCTATCTGTATGCTTGTCTTGAGAAGCCTTTTCTTTCTTGTCCTTTGCTTGTTCTGATGACATTTTTCGATCTTTGTCTTTGCCATGAGACTCTTTATGTTTGTCTTTGGCTCCTTCCTTCTTGTCTTTGGTGGCTCGATCTCCATCTTTTTCCTTAACAGTTTTGTCGGTGGAGCTTTTCTCACTCTTCTCCTTCTCCTGATCTGTCCCTCTGTCTTTTGTTTTGTCCTTGTGCTTGTCGGCTTTTGTCTTCTCTCTCTTTTCCAATCCTTCACCCTTCTTTTCTTTCTCCTTTCCAGAGTGGTTTCTTTCTCTGATATCGCAGGATTTGCCAACAGCATCAATGTCTTTAAAGAAAGTATCATTGCCGTACTCATCTCTTATTGACTCCTGCTTGATTTTAATGTCCTTTCTTTCCTTCATGAACTCATATGAGTCTTTACGGTCTCGACTGCCATCCAAAGAATCCTTATCTTTTTTGTCTTTGACTGTTTCTGTGGACTCCTTCCTTTTCTTTTCTTTTTCTGTTGAGTGACTGGAGTTTAGTTTTTGTTTTTCAGACCAGTCTTTTTTCTTTTCATTTGTCTTCTCTGAGGATTCTTTGTCTTTCTTCTTAGAAGTGGCTTCTTTTTCTGATCTTTTCTCATTGTGATCAGACTTCTTGTCCTTGACTTTGTTTTCTTTCCTCCTCGTCTCTTCCTTAACAGTCTCAACAATTAGTTTAACAGCATTGTTGGCTTTGTATTCCTTGTACTCTTTGACAGGAGCATCCCAGCTGTCATCGCCATAGAGGGAGGAGTCAGAGGACATCTCCGAACCCCATCTGTCATGGTGGTCATCTGAGGCACTGAGTTTTGTGTCCTCCAGGTTGAGGAAGCGGTTGTTAACGTCATAGCCTTCATACTCAGAATCTTCCTTCTGAGCTTTGTCCTTTTTACATTTCTCTTTCTCCTCCTTGGAGTTCTTCTCCTTGTCTGCCTTTTGATGCTTTTCCTCTTTTTGCTCACTTTTCCTGTCTGCTTTAGAAGATGACTTCTCCTTGGACTTTTTCTTCTTCTCCTCCTTGTGAGCTTTTTGTTTATCCTCCTTGGGTTTTTCCTTCTCTTTGACATTTCTGTCCTTCTCAGATTTTACAGGTTTCTCTCTCTCTTCCTTGCTTGTCTTATCCTTGGCGGAATCCTTGGCTTTCTTGTTTTTCTCCTCTTTTACTGTTCTGTGCAGGTCTTTCCCAGATGACCACTCCTTGTCCTCAGACTTGCTTTTCGAAAGCCTATCCTCCTTTTTTGAATGGTCTTTTTCATGTTTGGATAACTTGACCTTGCCCTCAGCTGGAGATTCAGATTCAACGATTAGGGATTTCTGTCTTGAGTCGTCAAAATCAAAAGAATAGCTCTTCACAAACTTCTCATTCATGTCTTGATTAAGCACTAGACTAGGAGCTTTGTCCTTTTCCTTGTTTTTGTGCTTGTGTTTTACTTTATGTTTTTTCAGCACTTTACCATCTCCATCAGTTTTTGAGGCCGTGCCGTCTGTATTTGAGTTCTTGTACAACTCTGAATTTTTTTTCTCTGTGTTACTGTGCGTGTTATTTTTCTTTTTGTTCTCCTGTGCTTTCCTCTTAACTTGTTTTACTGACTCTACACTGGAATCAGCAGAGGAGTAGTCAGACTCACTGGACAGTCTTGTTCTGACCGAATCAGAAAGAGAACTGACATCTGACCATGTAGGAGAAGACACAGTTTTCCAGCCATCTGTCCTCCACTGCTTTGGATGCTGTTCTGCTAATGACGGCGTTTGTTTTTGAGAGTTCAAGTTTCCATGGGAAGAGGAGGAGGATGCGTTGAAGCCAGGTGACTCCTTCAGGCTCGTTGTAGAAGAGTCCTTAATACTGTTTGAGCCCTTATCGTCCTCACTCTCCATATCTCCACAATCAGAGTCAGATGTACAGAATTTGTCATTGACTTTGCCAAACCTGACTTCTTTACTAACATTATTTTTACTCTCCTTCTTCCGCTTCTTTTTTACTTTATTCTTGTCTTTCAGTTGTTTGGAGCTCAGGCTCCCAGAGTCTCTAGACTTGGTATTTGTTTGCTGGGCCTGTTGCCGCGGTGTAGGTGTAGGTGCAAAACACAACGTCCTATCATCCTCGTCCGAACTGTTACTGTCTGAGATGATTCTCCTGACAGTTTTCTTTGGTGTGAGCGAGTTGCTTTTGGAATAGGTTTTGACCTCCATCTTGGGTATGGAGATGAAACTGTTGGCCTTGCTGATTGAATCTTTACGGAAGTCTTTTTTCAAGAGGTGCTTGTCGTCCACAGGGGGAACTCGTTCCTCCTCGTCATCCTCATCAAATTCATATTCGTCTTTGACAGGTGTGACGGCAGATTTAGGAGGATCGAGGTTTTTCCCTTTCAACTTAAGGCCCTTCTCAAACTCTGAATCGGTGTTATTGCCATCCACAGAACTGGATGGGGCAAATGAAGGGGCATCTTCCTCCTCTGAGGACTCTGGGGACAGTAAAAAGAAGACACCATTAGTCTAACTGACACTTGATAACACAGTCCAACCTACAATGTTTCACATTACTTCCTTAATGTATCTACGGCACATAAAGTTCTGTAATTACAGCAGACAAAATTTAGCATTACATACCTGATGAGCTTTCTTCACTCGAGGTGTAAGTGCCTTTGCCCAGCAATAGATTCAGCATAGTTGGAGAGTTGGCAACTTTCAACGGTGTTTCACCTCTTCTGTTGCTTTGTCGTGGATCCCCTCCATACCGTAAAAGTAGCTTGACCACCTAAATAGTAACATGAAAATCATTACCTGGGAGTAATTTGTAGAAGCAAGCTTGACAGAACTTCCTTAATTTTTCATTGAAATAATGCATAAATAAAAACAATGATTGCAGTCTAGTAAGAGTATTTCTCTCATTATCACTGAGTTACAAACATGAGTGTACTGGGTTAAGAAAGCATTTATCAAAACACCTATTAATTTAGAGAAGTCAGAAAATGATTTGGCTCCTAATATAATAACCACTTAGTATTTTGACTTAGGGAATGTAGAAATTGTCGTCATTGTTGTTGCGGTAATTAGTTAGTACTTGTTGACAAACTAGTAATGTTTTCACCTTGAAATGTCCATTGTTAGACGCATCATGTAAAGGTGTGTCATCATCCAGTCCCTTGGTATTGACCTCTGCCCCGGCTGCCAGCAGCTGCTTGGCCACATCGTAGTACCCCCTGTTACACGCTTCATGCAATGCAGTCCAGCCTAATCACAGAACAAATTGTGTTAACATACAAAGTGAAAGTACACAATACAAAACAATAAAGTAATAAATATATAAAGTAATATTGTAAAACATAATGTAAACAATACAATGTAAAAGACAGAGGGCAGTCTGTATGCAATCACTCACCTGCAAAGTCTTTTACATTCACATCAGCTCCCTCACTTATGAGCTCCTTGATGCGTCGTACCTCCCCACGTATTGCCGCTCTGTGCAGCCTAGTTTCACCTCTCTCATTCCGTTTATTCACTTTGTCTTTGGTTTTAGATGCAGAGTTTGGCGTTCCCTTCTGACCCAGACTGGACTGTGACTGGTGCTTTGGTGTTGTGTCTGTGGGAAGAGGATAGACTCTTTAGTTAATTGATACAAGGAATAATCCATATTTTATTGATAATTTCACACTTGCTTTTATCCTTGGTTTGTCTTTGTGTAATGGTAAAACTAATGTGTTTGAGCAGCTCACTGCCAGATGGGGGCAGTGTTGCACCAACAATCAGCCTCAGTTCTACTTCACATGAGCTCATTTCATCACATTTACAAGATTAAAACCAAGCCTTAATCACATTTACATTATTGAGTTTGCACAGTTATTGTCCCAAATGATATTTGAAACTTACTCACTTAATCTATGTCCTGCCTTTCAGCATCAAACTAAGGCATTATCGTGCAAATAAAAGCAATATGTATAGGCAAAACCAGCTTCATCTCCTATGTAAACCATGACAGAAAAAGTATGACTTCACACCAATAACACCGTTTCAGGTATCCAATAAATTCAGTGCCAAATGTATTTGTCAACCAACACATAATGCACCATTTGAGTGGAGAGTACAAGTAATGAATAATTATTTAAAGAAGAACAAATATCAGCTAAATATTATTTACAGATGATTTGTGCTATCTGCTGTGATTCTGCATGGATGTTAAGATTGCACCATTTGTTCCAGACTAAAGCGATTCAAAAACAGGAGTTAGTTTCATTCTTATGCTGCATATAAAACACGTACTGCCAGTGAACATAGTACCGCATTTGTAGTACGAATGAATGAGAATCATCTTAAAAATCCAGACTCATATTAAGCTACTTGTCTTATTGTGTGCATGACTAAGGAAAAAAATACGACAACATGCTCAGCTTCCAGTAATAAACAGAAGCAAACTACCCATGTCTCATCCCCGACCTTTGCCTCTCTCGTCAAACTTGGACACATTTTTCCCCTCACACAGCCTTACATTCACAGCAGACGTGGCCTGTATGATAAGCACGCACCTGGACTGTTGACGGACTCCTCAGCTGTCATTTGCATGAGCAAGGCCACCTGCTGCCGCTCGGAGAGGGGGTACCCGGCCCGGATCCCTGGCATCCCCATTCCAAACGGCAAGCCCGCCTTCCGGGTGTTGGTGGGCTCTTTTTTAATGCGCTTCCGCTCTGGACCTGGTTTCTCTGTAAAAGAAAAAAAAAAAAAGAAGACCAAAGTAAATTTAATTGAGCTGCACAGACACACATACACACTCAAACAAAAGTAATTTACTGAACACTGAGGAAGGGGAAAATAATAGGTGTGTTAGTGTTTCTTTTGCTCACTTTTGGAATTACTGTTAAATTCTTCTAAGAGTAAATATAATGTGAATATTTCTGTGTTGAGAGCGATGTTAAACGAACACACCTGAATAATTTTTTGTGCTTTTTAATAATAATGGCAAACTATCACTATTTTTAATGAGACATTTAGTCTTTACATGACAAATTGTGTCAGTGAATATTTTACTTTGGCAAAAGAGGTGAACATACTTAATTTACAACTATTTAACAGAAAACTGTTTTAAATCATATACACAAGCCTTTTGTAAGCATTACTGTGGTGGTTTCAATCAATAGGAGAACCATCCTCTGTTTAATATACCTGTAATCCAGTAAGTGATTGGATCAGTGATAGAGGGGTAGCTCTTTTTATCAATACCCAACAACTCCTGAGGAGAGAGGGGACCAGTGGGAAGCATATTAATATTTGCCTCTGAGCCAATCAGCCCAAATCAAGGCGAAAGATGGGGTGACTTGGATGAACAACAGTTATTGCGAAATAGTTGGTGTACATTTCAATTCAACATGGCTTTGCCAAGGTCACCACATGTCTGCCTGCCAGGCTCAGTGGAGACATGGTGCTACTGGACAAAAGCAGCTGCTCCACAAGGACACACCCAGCAATTATTTTCAGTGGCAACATACCATCTGATGACCCTCGGAGAGGGTAAAGATACACATGACTGTGCAGTGTTACAAATGGGAGAAACAACTCTTGCAGGAAGAAAGACCAAGTAATAACATAAACATGAAGTGCCAAAAACACAAACAAAAGAATCAACCGAGAGAATCACAGAAATAAGCAAAGCAGTAAAATGTGTCTGAGCACATCTACCGAAGGGATTTCAAGACTGACTTCATTACTGAAGGCCACAAACACACAAGTAAACACAACAAGAAGGCAACATGGCGACCCTCGCTTCCGGTGGGTAAAGATTTTCCAGGAAAAGATTTTTCCAGACCCAAGTGCAGAACTGATGAACTTTCAGAAACATCTGTGAACACTTACAGCTAATGTACCCCCACCCCTCTTTGATACATTCTCACGTTCTCCGCAGCATTTGCCATTTAGACACATTCCTTCTTCTAAGACTTTAACAGCAGGAACCACAGACGCAGTCCAAACATGTTTTTGAGCACCAGAACAGAGAAAGTGCTATGTTAGCTTTTCCAGAGTATGTTTACAATATTGGAAACCAGAAAGGCAGTTACTACTCTGATCTACCAAAAAGAGTATGGTGACTAACAAACACACATGGTTATGGCCACATTGTGAAGTATCTGCAACAAGATACTGACACAGAGCAACAGCTAATGTAGTGATAACATGGATGATATGGATGAATGTGAAGCAGCTGAAAACTAATTGCAAATGTTGTAATGATTTGGTGCAATAAAAGAAAAAATAACAGTGTTAGCATTTGACAGTCACTTGTAATTCATTCTAAGAATTAGATATATTGGATTTCAACATGAATAATAACACATAAGGCCTTGTGCTTACCTCCTCATCACTTAACTTTGATAAACATGTCGTACGTACATTACCGAATTCTGCAAATGGATAAACCATCTTTCATAGTATGTCTGGTTGATGTAAGTCTATTTAGGGAAGGCAGATCTATCTATTATCTGTCTTGGTAAAATGATATTACTTTGCTTACAGACAGAAATGAAACCTTACTCTCCAAACTGTTTGAAACTGGATGAACAAGAAAGGAGGAAAGGAGAATAATAAAGGAAAGTGAGCTAGCTTGGGATAGTCACCTGATGAAAAGACTGTCAGGGGAGGGGACCACATCAAACATAAATGTCAGGTTATTATAGAGGTAGCTTTTAATATGGCAGACAGACAATACTACAGTGCCACCTGCGAAACAAAGACACCGTCTGGTTCAGTTGGCAAGAAACTCCCTGACAAGTAGAACCACTCTAACCAGCCTGACCAGGTACAAGGTTTGACCGGAGTACATTGGAGTGAAACAATATTCTGTTGAGGGGCTCATAAAAAATTGCATAAACAGGAAGTTGAGGCAGAACAGAAAGGAAGTGGCCAACAGGATGTTTTGTCAATGCTTTGCATTGAGCAAGAAAGACTCAAATATACAGTCTGAACATAGCTGAGTGTCTAGTGCTAGATCTGTTTCTGTCCAACTGGAATGTTAAATATTACTTTAATAAGTTATGCAGTGAGTACACATCTGTCTTTCTACTGGTGTTTTTCAGAGCCAGTGTACTACTGGAGACAAATGTCTGTGTGTTATAACCTGCCAGGGGAAAAGATGTGTGGGCTGTAGATCTGTACCAACCACTGTCTCTGCTTGAAACCCACGATATGTGGATCAGCTCACAGCTTTCCTCATGTTCACACATCTAGCCATTATTATGGTGCTGCACAACTGACCCATATGTTAAGGTAGGTTTACAATTATCCAAGAAGGATGTACAGACCAACTTCTCCCCTGCACAAAAAAAAAATACAGCTCTCTGGTCAGTTTGAATGAGATCAATTAGGAGTTGCAGCAGAAAGGCCTATGCAGAGGCAGAAGCTGCATTTAACTTCCAAACTTATGGATCTATTACTCATATTTCTGTTTCCCTGACACACACCCACTGCTGTGGCCGAGCTTTATTTGAATAGAAAGCTCTTTTCAGTCTGAGCAATTAATGAGCATTAATAAGGCATTTTCATATCAAAGAGAGAATGTGTTTCAACAACACTTTCAGAGTTGATACTACAAATGGATAAATTCAATTAAAAATGTGATGGAAGTACTCTTGTTCAGGATAACACAGCCCCCATCTCCAGGACATGACTTCTCGCATAATGGTTTGATAAGTATGAAAATGTTGTGAATAATACACTATAGCCTTTACAGTCACCATAACTCAAACCTGTTTGAAGACCAATTGGAGATTTTGGACCAACTTGTTAGATAGCACTCACCAACACTATTATAAAAACAATGGGTGAATATCTTTTAAGACAATGACATTCATTACGCCAGTGGAGTTCAAAGACTGTAAAACCGATGGCAAGTATCACTGAAACTCACCTGGAGGCAAAAAGTAGTGCAACAATTTACTAACACCATTTATGTTTTTTTTTAATTTGCCACCCAGCTGTATGAAAAAGGGTCGGTCAGACACAATTCAGAGCTGAGTGACAACAATATTAAGACAATTTGTATCACAGTGATAATTCATCTTAAATATCACTATAGCTGATTACACAATAACACTGTGCCATGTAACTCTGTTTATGCTGTCAGATGCCATATATGTAAAAGAACTCACCCACTGACTGACTGCACTCGGAGAAGAACCACAGGAAGTAATTTTCACCTTGGGTAATGTGTAGAATTTATGAGCTAAAATGTAGTCACAATCTTTGCGGAGAACAGAAATGTAAAATTTCACTTATATCGTAACAAATTTCTTGGCAACATTTACTAAATTACTTCCTCGCTCAACTTACGACTCAAAACCCAAACATCTGATTTAAGAGGCTAGCAAATTATTGTCATTTAATTCAGTAAATCTTAGCACTACAAAATATGTGCCAAGTCTTGTTTTGGTGTGTCACTGCTGATGAATATCCTCACAAAAGTGACCTGAAAACACCAGTGTGCACAAAGTAATTTGTGTGGAAACAGTGCAAAGTGTGGGGGCAGTCTTAATTTGAAATCTATGCCAATAGCCTGACTGCTGTCGATAGTGACAGTTAAGCCAGAGAAAACAGAGGGAATGGGGAGGTGATATGAGTTGAAGGAAGATGACCTCAGGAAGGTGGAATGCTGCTGTCTAGAGCTCCTACATGAAGAGGTCAAGGGAGACTTAACAGCTCTGTGAATGGGGTGTGGGGGGGTGAGCTTGAGTAATCTGCAGAGTACTATCCCCAGGCATACAGCAAGTGTATTTCTATCAGTCTAGCCTAGTGGCTTCTTACATATGTAAATACTATGCAGTAACTTGCATTCGCAGGCTAAATAGAAAGAGCTTTATCTTCACATTATACTATCACTTCACCAATGCAACACATTCATCTAGAAGTTACCTAAAATACGAAAGCACTGAAATCAGGAACCTCTGCACCAGACTTCTGCATTTTATATTTTTTCTTGTTGAGCTCTAATTACCGTACGGTCCAAAACAGCCAGCAGAAACAGTAGCTGCAACCATTATCTTACTGTTTTATTTAACAACTTGCATAGGCAGATCTTCCTATGTCTGATGCCTCAAGATAGATCCAGCACTGCGATTCTGGAATAGAGAAAAAAAACTGTTTGGATAGTTTGGGATGTTTGTATTTCTTTAAGAGATTCGTATTTGTGCCTTGCAAAATACTGTTGAGCGGAGATATTTTGGTGGAATTTTTGCACGTGGAGAAATGAGCTGTGGTATTAAAATGAATAAAATCCAGCAAATGCACCAGCAACTCTGAGGTTGTTGTTGTGGTACTTATATATAACAATGAGGCTTTTGAAAATGATAACACATCAACGGTGGAAGGGAGGAGAATGCTGACTGAAATAGTTCCCAAGTTAGGGGTCGACCAATTATCGGTTTCAATATTCCTCATTTTGACCATTATCGGCTTTTTTTTTTCATTATCGGCTTTAGTGTCCGGCGGCCGATATGATGGCTCAAACTTAAAACGGGGTTATTTTGGCTACGATGCAGCCGGCTGTCTGCTCTCACTTCTCTGTGCCATGAGCATTGTCCCTCCCACAGCACCATCTGATTGGTTACACAGCACATGCCAATCAGCAGTGGAAGCTCTGTGTGAAAACTGGGCAGACACACGGAGGAGAAGCCGGTCCGAGCCAGGTGTACAGGCTTATGTGAAGGTAAGTTCAGGCAGCAGATTTTGCCAAAGTTGTAATACACATCACAATCGTCTACAACCCATGGCTCCAAATACTGTTACTGAAAGTCCTAATATATGATCACAATAAGTGAAAGCGCAGTGAAGAGAACGCTTAGCAACTAGCCTTTAGCATGTAACTTAGCTTCAAGTACCCCCCCCCTTCTGTCTGTATCACTATGAGACTGCTTGGTAATCTTAACGATACAAAAATAGTCCATGATAGCTGTACGGTGTGTGTGTGAGTAAAGACCTGCAATAATTTCAGGTTGGTTATTGGAGGGCTGATAAGCTTAGCCTTTCTCCTACTCTCTGTCTCACTACAATGAGACGGTCACTAGATTCTAGCATTGATGGGAGTGCACAGTGCTCATTAATGGACATTTATAAACATGTCATTGTTAGCCAAGCCGGCTAACTTACAACTGCAGTCAACTGGCATGGTGTTATCAATGCTGTGACAGTGAAGTGTGTGTGAAATTGGAAGCTGTAGAGGAGCGGAGTGAGAGAAAACGGTTGGGAAATGTTTAACAACAACTCTCATAATCCCAGGATATTTTACTTTTTTTTCCCGTTTTGAGAGATCTACCTACAAGGCCTACATGGACTGCATGGTGTACAATGTTCAAAGATCAAGAATCACAAAATTTATATGCCATTTGTGCATATATACACATAGGAACTCTTGTGCGGTCAAGAGTCAGATTAAAAGACACATGAAAGACACATAATTCTCTAAAAAAAAGACACATACTGTACATCTATATGTAAAAATATATGCATAAAACCTTATATAAAAGGGGGAAGATGAGACCACTGCGTATTGTACAGACCCAGGAGACAATATAATACACTGCAGGGAGGTAATCAGTCTGAAAGAGGTAATGAGTTTATATATATATATTACAACATTACAATAAGCTCTTCTATTGTGACTGTACTTTTTAAAAAATATAATAAGTCAGTAACCGTAATTAGCAGCTGAGTAGCCTAGTTTTCAATGACAGGGCCCCTGCTATCACATGCAGTTAAAATATAATATTTAACAGAATCCGACTACAAGCTTTCAAAATGCTGTAATAAATGAGGCATAGAGTGTAATGCATATATCTGCATGTGACCCATTTTTAACTCCCTCTCTCTTTTTTGAACTTTTATTGCAGATGCATGGACTTTGGTGTACAAATGCCTGGGAAGTCCCTTCTTTTTTTGTTATTTCATTTAAATTTAAGTGAAAACAATTCAGTTATATTGAACTGCATGATAACTTTATTTACTTGTAAAAAGCACAGTTATTTATTTACAGTTGAATTTATGAGTCTGGGAATTCCCGGATTTAGTTTTGTTCAATGAAAAATAAACATGCTGAACAGCATTTAAACATAGTTAAGTGATGGTGTTTGTATGATTCAAATTTTTGACACCAAGATTTTCATTTTTACAGCAAATAAATATCGGCTCCAAATATCAGTTATCAGCCTTCATGATTACTCAAAATCGGTATCGGCCCTGAAAAAAACCATATCGGTCAACCTCTATCCCAAGTTAGGCTTATTCCAAAAGAGAGCATCCTGTCGCTAGACTACCAAATGAGTTAAACTACTATGCAAAGGTGATTACAGACTTTATATTGTAATTCACAGCTTAAAATCAACAGAAGAACTAAGATATTGTGACTTTTAAAGGTAACCCTCTCACCTGAAAATCAACATACTCCTGCATCAGTTTACTGGTGACCCTATAGCCAAACCTCATAACAGATTAGCACAACAGACAATCCAGCTGATTTTAACATGATAATTCAAACAACCCACTAAGTGAAAAGAGGATGAGACTGACCACTTTACAGGATAAACTAGAAATAACTCAAGAAAGCCAAAGAATGTAAAAAAACCAGCTAATGATATCAACAGTAATGATATTAAAACTATATAGTATGCTTAACAATCATGCAACACCATGTGGACATAGACTGGGCCACATAAACATCCATGCATGCACAACAAGAGCTCCAATCCAAAAGTCTAATGAGCAACACAAGTTAAAGCTTTACAATCAAGCATTCCGCCCATTTGTGATTCCCTTGAGCTACAAAATAATTAGGCACAACCCCATGTGTCTATAAAACACTGGTCCAATCTTACTAAACCAAATCCCAAACCATAATAGTCATCTGTTGCAACCCACTCAGCTTTCCACTCCTGACAAGATGGGAGAGCCTTTTAAAGTATAATCACTGAAAATAAACCAATGAAGCAACTTAACCACCGCTGATGATGAAGACTATTACTAAAGCCCCAGAGTTCACCCATTATCAACAAACTAAAACAGGAGCCAGCAAACCCCAAAGTAAAATACACACAAGCAGTAGTCCTCCTCTCCCTACCTGAAAAACACACAAAGCCATAGAAAAACCAAAGTCAAACCTGGTCAGATCTGTATGTAATTCAGATGCACAGTTAATTGGATCATGGTTTTATGTGGGCTTCCCCTTTAGGATTGTGACTACATGAGAAAACTCCTCAGACTGTGCCAAAGACACACAGCTAACTTGTAGTGAGGTCTGCACGAAGCCTGTTTATAATGACCAAACCCCTGTCACAGAGCATGCATAGCTACTTCCTGTTAGGCTGAGAGGGTACGTATGTTATTAAATGCCTTTTTCCATTTCCCACTTGAAGATGTATGACTAAATGCATCCCAGTGCTCTCTTACCTGAGTCAGAATCTTTCTGGTCTCCATTAGCTCCTGCAGTGAAGGGCAACTTCCTTTTAGGGGCCTTTTCTTTCATCTCTTTGACCCCATCACTGCGATCCAATTTGGGAGTCTTGTTTGACAACACTTTATCCTGTAAAAAAGAAACAAATCATATCGTGTCAACACTTTAAGTGACTAAGAGTAAAAGTAACGGTGCTTTTAAATAATAACACTGGTCTACAAGTAAAATACTTCCAGAATAAAAGTAGTGAAATTTTACCGCGTGTGAGTCACTGATAAAGAAAAATCAAAGAAAAGTAAAAAATTCTGGTTGGCTAAAGTTTCCAAGATATAGTCTTAGGTCAAAATGTGAAATTGGAGAATTAACAAGAGAATGGGTTTTACTGAAAAGGAATATTTGTCTCAGAGCTACCAGATCAACTTCAAAACACTGTCTGCACATTACAATACATTGACTTTACAGGTTCTATCTAGTGGAAGATTTATAAATATATTGTATAAATGTACATAAACCTATATATGTGTAATAACACTTCATCATATAGCTTGAAAACATCAGCAAACCAGCACTTTTGCCATTTGTCTTCCAATTAATCTTATTAAAATCTGCAACATTTAGCACATTTAATCTCTGAAGCCGATTATTTCTAAAAAATTGTAGACCAGTGTAATTAAATAGCATTATAGCTAATCAATATATATTTTTCCTGACTAAATGATAAAAGCAATCAGCAACAAAAGTATTAGCTAACTTTTCATCTTTCAACCACCTCCTAAATTTGCTGCCGCTGTGGAGTCTTTAAGGCATTCCAGGCTTTAAACTTTTCCATGGTGTTTCCTTCTGAATTCCTGACGCCGGCTCGACTCTGTGGTCTACAGCTGCTGGAAACAATCATAAGTCTATCTGCTAACAACAGATGTAAATACTTCCAAGCCTGTTCAACTTATTTCTTGGTTGTATTAGGAAGGTGAAAGTGATAAAGATTTGCTTATCACACAAAGCATCTTTAAAATGGTTTGAGTGAAAATTCTGTATAATAATCTAACCAAGATTATTGTACAGATACAATGCACAATTTACATATAATCAGGAAACAAAACAATTATCTAAGCATGTAAACATTGTGTTTGTTTTGAACAATTACGTAGAAATTCAAAAAACAATGGGCTTCAAGTACAAAATACTTTACGGTGTCATACAGAAGACATTAGTGCAGGTAATGCATAACGTACACATGATCACTTCACTGCACATATATGCCTCTGCCCCATCTTCTGTCCCCTACTCATGTCTCTTTGCCACAGGGCAGGTTTTCCATTATGTGTCGACTCTCTGAACTCCTCCCCCTGCCCTACCCCAGTCATAAGACTATGATGTCATGGTACAGTAGAGACAAACACTGTCAGCTACAGTTAGCTGATCGCTCTCTCTCCTTCCTCTCACTGTCTGTGTCTCAGCTGATCTTCACAATGAAAACCGGTGATTAATGTAAACGCATGATGCATACATCTGGACATGTGCACAAGCCACAGTTAATCTTGGAAATGGAAAAGCTATGAGTGTTATTTCTTGAAGACATGAAAGTAAAAACAGTCGGTGCACTGCAAGACTACACTGGTAATTAATTGGTCAAATAGCTGAGGCCTAAATTGGACTGATTTGTTATTTTTTTTTCTTTTTTCTGAATTGAATTTAAAGACGCTGTGACAACTAGACTTTCCTCAGATACGCCTTCATAAGACAGTCTGTTTGGTGGTCTCCTAGCAATGCCTGCTCTTTTCGCCTCACTCCGTTTTCCACCCACTCCTGTGTGCTACATTCCCTCCCTCCCTTTCTCTATGCCAGAGTCTGATGCAATCCTTTGCAGAGGGCTGTAAATCCATGCCTGTAAAAGCCGTACCTCTTCTCTTTCCTCCTCTTAGTGCTGCTGCCAGTAGCTTAACAGTTGGCAAACACTATGACATCATCAAGCAGCGCCCAATACTTTGTTCCACTGCAAACAATGTGAGTGTATCTGTGTCAAATTAAAGGGACACCATCATCACGGCCTGCATTTCAAACCCAAACATGTCTAAAGAGGCCAACAAACCCACGACACTCAACAACTTCCTCCTAAATGTGGCTGAGAAATGCAGCGTTCTTCCAGTCTAATCTTAGTAGTACTCTTTTCAGGCACCAAAATCCAACAAGCAGTTATGCAATTTTCAACGGTGCAATTCCGCATGAAGCCTGTCCTAGTCCAGTTGGGATATATTAGGTAAACATCAGACAAAATTCATCAAAAAGCCAAACCAAAGCAGGAAGCACAAAAGTTATTTTCCTCTTGGTGCATTTTGAATGTTGTTAATCACACAAATTAGTGTCATTTTAGTGGGATCATAGGGCCGTGCTGTGCAACATGGCTTGAAAATTTCAGCTGTAAACCAAACTGTAAATAATAAAAAAAAGAATTTTTTTTTTTTTAAAAAGTCAGGGATTTTTTGATCTTTGGTGAAAGTCAATAAAAAGTATCACAATATCTTTTACTCTATTCATCATTATTGGTCATAAAATCTATTTTATAATGCTGCCAGTATGAACAGTATGCTAGTAATGCCTGTAAAAAGAGGAACTGAAAGCACAGTGTTGTGCTTGTCTGTGTGTCAAAGTCCAACAGACATACAACATTTAATCAAACCAAAACACAGTAAAGTATTATTAAAGACTCCCAGTTTTCTGTCTTTTTGTTTTTTTAACTACACGAGTACTATGAACACTTACCTGCCAGTGTGCCAAAGAGCATTCAAAGATTTATTCTGCAATAACAAAATCTACCCATGTATAGCACCTGTGAGTGTTGATATTTCCTTCTTTCATGACATAGGGTTTAGGATGCGATATGATTCATCCATTAGTATAAACGTCCAAATGTAATCGCCAAAAGACAATTTATCACACAACCCTAAGTGAAATTTTCATTAATGAAAATTCACACCTTCAGAAACACATATCCTAAATGAGACACAAACAATACACCACTGTACAAACCAGTGTACAAAGGGGCAAGGCCGACTACAAAATATCACTGTTGACAAAAAGTCTGCCAAGACTTTGATTACATGTGTCCTCTACACAGGCCAGATGGCAGAATCAACGATACCATCGACCATCAACATATCTTAAGTGAAACACATATGTAGACAAATTTTTCCTGTTTGAGGACACTTGGGGAGGTGGGATACTTCTAGTTGAAGGATTGTCTGTCAGTCAGATTTTGCTTACTCTATGTATCACCTTCCAAGGTTAATGACACTCTTTTAAAAACAAAAAGGCTCTTATGCTGATGCTGTAGAATCTGGTTACTAGGAATGTTTGTGTTTGTAGTCTTACCTTCTTCCCACCCTGCTTCTCCACCATGTCGGTGTTGAGTGGGAAGTGGTCCAGCTGGGGGGTTTTAGAACCCCCACCTTTGGGCATCGTTCAGCTCTCCCCACGCCAAGCTTCATTCACGCTGCCATTGCATCGTCATCAACCGTCTGGAACAAAGACAAGAAAAACAGAAAGAGACGGTGAGGGTAGGAGGTTAGCACCTGGCCACTATGTTTCTTTGAAAACACATTAACACACAGCCAGACAATGAAGCCATTACATTAGCGGCACATCAAGCACTCTATTTTCAACTATTACACTGCTGATCTGGAGAAAGAGCAGTTGGGAGGGACAGCAGCCGCCTGGATTTCAGCTTTGGCTGGCTAAAGCTCATCTGCTTGCCAGGCTGAACCCAAAGAGCGCAAGGTCTGGTTAAACACTTAAAACATGCTCATTAATCTTTCAGTAACAAAGCAGCACAGGCATGATTTAAATGTAAACTATAATATCTCTACGGCAGTATTACACTGGTATTTAGGGATGATGACAGGACAGACCATGTTTGATATTGCGTAACACGAGTGTTGGTGGACCGTGAGAGAGCTACAGCTGAGGAATGTCTTTAGGAATGTGACTGGCACGCCTCAACAAAAACCCTGCTGACTACATTCTGTCATAACAAGCCATCCTCATAATCTTCATAACCTTAATCAAGCCATCGCTAAACCTTGACCAGCTAGCCTTGTTACAGCAAAACCCACAAATCTCTCTTGTGAGCTGGGAGTGTTTTATTTGTTTATGACGTACTTTATGTATAGGTCAATGTACTCAGTACTCTCATTGTTTTGTCCTCTGTACACAATAATGTGCGCTTTACTATCTGCTGCCTCCTTCATGAAGAGAGGCCTTCTGCTTCACAGGGCCATGAATTAATCATACATTCCTTCCTCAATTCTCTCCTCCATAATGCACTTTCCCTTCAGAATGCGTCCAAGTATGATCATCCCTGTGACTGACTGAGTAACTGAACAGATGAGACCATGGCTGCATCATTTTTTTTCCCCCTCTACTCAGAGACACTGGTGCTCCTATCTTCTCTGGCGCCACTTCCATCTCCCCTACCCCCACCCTCCTTCCCTTCCTTCTGCAGTTATCCTATTCAAAGACTGCTATTTATATCCCTCCAGTCAAGTCAGTCAAGTCAAGACAGCTAGCCAGCCAACCAGAGAGGCACACAACTACAGAGGATGTACTGCTCCCATTTTACTGGTGGATGGAAAGAGAGACATGGCAAACCACAGCCCCCATCCTCAAGCTCATTGTTACTCCCTGGTGGCTACTGCTAGGCGCTTGCATCAACCATCCCTCACCTCCCACCTCACCAAACAAAGTGGCAGGAAGGTCGACCACTCGCAGAAATAAACAATCCATGCAGTGTCACGAACAAACACCTTAAACTGGGTCAGCTGGGCTTCTGGAACAATAATCTCAGCACTATTTTGGGAATACTATGATGGGCGGTAATAGCAACAGAGCAATTTGCTGACATGAGAAATACAGGAAAATTATGTTTGCAAGCAAGCAGTCACACAAAAGCACACACGGGGAGAGGAAACCCTGCTCAAAACCACAAGCCTCATTTCCTTTGTAATTTCATCCCAATGAAAAGATACATAACATCTGCTAGTTGTGTGTTCGTGTTTATGTCTCAGTCACAGACATGTTTTTGCTACTAAACAATTGATTATTTCCATGTACAAGTGATTCACTCAGTTTGTACAAAAGCAACAGACAAAACGGCACAATTGCAATGCATATTGTATCTTTCAGGATTTTGTGTTGATGACAAACAGAACTGTATCTGAACATGAGTTGTTCTTCATGGCTCCTCTGTCAAGTCGCCCTCTGAACTAAATATAAACCACTGTAAACCGTGTGTACAGTGTAGTAAAAATAAAACAGCTCGTGGTGTCTAAATAAATCAGTGTCTGAAGGCACAGAGGGGCAGAGTGAACAACAGTCTTTGGATTATTAAAAAAAAAGGAAATGACACCTTCACATAACTTGTTTTGTTTTGTTTTTTTTTTTAAACAAGATACCAAACCATATTTATTTGTACTTTAAAAGGGTTGATTAATCACAGCCTTGTAAACTTTGTTGTCATGTGCAAAACAACATTCTTAGCGGGACAACCACTGTACATGGTGACAAATAAGTCTGTGCTGATTTTCTGTTGACATAACTCTGAATTTAGAGAATATTATGCAAGACTAAACTAATGTCATCAGGTAGTTTTCAATTACAAAACATCTACAGTAAATGATTCCTTTCAGTTGTGTAGATAAGTAAGTATTGGGTAAGCTATATTCCATATAACAACTATCATTGAATTTGTTGCAAATATTTAAGTAAAAGTTAAACCATTTACATCGAATTTACATCCACTTATTCTAGTAAAATAAAACATATGTTCTGTTTGTCTGATTCCAAAAATATTGAGTGAATGTCTAAAAACTGTGTAATATGCATCAGGTTTGAATTAAAAAGTGATTCCTGTCCAAGTATATATTTTTTAGATGCAGCAGCTTATCATCTATCCAACACCTGCCATTCCTTGTTTGTTCACAATAGGGTTTTGTTGATAAACAGTGTTGGGGTTGGTACAAATTCTTAGCATGTGCCATGTAATAAGCACTGGGCGGCATTTAAAACATGATACTGTTAAGGTTACTTCTTAATATACATATAAAATATTGTATATAAAAAAAACTAGGTTACCTGACAGTGCCATATGTTTTGTCATATGCAAAAATTAAAATTAAAAAATTATATACTGCAAGACATAAGAGTATTGCTGTCAAGTTTTACTGTTTTATGCATGACGTCAGCCAAGTCAGACTTGGCCAGAGAGATGATGACTGCAGAAAGGAGTTGTGAGGTGAGCCAGAGAAGCAATCTCTTCCAAATGAAGGACAAGAGCTGCCAGCACCATTCTTCATCCACTCCCTCTCCTATTCATAAACATACAGCACACTTTTCTCCCTGCGCTCCTTGTTCCGGTCTCTCCTCATCCTCCTGTAGCATCGCCTCTATCCTCCGAGCCACTCCCTCTGCGGTCAGATAGAGGCCAACACTTCAGCATATTGCAGCATGCTGTGTGAACACTCACAGATGCACTGATGCACACATTACAGCATGCATGCAGTATTAGGATGTTACAGTACCAGCCTCTCAGTAGGGGAACAAAAAATTAGGCCGACATCAGAACCGACGGTAATTTGAAGCCTGCTGATGCAAAATCGCCACCAACAGCTGTATCTGTGAACCTGCTCTACTGACTCTTTGAAGACACACTCAGTAATATTTATCCAGATGTCATTATTTGAAGTACAACATGGAACTCTATCCGGCAGACTCACAGTTAAGTCAACTACAGATTTACAGATATAGCACAACAACTTCTCCTATCTGCATACGTACAGTTCAAAGTAATTATACCACATCTACTAGAACATATGCATGGTATAGTCAGGTAAATTTAGAAAAGGAGTAACAAGTAAACACAAACATAAACACACATACACAGCTGAGAAGTAGTGAAAGTGCAGGTGCAAAGATGAAA
Organism: Apogon talboti; assembly: GCA_037367365.1. Taxonomy (NCBI): domain Eukaryota; kingdom Metazoa; phylum Chordata; class Actinopteri; order Kurtiformes; family Apogonidae; genus Apogon; species Apogon talboti. The sequence goes on along the minus strand of JAPQRQ010000018.1, from coordinate 29,912,010 downwards.
AGCAGTTGTTTGCTCCAACCCGATGCCACTCCTTACTCATGACTCTCATTGTACACACAGAAACACACCTCAAATTTTCCACCCTGACAGCTGAAAAAAACAGCAGCTGCATACAGGGATGGGCATGTTGCTCTCTGTCTACGCTAAAGTGTGTGAGTGCTGTGTGTATAAACCCCATTGCACAATCAGGTACAAATCAACAGCACAGGCAGCCAGTCAACTGATATCCCAGAGTTAGCAGATATGGTATGGCTTAAAAATAGCAACATAAATGCTGAAACAAATACATTGGTCAAAAAAATCCTCATAGCATTCTCAGTGCTCATGCTCGCGGGTAACAAAATACAACTCAAGTTTACATCCTTCTGACAAAAATAAATTTACTCCTCAGGAACCTCGAGAAGGCATCGTCCTTGATGCAGCAATGCTGACCTGAATAAGAGATTTTTGACTTAATGGAGTTGACTGACATGTTGATACATCGAGCTGGTTATATAATAAATCTGTCGAGAAGATAAACAATGACGGAGACTAACAGTCTTGGCAGTAAATGTATGTTCAACTGCAAAACAGTGCTTAAAAAAGTGTGACTTTCCGACACAGCTAATACTGCTAGGGCATTGGTTTACAGGTAGAGCACAGGTAATGGCATGGAATCATTTAAATCTACTCAAAAGGGGCCATCAAAGACAGCTGTCAATGGTAGGATACCTCTTTAATGCCTGTATATATACTTTGGATGAGGGACTTTCAAAGTGTTTAACCTGGAGGCACAGACATTACATTCTTTCTGAAGCCACCTCTGACACAGCACAATCAAACTCTACACTACAGAAAACTAAGGTCTTTATTGCATAACTTGTAATTTACTTTTAAAATATAATTTGAGACTTAATGAAGATGAGTGTCATGTAAAGCCTGCAGTCAATCATTAGCAACTTGAGTATGAGTATCAATTACCTATCTTTGCCTTGGACATCACACTGTGTGGTAACAAAAATAGGACCGTCAGTGCTCCAGCTATTACTGTTCCTAAAATGTAGCTGTGTATTGCTTGGATTTTGGATTTCTGCACATGCAAACAAGTCATTGAACAATCCACATGTAGCAAATGGCAGCATAAAAACAAACGCACAAACACACTTGTGATAAATCAACAGCAAATACCTCATTTGAATAAGTCTGCTGTATATTTGCACTAAAATATGTAGACAAATTAATGTTTAAAGTACATGATGCAAGTCTCAGCATTACCTCAGCAAATTCTGTGAATATAACTGTATTTGGGCTGTGTCACAGGAAACTGGGGTTTGGCTATAATATTTTGTAAATGTGCTAATAAATGTGATGCTACTGAATGGAAATTTACAGGTATTCAATGTGGAACAAATTGATTACATTACAATTCAAGAGAGATAATTGTGTAAGTCGAACCAATAACTGAAATTTAATCATAAATTAAGACTTATGGTCATTTGTAAAATTCTAATTCTGATACTGAATCAAACAGCCATAATTTGTGCATGTGTGTACACTGCAGCATCTGTAGCACTCTATTGACATGCCATGCAGGAAAATAGTCTATAGAAGGACAGCAGCAGCAGCTATCTATCCTGTTTGGTGTGCAAATAAAGCCAGACGGGCCCGGCTGCTGTATCCTGGCAACCAGAGCCCAGCTTGGCTGCTCAGTCCCTGACCTGGGCCCATTCACTTCATTATAAACCTGTGTAGAGAAAGAAGAGGCCGGCACATGAACACACACAAATGCACTAACACATACACAAGAACTGAGAAGAGGGCTGAATGATGCTGAAGCCAAACTGTACACTCACAAAAAGAACTAAGAAAGGAGCAGAATACTGTTTGTGGAGTATTGTACGTAAAAACACAAGAACCCTCTCTTGAGGAGGGAGATCAGTCGTTACATAACATATTCTTTATAGTTCGGTTTTAAAAATCAGTGAGTTTGTGGTGAACCATAGATGAGTGTGATTAAGGGCATCCATAAATGAACCAACATTCATGTCTTGGATATTTACATCATGCCATCTCCTCGATGTTGTTTCCCGTCTCCTCCCTATTTGTTACTATGGAATGACACAAAATGCCCACTGATATATGCCACAAATCTTGCCCTAGAATGCCAGCCTTTGTACACTGTTATTAGTTTATATTTTGGTGATAAAAGCTCTTAGCTTAGACAACACAGTACTACATTCCAAACTTTACTTTTCTACTTGGAAAAGGTCCCCATGTGTAAATATCTAAGTGAGCAGAACATGATACACAAGGGCATATAAAAATGACAAAATATTTTGAAATGTGAGTGAGTGGGAGTGGTCCTATTATCTATAAGGCTTTGGGAGTATGGAAAGCCAGAGAGCAAGAGAGGAGTGAGATGTGGGGAGGAATCCAATCACTTGGGCTGATTTTCTATTCTGAGCACGTCCACTCTCCCTTACACCTCTCTGTTCCATCCAATAACAGCTCAGTACTTGCTGCCTGCCTGCCAGTCTGGTAAATCATGCTGTCTTTGCCAGTGACCTCGCTAAGATAGTGGCAGGCCAGTATATATATGCTGCTAGGCTGCAGGAAAGGCCAGAGACAATCTAGTACTTTTTGGCGTTCTTTTCTCCAGTCCCTCAGCTTCATCAGTCCTCTGACTCATTCTCGCTTCTTCCCCCTCTCCTCTCCGAGTACTTCTCTCTCATCTGCCTTTCTCTCTATTCTCAACATCTCTTTCTCTCTCTCCCCTCTCACAGGCAAAAGCCTGACATTGCCACAGCAACGTGTGACTGCACATACACATAGGCACACACATAGAAAGCCTGTTGCCTAGCAACTCAGGGATGAGACAGATGCAGGCCTATCAGAGAAGCCAGTGAAAAAACGATGAACGGAGAGGGGAACCTATCGACAGAATAGTGCCTCTGCATATCAACTCAAACAGTGAGAATTCAATCACTTTCTGACCTTTTGATCATCATCTGACCAAACAGAGCAGTTTCCCATATTCACCAACTTCATGTCCTGAAAAACTCCACTGTAAACTTAGCAATAACATGATTGAGCATAATTTCTTGTCTATTGCAACTTTGCATGAATATTTGAGAACATGTATTTCTACAGGTATATACACACAGTATAACATGTATATATTACATGCAATGTAAATTCTAACATCTACACCACCAAAAAACAAACCAGAGACAAAAATGGCACTTTAGCCATATTATCTGCTCCAGTTTTCTGAATAGCTTGGCCTTATTTTCACATTCCCAACCCCCCTGACAGATTAGCTGTCAAACATAACTGATGGAAAGAAAAACATTGTGTTTGATAGTTCCATCTAATCATGCAGGGAATGCAGAGTTGCTTAGGATTACAATCACATAGCTACACAATTACAAATATCTTTAAAATGCTCCTGTTCACATACAACATTCTATATGGAATAACCACGAGGTATTTAGAAGTTTTCTGTTAACATGACTCACTCTTTACTAAGCAGATATGTCTTTCCTGGTGCAGTAAGAATTTAATTTAATTTTCAAGATTGTTTGGCACAAGCTAAACCCATTTTCAGTGTGTCTGTGTAGCAGCAGAAACATAGTAGCAAGATGGCCAGCCACTTCAAGTCTCACCCGTAACAGACAATTTGAGAAGAACTGAATTTAGATTATAAATCTGGCATTGAGAAAAAAAGGGCACACAAGATAAAAGGCCATTTTCCCCACACTACCATTATTTATGTTTATCAAGTGTTATGTGAACTGGTTTGCAGAATATTTGACTCAAGCCTAGAAGTTCAAACAAGCCACAGACCACTTGCACTTTTTAAATCACATATCACTTTAATACAATCTGCAATGGAAATAGTGAATAGTGCAGAACTGGCTGTACTGAACTTAAGTGTCTTAGCACAGAGGGGCTCTTTTCAGATCACCGTGTTGTTCTATAACTGTCAGCTCCACATATCAGTGCTGGTGAAGTTGAAAAACCTCTTAGACCCAGATGCTGACATGGCAGTGTTTCTTGCGGAATTGATCTCTTGGTGTGGCTGTGTGTCACCCGGGGGTGGGGGGGTTGCAGGTCGGCGGGTTTCTGTCCTACTTACTCAATAAGTAGGCCTACTCAGTGTAGAAAAAATCCCTTCACGCGCTGATCTTCTGATTATCTCAGAAAGGTGCGGCGTCGTGTACAATTTTTACCCCCATCTTATTTTTGTACTTCTGTGTTTTCGCACATGCAACTACGTGGGTAAATTTGGTGCAGCATGCTGGTTTTATACACATATTATTTTTACACCATTAACTGTGTAGTTTTGAATATCCAAATAAATTGAAATTTACAATAGTAGATGACAAATAAATGAGGTAAATTCAGCACGACAGGTTTCACTACCAGATCACTACCGGATGTTTACATTGAAAAGAATGTGCTTGCGCATTCCCGACAGTTTGAAGCATGCACATAATTCTTAGGGCATAAACAAATATGGGGGTAAACATTGTACAGTGGCATGGAACGTGCGGCTTCTTATTGAAAATAGTAGGCCTATTATATATATATATATATATGTATAATACATCTAATGTGACGGTGATGATTCTTTGTATCAAATGTATGGTGTGGCCGCAACCTTACCAGCGGAAAGGCTGCATGGTTCTGTGTACTCCACCCTATTGTCCAGTAAAATCACCAACTTCTCTTCAAGAACTGACATGAAGCACGGGGGTTTGTATACACACACAAGCATAATGATAACTGATAAGATACAACAGATATACACAGGAACCACATGAACCTTGCATGTATTGTGTTTAATGTTAGTACTTATGGATGAAAGTTTGTTATTTTTAACCATCAGAGTTCAGCAGGTTATTTAAATTATTTTAACACTTGACACTGAACTGTGGGTTCTCCATCATAGCAAGGAAATAAAACATGTCTTGTTCAATATGTTGCAGAGATAGAATTTACAACAACAATAATAAACTAAAAGCTCATCTCCAGGTCTAAAGTCCAACATTTATGACAAAAATGACCTGCAGAAAGACAAGTTTGTATAAGAAGGCTACACATATCGCCTGAGTAAAGATTTAAGTTGTTTTAAGGAAATGCATACTTTGTAAGAGCTTTGCAACTAAGGTCATGCTAGAAGGACAACTCTTCTGACCAAACAGGCAAAAATGACAAAATCCAAGCAACCTGCAAAAATTGCTGATTGAGCCTAAACAAAAACAAAAAAGAGAGCAAGATACATTTCTGTACATCTCCAAGTCATAGATGTCCAATGTGGGTGTCCATGGTCAGAACCTCATTAACACCACCAGTCAGCAACAGCCTGAGGTAAAGTCTATTCCTCAAACACCATTTAATGCCTCTCACTTTAAGACACTTACACTGACCATACAGTTGACACAATTTTAAATGCCAAGTTGCCATTGTTCATGGTGGGCCATAGAAATTGGCCTCAGCTCTGGAGTAACACAATCCCTCATGGTGCAGATGTGGATTACTTGTGATGAGCGGTGTTGACTTATAGTGAATACCATATTTAGTAGGAAAACCACAGACAATACAGCCTTTTTATATCTCGTTTTTCTATATTACGGGCAAACACCACCTGAGAAGCAGTGATTTTTTTTTTTTTTTAGAATGCTGGTTTACATATCTGATAATCAATATTTGGAAATTTATATTTGCAGTAAAAATTAAAATCTTAGCATCAAAGTTTATAATAACTGTCACATTCTCTTATTTCAACCATATGTATTATAAGATTTCATAGTTAATTAAAAAACAACAACAACAAAAACACTGACAAACAACATAGTTTTCTCATTTCAGTACTGACAGGCTGTTTACTTGTGACGTGTGAGCAGTATTTTGTTCGGCCCATAAGTGGAAATTACAGACAGAGAGGTGGCTGTGCAAGAGCCAAAGTACAGCATTTTTCAACTTTTCCCTCAGAGAACCATAATGATAAAATAATCAAAAATACAGTTGCTGTTCTTAATCAACACTTAACTTCAGACTCAGGACCTTTCAAAATAAGTAAATTGAGTGATGTCTTAGTTAAAGTTACTGAGTACTTGGATAAATTGCTAATTAGATGCATTTATCAAATGCATTAAAAGTGTTTGTGCATATTTGCAATAGATTTTCAATGGAAGTAATACCTAAGTAATGTCATCTTCCAGTCGCTGCCTATGAACCTTAAAGAAAAATCTTTCATAAACCACTTAAGTCCAAAAAATATTTTTAGTCCAAGATATTGTAAATAACAATGGCTATAACATAAGCTCCAAATTGTCAGCTTTGTTGATAATACACAGTAGACAGAGAAAGATCAGCTGGAAAAATACAAGTTATTTTTGTCAGTTTCAGCCTGAACACAGAACTCGATGGTTATGAGGTATGTGGTCTGGCTCACTGAACAATGAGGCCACCCGATCTGCCAATTACAGTAAAGTGTGCAACATTGTAAGATCTGTGTGTGATCTAGATCATTATGCTCTAGCGAGAGACTGACAGAGAAGATAAATGATTGAATGTGTGCGTTCTATGCGCCTGCTTGAGAGAACATGAATGAGTGAGTGTGTATGTGTACAAGTAAGTGTGTATGGTTGTAAAATGTGAGGCACAGTGACTGGATCTGCATTAATTAAGGATTACGTGAGAAGGTAAAAATAAATGCAGAGCGGAGGGAGAAAGCCTGGATGGATAATGAACAGAGGCAGAGAGAAGCAAGAGCAGAGAGACACAGAGGGTGGATGTGACCTTTCAACAGATGAGCATCATAATGTCTTCCATACACACACGCATGCACACGAAGGGTGAAAACCGACATGATCTAAAATCGGGTTTTAGAGCAGACGATGTGCTATGGTGGAGCTCCTGTTGTGAAGTTACATACATTAGCACATCATTTGGACCAATCAGAAGAGGAATCGAAGAAACGGACAAAACACCGGCACCATATGGGTAAGATTTTGATGTAAACGTGTGATCACTCTCTAAAGCTATTTGAGCCTGCTTCATTAACTGACTGTCTCTTATTCATCTTTGCTTCTTGATTCAACAGCACACTGATTCTCCAGTTCAGTATGTATTTTTCCTCCCCAGGAGATAAGAAATCATAATGACTTTAACCATAAGTCATTATTTCTGTATTTGGCAAATATTTTTGTCCAAAGTGAACAGTGCATCAAGTTAGTCAACCTAAACAGAAACAAGAGCTAAATGTCATCCAAAATTATAAGTGCATCTTCTTGTACAAGTGTTGTTTAGTGTTTTGCATATTAAAAATGTATCTCTAGGATTCAACAGTGTTATGATACAGGCAATAAGGTCTTCATCGTTCTCTTCATTCATCATTAAATCTTGACAAATTTTCTTCTATGAAAGCTCATACTCGTACTCGTCGTCTCCCGCTTATCCGCTATGAAAGCTAGGAATGGTAATAGCAGAGACTATATATCATATTTCAGTTCAACCCTACATATTATGAGAATGCAATTTTGTTACAATAAAACACACTTAACAGTGAGAGGACATAATTAAACCAGGCACAACTGTATATGCACATTGCACCAAATTTAAGCAGGTTTCTTGCAATAAACACAAGATTAGAAAGCGCAGATATCCATAATCGGTGAACGTAACAGCATTAATGAATGAATGAATGGATTTTTCATTTTGGACATACAAAAAACGCAATACAACACCAAAACCAAAAGCAAATGCCTGAAGCAAATTAATATGAGTCAACCAAAACAAAACCAAAAACACTACTATACAAAATAATACTCAATACAATTTTAGTATTACTTACACATCCAAAAAGGAGTGGGAAGAAGTAAACACTTATTTAATCTCACCCCTTTTCCCTATATCATTTATTACAAGATTCTAACCTAAAAATCAGTCAACCTCAGCTAAATGCAATATTCTTTAGAAGCACTGTTAAAACAACTGTTTACTTGTTTAATGCACACATTTTTATGAATTGATAAAAGAAACAAGACAAAACCCAAGGGTCCTTTAAATATCAAAGACCATTTAGAGTCAAAAAGAAAGACCTGATGAGAAGCAGACATGTAATTATTGCAAAATCTTTTTTTAAAAGCAATGTGCTTTATTTTATTTTTGTGAGACAATAAATAAAAATAAATTCCAATCTTCGTTTGTAACTTAGAGTTTAAGAACAAGAACAAAAAAACAAGAAGAAAAAGTCTGCATATGAAGTGCAGTATGTTGATTTATTCTATGTTCCTAAACTTAAACAGGTGAATCAGCAACCCTCGTGGAACATGTTTATCTGGAGACCTGATTGTGAAAACTGTCCAAAATCTGTGATAACTGGGGCTGCTTAAGGCTAGTTGGAACATATTATGAAATTTGAAGAACTTGTGATGAACCCTCTGACACAGCCCAGCCAACACAACACAGACTCTTAAACGTTCTGCCACGCTAATCTGCATCATTACACAAGGACCAGAAGGTGGGACAGGCAGCTGACTTGGCACATATGAAAACAGAGGAGAAGAAGAAGCAGCAGAGGGATGAGGCAGTCAGACAGCCAGACTGATGAACGGATCCCTACAATGACAGAGGAACACAGGCACAGCCAGAACAGAAAGAACACATACAGCTACAATAACAGCCATTCCAAATGGAGCCTCACTGGCTGAGCTGACTTACGAATCATTCCTCAGCCCCCCCCACACACACACACACACACACACACACACACACGTGGGTGCAGCGTAGCTGGGGACCAAACAGAATGTTAATGCTGTCCTGGTGCAGAGGGGTGGAGGGAGGCAGGATCCCAGATGAATTATAAATCACTGGGCAGGGCCGGATGGAGGGATGGAGGATGGAGGGATGAAAGGCCTGCTACTGCAGAGAACAGCCAGCTGAGGGCTGGGGCGGTGCCTGCTTAAAGAGGGGGCAGGGAACTGATGCCAGACTGAGGCAGCAGTGAGGGCATGTGCATATTTTTATATCAATATCTTAACACATTGAGCACAAAAACTACATAATGTGTAAATACTATTTAAAGTGCATGTTATTTAGGCCAGATGGGAAGCTCAACCTTTGTGGTTATCTTATCTGTAAAGCACTTCTATTAACGTCAGTATTTGTATATAAGAGAAAAATAAGTAGAACCACAGTTACTGGAATCATTAAACATGTCAGAACAATTGCACACAAGTCATGATGACAAAGAAGGAAATTGAACTGAGGCTTGAGTTAAGTTCTAAAATAGGTGCAGGGCTGCACAAAACTTGCCCAGCGTGACTAATACACCACGTTGGGCAAGTTAATTTTGCCACTCACTTGCTGATCAGACAAGTGGTGGGAAAGAATTAAACAGATGTTTTGTTTTGTTTCCCCCCCCCGAGCTGATGTTGGAAGTAACCTTCTCATCTCCATTTAGAGTTGCTCACGTGCATTACCAATTAGATACTTGTTTATTTAGATGGCAGGGAAGAGGGTTACTCTCCTAAATGTGACACTTATATTGTCTTTGTTCTTATTTGATAACTGTACATATTAAATTAATACATAGAAACTGATTTTGGCAAGTTATCTGACTGGAAAGATGGAGGAAAAAAAATATTAAAAAATCATCATACCCTAAAGGTACACATTTTAACACACCACTGCTGCCGTCAAAAAGCCTTCAGTAATTTCTTTTAGTCAAGTGAATACAAATTCAGAACAGATAGATCCAACAGGTAAGAAGACAAACGACTGACCACATAGAGTCAGCTGCAGGTCAGTCATAATGAATCAATCAATAGTCATTGGAATGTACAGAGAGGCTGCAATTAGTGGTTTCAGCAAGTGCTGCTTTGGACACCTCGGTCCTGTGGTCATCAATGCGGCCATAGAACAACAACCTGTCTGTATTATTACACTCTTTTTCAATATACTCAATACCGAAGCAAAGTACATGGGTTGCAAAATGTTTAAATTATCATAATGGTATTTTCTATCAAAAAATGTTGATAGCTACTGTCTTTGCTCAAACACATAAACGATGTGAGTTGAACAAATAACTACTACTATAGTTTACAGAGGCCTTGTGAGAATCTGTGGCTCTCTGCTAAGTTAAAAGAGGTCAAAAAGAGATTAAAAAACAAGAGTGCATGCTAACCTTTAGTCTTTGTTGATGCTTGGTCTTGGTATGAGACGTTAAATTGGTGAAGAGTTATGACTTTGTTCATCCATCCCATCCATGTGGGCTGATGGCTAATGCTAGCTGTCTGCAGATGTCAGGCTGATATTATTGGGTGGGTGGGGGGTGTACTGTGCTGATTTCCTTCTGTCTATCAAAAGATCACATCAGCATGGACACATCTGGGAGATCAACAAATGTACTGGTTTTGTGGTGAAATCTAAAGAATATAAAACATACACTTAACCAGAATCAACACTTTAAAGTTAACTTAAGTTTGTAGCAACTTAATGGTAGAATAAAGCCTGTGTCTAAGATGTACAGAGATATTTTACAAAATGAGGGTTGTATGGACAGATTTTCTTTCAGTTTTTAAGAGGAGAACACCCATTTAGAAAAACACCCATATTAATGTGGACAAGGTATCAGTCTATGGCTAATAATGGTATCTGTATGTTTAAAAAATGCTTGTGATAATACTGTATTATTAATAAAAATATCATATAACAGACAGATTGCCCATGCCTGGTCTTTTCTCAACCCCCCCCCCCCAAAAAA
>JAPQRQ010000018.1:29876807-29895427 GCA_037367365.1 Apogon talboti | reverse complement strand
CCCCCACCCACCCAACAAACACAACGTGAGGATGTGTTCAAGTACCGAAATGTGGCACCGTTTGACTTTACATTAATCAATCCTTGGTAATACCAACGGAATTCGGTCAGTACCAATAAAAGTACTGAACTCGACACCGATCCCTGTTTGAGATGCAGTGTGTTTGGCAACAATACAACTGTCACTGGCTTTTAACAGTCTACATGCCTGCAATTGGCTGTAAAGGACATACAAAGTTGTAATAAGAAAATGACTGAAAAACACAACACTGAAATAAAGAGAGGCAGAATTCTTCTGCCCCCGCTGTCTCCTTTCTTTCTTTTTCTGTTTTGTGCTGCATCACCATTAAATGCGGCCATGGGAGCTCTGCCAAAGAGCTGTAAGACTGCCATCCACAAGAGGATGGCTGCAACCAAAACAACCAACTACGTCATCTCTTTGAATACATGTCCATCCACTAGCACAGTCTCCCTCACTCACTCTAACATGCACACTGATTATTATGGGATTAATGCCTATCAAAGTTGGATAACAACATAAGGCAAAATTAACTCACGTAATTGGGAACTGATTACATGCCTTGTTATACATACGCTCAATCGCCTCCAAACAACTGGCTCAAAGTCAAGGGGGAAAAGCTAGCTACTACTAAGGAAGAATAATGACTAAACAGAACAATGAGTGATTAAGAGTGTGCCACGGGTCTATGGGTGAACTGTAGGCCTCTTGTTGGCAGTCACAAAGCCTTATACAGATCCACAAATCCCAGCCGTGACTTCTAAAGAGATTGTGATTAGCAAAGTGAACAAAACATGCAAGTATCAAACATTCGTTTGCCACAGATCATCTTCTCTGCAATAATCCAAAGGCTAATGACACAAAAAGCCAAAATTCCCCATAACTTTTGGTTGAGCCAACAAGGGTAATGCTAACTAGCTAGGTTAGCTTACAAAAACACATTATGTTGCCACTGTAATAATCTATGTAAAATCATGTTAACTGTTACTATGTTCAGCGCATCCCTTGTGCGATTATTGCAGATTTATCAATAGTGCCATCTACAGTGTGGGAGTTCAACAGCAATCCCAGCAAAGAAACATCTGAGTTTGTACACACACGAGGAAAGAACAGACACTGCAACAAAGGGGTTCACTGAAAGTTTGCACACTTAAGTTTAAGACATGAGTTAGGGGGAGACAGGTTTTGGAAAAGGGGGAGGACATAGTAGGCAGATGGAGGAGGGAATGCAAGGAGCAGGGGATACGCACTAAAAGGACTGGTAAATTATTGATGAAAGCCAGCAGGATGGCCCTGAGTACTAATGCACAGACACATACACACTAAAGGTGTTTAGAAATACACACAGGCATTTAGACAGAGCGTGGATATTGTTACACATTACATCAGGCCATCCCACCCCTCGCTCTCCTGCAGCCATCACCCACAACATCAGCCTCAATTTAGTCCGTCTGCCCTCTTATCTCCTGCCTCTCCACCTCGACCTGTCTTCTGTTTCTGTCATGCCATCTCTTAAATCTTCCACACTCCCTGTCTGACCTCTCTGACACACAAACTGCTAATGAATGCTGGTGGACAGAGCAAAACAGTTGTTTGATCCGCCTGATTCCCATCATACAAACCAAGAGAGTTCATGCAAGGGCCAAGAGCCTGGAAGATTCCCCCCCTCCAAAGATGCCATGATCAGGCCAAGCAGAGCACATTGCTGGTGGTCATATCCATTCCATCAAATGACATGAGGGGGTGAAACCCACTCGACTGCCAAGCCTGAGTTCTGTGTGTGAATCTTTTGTGTACATGTGTTAGAGAAAGAGACACAATGTGTGTCATGGGCCTGCAAGAAATGTTTGACACGAGACAGCATGGGAAAGCACAATGATAAAGCAGGAGAGGAGAAATAAAAATAATCAGGAAGATTAACATGGGAACAGTATTTTGTCAGCTATGTTTTAGTGTAATTTATAGAAACAAAAGCAGCAGCTCGTTTAGCATGCAGTTGCTAGAACACTAAACAAGGTGCAATAAGAGTCTTTTCATTTAGTTCAGTCTTCAAAGAGACGCGTCCACCCTATCCATGGAGAATGTAAGCAAATACATTTATACATATTTGTTCACACAATTTCCTGTCATACTACCTTTCAGTGAACCATGCTCATTGCTCTTCATCAACTCAGAGCGAGAGTATGTAGGAAATAAACGAACAAACATGTTGTGGTCTTGGGTAGTGGTACAATTATGGTGTGTGTGTGTGTGAAAAATATGTGAGCATGCACACACAAGCCAATAGACCTCAGTAGTTAAAAACCTCTATAAAACATTATTGCAGTTCTTGTAATCAGAGGAACTATTGGTATTTCTATAGATCCAAACATACGGATAATGTGTTTTTCTAAAATACAACACTCTCTATAAAAATAAACATATAAAGATAAATCTGCCTTATTATTATTGGTAACCTTTCTACCAGAGAAACTGAAAATACAGCATGACCATTCCGAAAACATGTACACATACAAGATTTTTTAAAAAATTAAGACAGATGTCAGACTTAAGATCAATGTTTCATTTAACAGTGCAATTTCAGCGATTTAGTAAAATAAAGACATTAAAGGGACTATATAAAAACTGATCTTTAAACTTCATACCAGGCTAGGCCACTATACTTTTGCCATTTTATTGTTTTTAGTTTACATATTTCAGTATCACCATTATCACTTGAATTGAAACATCTTTTGTATGGTTCCACAAAGACAGCTGGTAAGTACTATCTCCAAACATTTACGGATTATACTGGTGCACAGGCATATATTTTTGGTTTCTGCATGTGCGTATGCAAGCAGAGCACTGCATGCTGTACTGAGCAGAGCAAAGCTGAGCAGCATACAGAGCGGCCTAGCTCTAACTACATTGTTGTTGCCTGTGAATCTCTGGTCTGCCCTTCCCCCATCCCTCTCTCTCTCTTTCTCTCTCTCTCTCTCTCTCTCTCTCTCTCTCTTTCCCCTCCCCCTGACTGCGGCAGGCAGGCAAGCAGGGCAGATGGTATCCTAGCAAGCAGAATGACCCTGGTGTTCCTGCCCCTTGTTTTGATCCTGCAGTCCTGATTGTCCAAGCCTAATCCTACACTAGCCAGAGCTGCTGGACCACTGCCAGCACTCTTATTAAGCACACAAAGGCTTTTCATTCCAGCTAGGGTGCTAGCTAGCTCATCAGCCAACATACACACACTACCCTTGTGCCGTCACTCTGCTGGTTTCCTCCATCCTTCTTCCTCTCTAGCTTGCATCTTTTATTGCTCACTAACCTACTCTTATCTGGCTTCAACAATAAGGCCATTTTCACACATTGTATGCCTCTGCTTTCTGGTTAGTATGCTCACAGCCATACATATTCCTCTCCTTGCTTCTTGTGTTTGCTTTCTGCTAATTTTGATAAGCCTGTAAAAACAGTAACCAACTGTAGACATTAGAGATGGTGACACTGTTAGTATAGCAGCACAGTAACTTTGACAGATAGGGTATTTATACAAGTCTGGGAAAAAAGATTTGAATAGCGTTATATACTGAATGTGGTTTTACCGTAATAGAGTGTCAACATACCAATGAAAGATAAGTAAACAAACCAATCAGTACCATGATGTTGTGGACTTGTCATTCCACAGTCACCTCTGAAAATCACAATGGGAGAGACTAGGACCAATTTGATATATGATGAAGGAAGGGAATGGTACTGCTCTACATGAGTGCATTTATTCTTAGCAGGGATTACAGCAGGATAAATGAAATTACAACCACCACCATGAGGCAGGGGCATAAATAAAGCTCCTAACTCAAACAACAACTACCTCTACACTATGTAACGTTTGTTTAAACACAATGAAGAAAGCAGACTGTAGGTATGTTTTCATTTTTCTGGCGGGTGTAAATGTAATACCAAAGTTAAACTGACCTCTAATCATTCCTGATCCCAAAACCTATAAATACACCAGATGCCCAAACATCTAAAATCTTTATCCACAAAAAGTGTTTACTTAGTGAGTAATTAAACAAATTATGACAAATTAAAAAGAAATAAGAGACCATTGTAAGAAGACAACAGATTATTAGACTGATTTTATTTACAGGGCTTAGCTATGCACTCTGAAACACTCGCTCATTCTTGCTACCTCCTCCACTTTCTCCTCTCCGTCTCTCTGAGCTAAAATCAAAGATTATGACTGAGAAATCCACAGCATGTTGCCTAGCAACCTGCACAAGAAAGCTACACTACATCAGATCACATGAGGGACATGTGCATGCCCATGCACACCCACACACATTAAATATGGGGTATATGCTTCCCTGAAGACAAACTCAAAAAGGCTTAAAAACAGACACACTTGATATAGCTTGTCTTCTATTTAGAAACGGAGGACAAATGGTGAAGGTAAAAGCAACACTTTCAAAGAATATTTTCAAACAGAATAAACAACAACCATTTTCAAATCGTTCCATGTGATAATGTCACATTTGCAGTATTCAAGGCCATGCTGTTGCAGACGATTTTATTTGGCTTGGACCATGTGTTAAAGCATGTTGCTAGGTGACAACCAACAATTAATGTAATGGAGAACAGAAGAGAAGAGAGTGACAAATGGTGAGAACAAGAGAAAGAAAGGCATTATGAGGAAGACACTCTTAAGTTTGAAGATGGGTCATAAAGAGGGTCAGCTTTACAGTTTTACAGCTCTTGTGTTTAACAACACAAAACACTTGGTGCATAGTCCAGTTCTGCGTTGCTCAGCTGTCATTTACTTTAAGATCCTTTTACCTCAAAGACATACATCTTACTCAAAAATTAACCTTCTACTTTCCAGGCTTTTATTACACACTAGTGGAAGAATTATTATAGAGACTCTGTAAAGGCAATGAGTTTATCAGGATGAACAGGTTGAGTCAATGCAGATGATGTAAGACAGCTTCAACCAGACAAGCCAACCTTCTGTAATTAAGAATCCATCAGGGTTACCAATCAATAGGAAAAGGACCAGGCTTTGTGTTGCAGCTGCCGCATTGCAATAAAAGCCTTTACTGGGTCCGACCTGACAAAACCAGCAAATGACCAGCAAACACTGCTGTCTACAGATTCCATAGTACAACACATAAAAAAGTGGATTTTGGTCACATGTTGTTCACTGTTTAATAATTCTGTCTGCAGTAGTCATAGCTCTCTCATGTGCTACACTATACTGTTAGCAGAGAGAAGGAACACGAGTATCTTTGCTTCTTTGAGACCATGCACGTTAATCTTCCAGTCATCTGCAGAGCTATCCTCAACATTTCATCTATGTACTGTTACACAGACTTTCACATATACGTAATTATTGCTTGTTAGAGACCATTGATATTCCTCAACAAAGATGCTTCCCAATAAAAGGTGTAATGGGTATGTGGATCTGACATGGTATTTGGGAAGTACAATCTCTTATTTTGTGCAAGTAAATAAACCACAGCATCCAGTTAATTAGGTTTACATTCTTTTAATTATATATCAATTAAATGATATCAACATTCACAGACTTTCATTTCTGTGAGTGTCAAATCAAGATGGTTAGTTTGCACATCACAACAACTTAGGGGCTGACATGTAGTAAGGTAAGACCAATAACTGGCCTGGAATCAAAGTTTTAATTGCGGAGATATTCTAAGAATTGACACTGACCTCTAGTACAACATATATGGGTTCCAAATATTGATTATCAGTCTAGATAACCAATTACTGGTATCTGCATGGAAAAAATATCAGTCTATTAATGCACAGTTCTAATACAGTCACAATGCAGTGAATCCTGCAAATTTTACCAAATACTTACATCTTATAACTCTATGTTCTGCCAAATAGCAAATCATGTATCCATCTCAAACAGCTTCCCTACATGCAAGACAAGCCAAAAGGCATTAAAAAGAAACAATTTTACTCCCCATTTCTTTACAGCTGCATAATAACCTCAAATGATAGCAAACTCCATTTTCCGTTTTTGTTACATCTAAGAAAGCCATCTGTGTCTTAAGGTGAAATACTGAGAGAGCGAGGGCATATCGACCTGTAAAAGTGACTGCTGCCTCAAAGCTTTGCATTTTTTCTTTTTCCCCTGTTTGCCTCTCCTCTTCTCTGGCCTGTGACATCACCGCTCCAAAAGCTGCTCTATATTTAGCTGCTCACACCCCTGCTGGGTCTCACTACTCTGTCAATGCCTTGGCTAAGCTCAGTCTCCCTCCTTCCTTGCTGAAGATGGCTCATCTCTGCCTGTTAGCCGAGGAGGTTGGATGCTTTTTAAAGGAGGGGAATGAGGGGAAGGGGACAGAGCTGTAGAGAAAGGACAAGAAAGGGATTGAGAGGACATAAAGAGGAAGATGCTCATTGAGAAATATAGAGGGGAGGGGTTTGAAAGAACAAGCAGGATGGTGTGAATAGCCACGCTGTAAATCAGCCACTCCATAAAGTCTCCCTCTGAGAAAGGCTCACATGTTGCCTCGTTACGCCACACTGTCACAATGTGTGCTGGCACGCATACACTTACAAACACAAAAAAATAAGCCCTGCAGAGCTCTGCAATACTACATTGCACTCTTCCACTGCTGCTCAACGGTACATTATAAAAGACTGTGTGTGTGGGGGGAGAGAGAGTAGAGAGAGGATGGGGGAGGGTGCAGAGGGTCTGTGACTGGCATTTCAAACATCCTCCCTGCACAAAATAACATCCTGGGAAGATAATCTGTGAGCGTGTGACAATTTATTCAGGCTCACGTTTCTGCAGAGTGTGAAAGCCACTGAGCTGTAGAGGGGAAGTGCAGGAGACCAAAGAGTGTGTGCTGGTTATTGCCTAGAGACAGCCAGCTAACAGCTTCAGCAACTGCACAGAAAGGGAAAGGACCCCACCGCTTCATCTCATTTTCTCTTGCACATTAGCCATGTCACTCAGCAGCTTTAACACTTCCTTATATTTTTAACAAGTAATTGTTGGTATCCGCATGCCTACCCACTTCACAATCTACTCATGCATTATTGTTGTGGCTTTACAGCATAAAACAAGGTTGATCGAAACATGTGAGGTGGTGTTTGGACGAATTAGAATATACAAAATATACGCTTCCTGACCTATATATTTGCAGCTTTTTGAACTGTATCAAGTATCTGCTTCCACCAGGCTGGGATGGAGACAAGAGTCGTCAGGGTCACCATCAATTCTGATCACCTGGTCTGATTAGCTGCTAAGCTATATAAGCCGCCTGCCCTGTTAGCCATTCAGTATATACAAACCTAAGTTCAGTGTGCAGCTTATTTCCCTTGTGTCATATCAATATACAACATCATATCTGCTATTATACTCTGCCATGACTGTTTTTCTGATCAGCGACTACTGCAGATATTAACCAATACTGCCATTTCACTACCTGTCCACGCATGATTCCACCAATAGGTATGGTAAAGACATCTATGCATTGCTTTGATGATGATTAGTTGTCAGTATTAAAATAACTTCTGTATTTATTGTTTTTGGACAACATTCAAAAATGTTCAAAATTACAACACTTAGATGATCCCTTTTAAATTCTTTCATGAGCAGTATTCATCCCAAACACATAATACTTATCAAAACACACATTCACAATAACATGCAGGGAAGGCATCTGATCAAATGAATTATACAGTTAGAGCTGCAATTTACATTGCTGTGCAAAAATGCCACATTTACCTCACATTACAGCAAATAATAATTCCAATAATAATAAATAAATAATTCAAGTTATTGAGTGGACCCAAGACCTCTGCATCTATTCTTTACCTGCATTTTCAAGGTGTTGAAAATGGAAGAGTGGCTTCCATGAAAGATAGATTATGTGCATTTATATACAGTATTTTTATTTGGACCAAGAGGAGAGAACTGCAGAAGGAGGGTATATATTTAAAATTTCTGATAACAATAGGATTGTTTCTTGGATATTTTGTTTTGCAGTATAAGCTAGAAGAAGCTAGAAGAAGCAACAAGCAGTGATGTTTAGTGAAAGCAAATTGAAAACTTTGGTTTGGTCTTAAAAACACCAAGATGCATTTTGTAACAATTCATGTTTATTTACCCCTACCTTGCACTCAGTGTTTCAATCAAAGCATCACGAAAAAGCAACTCACGTACGATACAACCTCAAACTTCCATATGTGAGTGGTTCAATCTGCAATACACAAACATCAATTCCCGCTATGCTGTCCCACAGCCACCTGACCTGTTATCTTTACAGCCGTTAACTGGCTTTATGTTTCTAGAGCTACAATCTCACATACACACACTATTACCCCACCCCCCTCGGTAATGTGGTAGCGATTTAAGTGGGAACTAGGGGCTGTACTAACAGGTGGACACACATGCTGCCAGGGAGATTCATCAGATTATCCCGGCAGCACTCAGAACAGGTTTGCCTTGATACACAGTGTGTGTATTTGTGCGTCTGTGTGTGTATGCATGTATTATACATCTCTACAGGACAGGTAAGGAGCAGATCTGCCTCATCTCATTCCTGATCACGTACAGTTCCAACTCCATTAGGACATGCCACCCCAAACCTTCAATCCACCCACACATGCGCAATTTCCCTTTTCTCTACCTATGAAAGTGGGCTGAACACAGTGGCTGTATACTATATACTTCCCAGCGACAGGGAAACACCCAACTGCGCATGTTGTGTTTACTTCCTGTCTATAATAAAAGTGGGAATACGAAGCAATTGATCTCCAATTGTAGCATATTTCACTTGCATTTTAGAAAACTGCATTTCATTCTGTTTTACATTTGAATGTTAACTATATTATAATACATTGTGTTTAATACAATGATTTAAAACTCTGTTACGTTGCAATATGCGAGATGTTCATTCATTCATCTTCTGAATGGCTTTATCCTAGAGAGGATAATGGGGGTGCAGGGGCCTATTCCAGCTATGTTTTGGGTGAAGGTGGGGGACACCCTGGATGTTTCACCAGTTCATTGCAGGGCTGACAGAGACAGACAGCTAATCACTCTTACATTCACACCATGTGAGATATTATGCATAGTTAATGAGTTCCAGTCTCGATCATAATCTGATTTTGACCATGCTAAGTTACTAAGGCACATAGACAAACGCATAAAATAACAATTATTATCATCAATTATAATAATTATGCTCACAATATATAACAGGATTTCTCTGTTTCTCCACTACATTCCTCATGACAGGTGGAACTTGTACATTGTTTGTACGTTTTTTGAAGACGGTGATGTCCATGATGAGCTGATCTAACAAGGTGAAAATACTAACCACAGTTGCTTATAGGAGCACTACAAGTAAACAGTTCTGATTACATGAAGCATAACCCCCCCCCCACACACACACACACACACACACAGGTATGTAGGGTACTGGAAAAAAACAGTTGAGCTGAACAAATGCAGGTTGCTTGCTCGCAGAAGCACAATTACCCATGCAAAATGGCTGGAGACTATAAATGGCCACACTATAAAGTCCTGTGAAAGTCATGAATTCATTATATTCAGATAGCTAATTGCATTTTAAGGCCCAAATCACAGTATACTTAGTTTTCCTTCTTAGTTAAACAGCCACAAACATACTTCCTTTCAGTTCAACAAAAATAAATATGTCAAGTATCCATAACATTAACACAAGTATTGCTAATTTCTATTTAATACATAAATCCATAATGTACCTATCTCTATTATATTAAAATAGATCTTGTTAGATCTTTTCTGTTAGGTCAAAATTTTATTTTCTATGTTCATCAGGTGACATGCAAGGTTTTGTGAAATTCGTATCATAGTGATCAAAAATGTGACACCTTGTGTTGTACTGTTGGGTCAATAAACAGATGATAGATGATACAGAAATAGAGGAAGAAACATACAGAGAGCACTGCAGGTATAGTGCTGTACTCTCTGTCCCCCTCAGGCCTCTGTGACAGGTGCTGTGCTTTTTCCACTGCTATGCAGGACCTCATTACTCTACAGTTCACCCCAGTTGGCTATGTGAGGCACAGAATTGGAAAGTTGGAGAACACCATGCCAACTGGAGCACAGGTGAACTGAGCATGAGGAAACCGTCAACATTTCTGCAGGAAAAACTGCAGATTATTAATGAATATGGAGCTAAATCAGTCTTGAAAAAAGAAAAACAAAACAATGAGCTGCTGTAACTGTCTGATACCTAGACCTTGGCTGAACTCTATGACCTGTGTGTGTGGGAAGAAACACAAACGCACACTTGCAGCGAGCAACTGAGAAGTATGACAAAGAAGTCTCACACTTTCATTTGCGAAGGTTGGCCAGCAACCTTGCTGCAGGTATCCCAATTTTACATTCAACTCTGATCTGGCTAGATGCATTAATGTAACACTCAGGAGAAACAATAGAAATCAACCTTTCTGTTGTGAATCTGAGTTCATTCAAGACACAATGCACAATATCAGGCATATACAAAAAGGAATGCGCTTAACTTTTTGCCCAAGTGATGCTAAGTGTTAAAGGAGCCGATGCAACATTATTTCATCTATGAGAACAAGGGGCAAATGTAGAGACTGAAAAAAAAAAATCACCTTGGTATATGTGCCTATTAAGTGAAGCATAGATTTGTATCCACTGCCATATTTGTTAGGTCACTTTATGTGTAAACATTATTTATTTCCTCTGTTTTTTTTACAGCATGTGACAAGCATAAGCAGGATAATGTAATATATCAATTGAACCACATCAGTGTGACAGTTGTAGCAATATATGCAGCAACATCTATTCAAGTTCTGCACTCACAGAAACACTAAAGATTTAATTTTGCAGTCCAAAAAGTAATTTCTGTATCAAATCAGAGAGGCAACAGATTAGGATAAGTAGGAAATGTGTGAGCCACATTAAGATAAATATGAAAAGGGAAAATATAAAACGCAATAAAAAGTTTTGACCAATTCTTCCTCTTTCTGCTCTCATAAATTAAGAAACACCCGCAATTACTTTCCAATGTGCTGAACTTGCCAACACATGGGAAAAATATTACAGTGAATGAAGTTGTAAGATTATCCTTAAAGAATGCAATACATCATCATTTGTGCAAGTAGGCATTTGTTAAAGATGAATATGAACTGATTTCTTCTTCTCCTGACAGGGACACCTCAAGTGGTATTGGACAGAACCTTTGAATATATTTATCTGTGCTATACTCTACATAATGTTTTCACAGTGGTTCAGTTCTTTATGTTGTGATTACATCCTCTGCTTTTAAAAGATCAATTCCTTTTTCAGTGCACTCTTGAATGGAGGTTTTCGCCTTTCTGTATTCATACTCACTAGCACTCACTAGAGCATATGGCAGATGCTCAGGACAGCCGGGTGAAATGTTACAGGGTTTGTCTAGACAGCATAACAGCCACAAACAGCCTAGTCAGCAAATGTAACCAGGAAACCACCGGGATGAAAATATTAACAGCACTGTTAGAATTAGCCTGAAAGCTGGTAATTATGTTATCAAATGTTACTGGATTATTATAAATATTTGACACTGTCACTTGTCAAGCCAAGGATGAAAGAAAAAATGGATAGGAATAATAGTTACAATTTTTGAACAGTAACTAGAGTAGATTAGACTAATTCAGCTGAAAATTAGAAAAATGCAGTATCAGTTTTACTTGTCTGCTTTAAATCAAAGACGGTTTCACATTTAGCACACATCACCAATGATCCAGTGGAAACTAAAGCTACATGTCACAAGTGTGGCAATTCTGGAAATTTCAGCAAACTGCCATTTTGGCTTTTTTTCAGTTCCAACACAGACACAAAGTCAAAGGAGAGCATAAAATCTGGACCCTGAGATCATCATACATTTTTCAGAATGATACAAACACGCATATACTCACTGAACAATTCTAAAACCTCCCATAACAGAATTTAATAAATAGAATTAAAACACATTTCTGCCACTCATGAGATAACCAAAGATGCAAATATGAGAATTCAGTGTTAAGAAACTAAAGGACAGTTGGGTCAGGTATGTTTAAAAAAGGTGTACGCATTTTAAGTGTGTTATTCAGTTTAGAATAAATAAATAGTTTGGTTCAACTGAATCAACATTTCAAGCAAAAATAGTAATTGATGATCACTAGAAATTAGTTACAGCTACTAAAATATTATTACCATCTGCCATTTAATCAGTTGACATCATGGTTATATAACAAATATTTTACAGTCACACATAAACCACTTCATGTTTCTGTGATGTTTTGAGACAATAAGTAAATTTTACTGAGTATTGTGCAGCACATACAGCAGGAGTGGACTAAACAGAGGTACAAGAGGCTCATCTGGGGTTAAACACCAGACAATCACCATCTGTCTGCCTGTGTAACAGTAAAAGAGCTAAACAAGACTAAACTTTGTTACATGAGACGTTCACAGGGTGATCTTCTGCTTTATGTTAAATCTGTAGTCTTGACAATAGCACTCTCTCTAATAACAAGCTGCAAACTGAGTAAAAATTGATACACCATAGTTTTGTTAGTCTAGAATGCTGAGCAATAACTAATTTGGTTGCAGTTGGCCAGTCAGTCCAGACCATATGCATCATGTACACATCACAGTCTCACTGAACAATACACACAGCCACCGGGGGTTGCTCCTCCATGTCTTAACCTACTACCTGAGGTAGAATAAATTTAAGAAACAGGGCAAACAGCCTCATGAACTAATTCACTTTTTACAAAGACTGTTTGAAAATGTTGACCCATCCCTAGAGGTTATAGGAAGGTTTGTACACAATTGTAAATCCAATGAAAATGTTTAGGGTTAAAGTTGAATGATTGTGGTCTGGGATCAAACAAAACCTAGATGTAATATCAACTATTAATGTGTTCAAAACCCTTTCTTGCTCACATTAACCTAGAGTGGATGTATACAACATCTGTGATAATAACACCCAGTAGATCTAAATAGCCACACGGGCCAGCCCAGGTATAAATACAATGATGCATAAGTGGGTAATGTAAAAAAACCACAGAAGAAAAATACGATTACAGGGCAAATTTGATGAACTGGACACTTGTTTGATCTGTGTGTAGCGGCTTTCAAATTAAATTAGCAATTGCAACTGAGAAATGAGCGCAATGCAGTACAACCTACAGTAAATGTTCAATGGGTGAGTTTTATGCTTTGTGCTGTAGCCAGGAGCAGCAGATAAAGATGCAGGACAGAAAATAGACAGTCACCACACTTCTGATGTCTTATCTGAACACATCACTGTCACACAAACAAGCGTATGCACACACCAAACACACACACACACACTCTCTGAATGCGAGGGTGGATGAGAGTGAGTCACTCTCCCTTCTGGACATGAAAAAGGTAATATGTGGCACATACACTAGGACTTAAATCTATTTTACATATATATAGAACAAGCCCCCCTCCCCCCCTGAATTGTACATGTGCTTTAAATAATTATTCAATGCTGATTTTAAATTATCACATTTGGGTCTAATGCCATTCAACAACCAAATATTACATCATTACTATATAGTTTGTAAATACCATCACTGCTATTTAGAAGTGTCAGGCAGACTTTATTACAGTTCATGATATTGCCCAGTCTAGACCTAACAACTGGGTAAAGAGGGAAGAAAACCAGACACAAATAAAGATGGATCAGCTCTAAATATGGGCATTTTATGTCATTTAATATCTAGCATCTACCTTCATGCCATAAAGGACTGATCTCAGGGATGGACGGACGGACGGACTCTCCGGGGGGGGGGTGTGTGTGTGTGTGAGCACAGGACAGGAGGGGGGCAGAAAATCACAGACTCACTGGCTATTAGTGCAAAGGAGATGCAGCAGATTTCCCCATGTCAAAATGCAAGCGGTTGGACTGTTACAGAGTCTCAACATGTAGGCTCCGCCATACAACAGAGGCACACACTCCACCACTCGGCTTATGGATTGAGGTCCGTCGTGTAATCGAGGCATATGGCTGAGGGATGAGGGATGACAAAGTCAGTCACAAAACGGGGATGTTCACATTTTCAACACCAATTTCATGTTTTTGGGGCCGATGCAAGCATAAAGTTGAAGATGTCCTGCTAACAAGTATTGTCTAAGTAGCTACAACCTGATACAGCCTATGCTTATCAGATAATGATATACATACCAAAAAAAACCCACAAATTGGCAGTACTGTCACTACTACAGTGTGTTGATGTTAGAGATGTAACAATCAGAGATTTTAGTGCAACGATTATTGCCTGAGAAATAATCGCGGTTGCACGATTACTACGATTATTTTGCGCAAATTCATTTTGCAACAGTACTTATTAGGGCTGTCACTTTTTATTCGAACTTCGAACATTCATTCAAGCATGAGGTGAAAAGTTCGAATTTGAACTGTAATTACCTGTTTGAATGTCGGCTGTAGTCTCTAGAGGTGCATCAGACTATTTTATGCAGTTTGCCTTATGATCAAACACAGCGCATTTACTGCATCAATTCACAAGTTAACCCTCCTGAAGCTTGTATGACAGTCTGAACTGCTAGAGAAGAATGGCCTCACTCTGAAAGCTATGCAGCCAGATTGTTGTGAATGGGCTGCGCAATGGTATACTGAAGCTGCGTACATGACGGTAGCAAACATAAACTCTATGGAAACGAAAGTGAGCTCGCATCGAAAATATATATACAGTCAAGAAAATTCAGAAATACGTGTGTCCCCTGAGACAGAGAGTCAGCTTTTTCCTTCTCTGTCATTTTCACTCATGGAATGTTGAATGCTTGTGTAACATTGCTTTTGTTTGCTTCCGTGCAGGAAACGCATATTGGTGTGTCTTTGGTTCTGCTCTTAAGCTACTGTACTTTATGAGATGGTTTTTGGCAGCCATGACGATTAATTAACCATGATGTTTAAAATCACAATTAATCATAACACTATGACATAGTTAAAACCCTAGTTGACGTCAGATGATGTCAAATGTCAAGGCACAAGCTCCAGGACTGTGGTTTATGGTGCCAGGTGATCTAAACAGAGGAGAATAAATTGGAATAAATCTCAAATGTGACTATGCCTCCAAGTGGTGATGGGATCAGGCCACATCAACCTGGCATAGCAAAGGTATGAAATGATGATACACTGGAAGTAGCAAACGACTGGGACAGGTAGGTTTTGGTGTCGTGTCATATCATAGCAAGAATAAACCCAAGAGCAGATGAAAAGTAAAGTGGGAATGATTTGGACAAGCAAAATTTGTTAGCTTGTTGTTCATCAATATGAACTACGGATGGGAATCGAGAACCGGCTCTTTTTGAGAACTAGTTCTCAGTAGCTCCATTCCTTGAAATCGTTAGCATGCCTGCTTAACGATTCTGCTTATCGATTCCACCTTCAATGCACGTGTGGGGATGTCACACACACACACACTGCATTGTTTTGGTTTAGAACGTAGCCAACATGGCATTGAGGCAGATTTCACGTGTAAATATGACACCAGGGCCACTTGTAACACTTAAAAAGCTTCAATTTCTTCAAAATGGGGGAAAATACCTCTAATATACTAAAACATTTGTCCACACAGCAGGCAATTCATTTGCAGGAATGTCACGTGTTTGATATGCTACTTAGTGACGCTTGTGAATCTAGCGGCAGAGCAAACACTAGGGCGTCATCTGTTATTAGTGCCGAAGGTAATGTTGAAGTCTTACAAGCCCTGTCTGTTGTGTTAAGGTTAGCGCCATTTCACTGTGTAAACTGATTTCGCAATATGAATCATCTTCATCTCCTTCCATCAAATTCAGATGACGATGACTGCCAGAGTCAGACTGGCTCAGAGGACAGCTCTCACACTGGCTCAGAGGCTGCAGTGGGCACCGGCAGGTCTCGCACACCTCTATCCACTCCTTTCACTGTGGCAGGGAAGAGTAAAATGACTGAGATGAGGATAAGCAAATGTCACAGAGCAAGTCACTAGGTTTGTGGTGAAAGGTTTGCACCCTTTTGCCACCGTAGATGTCCCTGAATTGCGGTAGGTTAATTTGTTGCATTTTATCTGGCATATCTATTTAAATGAAAATCAGAAATGTCAGAGTTGCATGTTGTTATTTTAACCAATATAGTTCTGTTTCATTAATTTCCATTAGGGCTGGAAATCTCAGGGTAACATAATGCAAAGTCCTTTTCCAGCTTTGTCCCATCCACACTATAACAGCCAAAGTGAGTCCACACACAATGCCAGTGCATCTTTCAGTTTAACTTCACTTGAGTTCGCCTTATTCGCGCTGTAGTTTGTCTTTTCCTTCTTCTGTGACTTCAGCCAAATTTTCAGCCACTCATGCGAGGAGCACCCCCTGGATAACATGGAAAATGATGACTCGACTCACTAAGGAGGAACAATGAAAGACATTTATAGAGGCTATATTTTAATAATTTAAAAAAAAAACGCATCGATAATTCATCGTAAGTTTAAATATCACATTAGTCCACCATATCAATATTTTGTCACACTCCTAATTCCCGTATATTTTCTGTGGGGGAGATGACAAAGACTCTCAACCCCAAGTTTGTTTGTACTCTTTTATTCCTTCACCTGATGAGAATCCATAAGGAATCGGATCAATAAGCAAAATTGATAATGAATCGGAATCGTTAAATTCTTATTAATTCCCATCCCTAATATGAACCATAATAAACAAAATGTCTGTCTTCTTGTCTCATCCTCATCAAGAGCACAAACAGTGGCAAGATGGGAATGATGACAGCAGAGTCATATGGCCAATTATTTTTTACATTTCCTGATGGATTCAAATTGGAATAATAATTCAATGAATAACATTAGTACACAATGTGTGTTGGTTTCCTCAACAACACTTCTAAATTTAACCTTCCACAACAGCAGCACATTTTTAATAATGAAGTGATGGAGGCCTTGGATAAGGAAAATTTTGCAAGCCAGTTAAGAACAACATGCGAGAAAAATATAAAACATGGACTGGCTAAATCATTCATGGTTTTAACATATTCTGGATACATCCTTTCAGTCTTAAAAGGGACAGAAATAAAATGTTTTTTTGTTTATGTTTGCACATTTAAAGCAGAAAAGGCAAAAAGAAGTGTAATGCAACTATAATTAATAAAGAGTAAAATAAAATTAAAATGACAAACCTATTATTGATAACTACACTGAGTAGAAATGTTTAGGTTTATTAAGTTCATCAAAGCTGGGTTAAGCAACTACGGCATCATCATCTGTCTTCTCCAAAGCCAAGTAAAACACAAGCAAAAGTCTACACTACTGCGACCATCACACATCCCTGACTCCTCTGTCTATGGCAGTTTTTTTTTGTTTTTGTTTTTTTGGGGGGGGGTGCAATGGGCAGTTAGTTGATCTGGTAGCGACAGGCCACAGAACCAACCAACAAAGATGGAAGACACTAA
Organism: Apogon talboti; assembly: GCA_037367365.1. Taxonomy (NCBI): domain Eukaryota; kingdom Metazoa; phylum Chordata; class Actinopteri; order Kurtiformes; family Apogonidae; genus Apogon; species Apogon talboti. Next base: position 29,877,932 of record JAPQRQ010000018.1, on the reverse strand, counting down.
ACAGCACTCCTGCAACCACTGTTCTGAGTAACTAGCTGGGTTTCCATTACCGGATATGCACAAAATGTAAATTGTGCAATAGAAAACTGGTAATGGAAACATCGAAATGTCCCAAAAACTGTCAAAGATCGCAAAAAAGTTTTTACACTCTCATGAGGTGGTTTTTCTGACGTTTCGATATAGAAGTATAGCGCAAAAGTGTAATGGAAACACATTTTGCGCAATTTCACTAGTCACGGGCATGACAAGTCTGGTGTCCGAGAGGTTCAATAACATCACACAGTTCATTAAACGGTGCCCGAGTCATTCGGAAATTCTGAATCCACAACTTGTTGGTGAATTACTGATGTACAATTCTCTCCCAGAAATCTATTGTGTGGATGCTGCCATAAATAAGGACTTTGCCTTGGGATGATCAGGCGCGCTTACGGAGTGAAATTATGAGGTGGGGTATAAAGTATATAGGTACGCACGGACACTCCCCCAATGAGCTTTGAGGGCTTGAACAATATCAGAATATTTCGGCTGTAACTGGTTTAATTGTTTCCACAGCTCTAGCTGCTGCACTGACGTCAGGCATTAAGTGTCCATTAAGTGTCCGTCCGAAACATCTCTCTCTCTCTCTCTGCAAGAACTATGCAGTATTTTATTCGATATACGACATGTCGCGAGACGGGACTTTACGAGAATCACGCATCAGAAGCCAAACCCTCTTCAATGGAAACACCTACAAGTAGCAGTTGCACTTAGTCAAAATTGTAGAAATATCGCTTATATTTTGTGGAAAACGGTAATGGAGATCCAGCTAGAGACTGTTTCAGTTGCAGGCAACAACTCTCGGACAATGTCAACATGTTAGTTTGTCTTAGAAGCCAGCTGAAAGAGGAGTAACAGGGCCACATTAATGAGGATAAATGTTTGTTTAAAAAAAGAGACAGTTGTTAAGTTGTTTCATGTTGTTTTGTTGAAACTATTGAAAGTGTTTAACAAACACTTAAATAAATAAATTGTTGAGTCTGTTTGCTCATGCAAAATGGAATGTGATTAATATAAATTAAAAACAAATGATATTTAATCGTGATTAATCGAAGTGTGTGTGTGTGTGTGTGTGTGTGTATATATATA
>JAPQRQ010000018.1:29859933-29876707 GCA_037367365.1 Apogon talboti | reverse complement strand
AAAAATAAAATTGAGGCCTATTTATGTAGGATTTTTATAAATTACCTTCCTGAAGTGTGTCTAAATGTTAACATTCAAATGTACGCAGACGATGCTGTTATTTTCACACATGCCAAAAATCCGCAGGAAACCTCCCAATCTTTGACAGCAACCATGACCCATGTGCAAAACTGGGTCAAGGAATCCTGTTTACAGCTTAATGCAAAGAAAACAGTCTGCATGGTATTCACCAAAAAGCCAATGGAACTTAAAACAGTCAAACATCTTTCTTGAAGGGGTGGAACTTGTTTTGGTCAAAGAATTCGAGTACCTCGGGTTAACCTTGGACCCAATATTAACATTTAAAAAACACAAAGCGACTGCTGGCACAACGCTCAAACCCATAGAATCACTTTTTTAAAAAGCCATAAAAATCTTTGACAAAAAAACATTTAGTTTCCACCATTGCATTATTTTAGATAAATATAATTTTCTTAATTTGAATAATTTTTTGAATTTCAAAAATGCTTGCCTGATATTCAAAGTCTTGCATGGCCTTGCCCCTCCTCCCTTGGCAGATTTTATTAAATCCCGGTCTGTCAGTGGGATGGCCACCAGGGCCAAAGCTCAAGGAGACTGTGAGGTGCCACGCAGGTGCACTACTTTTGGACAGTCACTAAATATTAGAACAGTTTACCAGTCAACATAAGAGACTCACAATCATATGCCTCCTTCAAGTCACAACTTAAACATTGGCCTGTGATCATCAGTAGATTGTCTTCATAGTGTTGTTTTGTGTGTTTTTATGATGTTTTGTCATTTGTTAATTGTCTTTCTTGTTACCTGCTTAGGGACTATGGATGGAAATTAGCGCAGATGCTACAATCTGGCATATTTACAGCTGCAATTGCTGTAGATGTTCATTAATATGGACTGTTCCTCATAAATAAATTAATAAAACAAAGGACATGCTTTTATTTCGTTTATTGAAAGAGCACACATTTAAATATCTAGCTTCAGTGAGAAGATGACAGGCTGTAAGACTTACAGGGCTGTCAATGCAGTGCCATTTTCTCTACCCTAATAGCATAAGGAAAGCAAAGAGGCAAAGTATGGAGTGAGCAGATCAGAGTGCTAAGATTTCTAAATTAGAAGAACAGCGTGCATCCAATAGGGTCATTTTGGTGTTGGTCTGAAAACATGACAACTGAGAAAAACCAGGGGACAGTAAACTTATATAGCTGACATACTAAAACCTCAAATATCTTTAAAATCAGCCCCCCTCCCCAATCTCACTCCCCTATAAAACACCCACACAACAGACTCGACACTTACTCCAAACAAAAGCTGCCTCTCAATGCTCCTCCCTATCACCCCTTTTTCTACTTGACTGTGGCTTCTCTGCCCCCTTCTGTTATGCTTATCTACATCTCTCAGAACAATGCGGCTGTGGTAGTGGAGCCAAGAAAGGGCTCCAGAGGGCCACAGATGTCTGTCCAGCCGCCCACCCCCATGCTACATTCAGCTCTCACTTCTGTTGCTGGAAGGGGGTGGGGAAAGACTGTGGTTGGTGGGTAGTGGTCATAGAGTTAGAGGGGTGGTGGGGGTAAGGAGGGGAACTAAAGCTATTGTTACCATATAGCAATACATGACATCATTGCACATGCTCACAGCTGCTGTCAGTTCCGAGTTGAAAAAGAGGAAAACAAGACAGTCTGTTAAAGAGAAAGAAGTAGCCAGTATATTTCTGCCATCCTCAAAACCTCAAAGATTGCTGAGTAGACAAAGACACAAAACTAGAACAACAGGCCAGCTGCCTCTAACTGGCAATTTTTTTGGTATTACGAGCACTGTTCTATTAAATATGCTTTGTTCAGATAGTTAGCTCGCCTCCTCATCAACACGCAGAGGAGGTATCGATTTTCCCTCAGGGTTTTCTATTTACAGTCCACTGGTTAGCAGGGAAAGTGAAGAGGGTGTCTTCCAGAAACTTTACTCAGAAACCATTGATTTGCAATTAAACCGGGAATTCTATGTTCATGCACCATATCTGCACATATCCATGCATAAATGCTGACATGGTCAAAAATGTTACTATAAAAATTATCAGTAGAAATAATGATTTTATGTTGACACATAAATATCTTTCAAGTTTAAAGGCTGAATTTTACTCCACAGTGAAGTTGACGAAACAAGATAGTTATTTGTGGGTAAGTATTCATTTTCCACCAGAACATAAACGGTTACCAAACAGTGGATTATTTCAGAAAACAAAGCAATTAAAAACAAAAAAGTAAGCAGAGCTTACCAATACCCCCGACCGGTCGCACAACACTTCTGCTCGCTGATACCCAGGCTACCCAGGGATTAATTTTGAGACTTAACGTTCAATCTTTTGAAAAATGTTTTAAAAATTTATTAAAATAGAGAGAGAGAGAGAGAGATGTAAAGAACATGTGTAAAATTTGAAAAGAGTCAGGTGAACAGCAGACAAATAAGCTTAAATTTTCAAATATTTGTTTACAAAAAAAGTTAATTCAGCCATCAAACTGAGCACTGCGCCTCTCCTCGTGGTAAAAAAACATACATGTCAAATTAGATTATTATTTTTTTTTTAATTAAGTAAAAAGCAAAACACTGCAACACTTTGTGTGTTAGTTAACAGTGTACGGAAAATCATCCTGATGGACCACATATTCAGAAAAATAAGATTTAGCAAATCCTCCCGTACAATCATTCAACACAACACCTAACCATCACTAATGCTAAATGTTGCTAGAAAGTGACTATTAAAGGCCTCAGAGCCACATCAAAATAACAAGAGCTGCATATTTTTAGACCTGACTTTAAAGCCTGCCACATCATAGTGTGTACAGGCTGTTGTGTCATCTAACAGGGAGAAAAGGGAGCCCTTCAATGCTACGGATCTAACGGCAAATGTAAATACAGAGGAACTGTTGACATATAAATGGAATTGAGAAGGATGGGATTCTAGATTGTGATTCATAAATGACTAATCATGCAGTCCTTTGTGAAGATGTTTTTAAATTAAAATAGCAGACACTAAATACCGTTACCAATACTCATAAAATGGTAATCAATTCAACATATGTTAACACGTCTTATGGCAGTACCTGTCTATGCTCAGTAGATATAATTTTCCTTCATAGCCACGTAACAATATGTCCATTCAACTGCCAGCACATCCTATGCACAGTTAAACGGAATACTTAGGAATACCAATGTTAACAAAAGGGTAATTAAAGTGTACTGTATACTGATGTTACTGTCTTGAAGTAAAGGGTTATACAATGGAACCAAAAGCAATTATTTTTGCAGGTGAAACCTCCACCACTGAGAGACAGCCTGAACAACAAAGTGGGAGGCTGAGTGGCTGAAACAGTTGGCAGGCAGCCAGTGGATCTCACGGGGTGTGGTAGCTCTACATCTCAGAAAAGGCAAGACATTCCCAGGACAAACTAGCAAAGTGCTGGTTTGGCTGAGACAGCAGACTGCAGAGTGTAGCAAAGGGGCGGGAGAACTGAACACAAACAGCAGAAAAACAAAGCCAACCAGGAGTTGCAACAAGAAGGCAGTAACCATGCATGTGTACAGTTTAACACACACACCAAGTGAGCGGTACAGCCGAGATTGAGTGGGTAAAAAGGATCTCATTCATTGTCTTATTTTGCTGTCTATAACTAATAAACTGCTCAAATAAACGTGCTAACTTAACCCAAACCTTAAAACAACTACAATGCTTTATCCTCCCTAAAGGCAGCCAAGTCCCTTTATCATGCAACTCTATCAACAGCTTAATGTCCCCATAAAATAAGTAATACCCATCTGTGTACATGCATATACACCCACTGTTCCAGCGAGTATGCAAAAAGGGATCCACGTTAGAGGAGGGCCAGGAGTATGAAGTGGCGTGGGAAGGGTTAAGTTCAAACAGATCCATCTGCTTCCTCGTCTGTCCTACTGGCTGGCTGCTGGCCCAGACCCAGCTCTAGCATGGGCTGAAGCCTGATGCAAAGTATAAACACACACACACGCCACTGGGCTGCACACTTCAATACTAATGTACTTGAATTTTTCTGGACATAGTTTTAGTTCCCCCAAACCCAAAAAGTCTTCAACAAAATTGTTCAGTGTAATTATGAGCACTGGCACAACTAAATTATTTTTTGTGATTTGGCTTCTATAAAGACATTCAAACAAACAAAGGCATAACATTTTTCTGTTTTTTTATAAACCGGGTCAGAAGAGTAAGACTGTTGACTGGTATCCACATTTCCTGTAACTCATTTAGGTAGAGTTAATGATGAGGCACATGCATTATATAATTTGCACAGACTGCAGATTGCAAAGTCATTTGAGGCAAATTTCTGATTTGTGATATTGGGCTATATAAATACAATTGAGTTGAGTTAAATGTTTATTCATCTGTATACGTCAGCCCTTTGATGAACTGGCAGTATCTCCAGGGCCTACCCTGGCTTCACTTGTTGGTAACTGAGGTAGGGTCCTGCAACCGTGTGACCCTCACAAGGAATATATATGATCAATAATCATGTAAAAAGATATTTAATATTATTTAGTGGAAGTGGAATCTGTGTGTCTCGGGCACACAAAAACAATAGGACCACATTGCCATGGTGTCAAATTTCATATGCAGAAAGAGACATGCCAGCTGAGAGGTTATTCAACAGAAAATGCCAGTGGAATTCACCAAGAAAGTAAAGGATTGAACTGTATCAGAGGATCTAGAACCCGTGGTTCAACTTGCTAGTTATATATGAATTGAATTTCAGGGCCAGATCAAACAAAAGTGATCATCAGTGTCAAAAATTAGTTTCACCTATCATTTCTCAAACAGGCTCATCTTTTAGCTTACGAACTCTATTTTATGGAACTGTTTACAAAATTTCATTATCAGAAGTGCCAAGCCTACTCATCAATATAAAATGAAACCTAAAAAGGACTAAAATACGTGAGTGCACTATTAACTTTAATAATATTTTTTCCTGCTTATATAAGTGATATTTTAAGTCTGAATCTGTAGGAACTAATTATTCAACAGTACAAGAATATAGAAAGGTTATATACAATCAAATTATTTGTAAAATATGCTCTATTAGCTGTGTATACCACTTCAGTTGTAATATGTATGTTAAATAAAAGTTTATTAGCATATATGTAATATTTTAGTTCCAGTAAAGTTTTTTATTCTGACTACTGAACATAGTGAAACTGCTGTCCCTGTGTCACAGTTCCCACCTCCCCATGTCACAACATATTTGTGTTCATAAAAACTTATTTAAACATTTTTATCCAATATTGATCACAATTGTAGTTTAACATTATAGCTAAAGCCCTATGTTTCGTTTAGTGTCAATTTCTTATGAGCACAGCATGTTTTGTACATTTGTGTAAAGTGAAAAAATGATGTTCATTTTCAGTCTCCGTCTCACTCTCTCTCTAATTTAAGTATTTTTACCCCAAAATTTTATTTCTGTGATTTGTAACATGTCATGTGAAAGTACTTATTGAGACCTATTCACACATGTATTAAACATGGAGATAATTTATTTAGTTTTCAACACAGAGCTTATTGAACATGAAATATGTCCCTGTGTCACCGCTTGATCTGGCCCTTCAGTGATGGCTTTAAATGAAATGGATATACAGGTCCAGACCCATCCATACACTGTGCAAAGCTGGACAGCTGCAGACAATCAAAGGAAAGAGCAACAAGAGGGGACAACAGTACGCTGTTGCACACACCCTCATAAAAAGGGCATGTTGTCACTGAGAGCAGAGGTTGTGTGATGAAGGAACACCTGGTTAGGGAGAGGCCCAAACCTGCTGAACCATCAGTTATTCCACCTTTGTATTTAGGCAACCTGATACAAAGACCTACTCCTATACAATGTACTGGGCAGGATTTGTGATGGAAAGGTAGAAACAGAAAACTTAAAGCCACTAATGTTGAGAGAGAGAGAGAGCAAGAGAGAGAGAGAGAGAGAGAGAGAGAGAGAGAGAGAGCGAGAGGCGAGTATGCAGACTTACAGTGTGTCAGACAACAAGGTCAGCCCATCCCGGGAGAGGTGTTGGCTTTCTAACAGAGTACAGCTACTTGAAACCAAGGTCACTGCTGTGTGGCTGTGAGAGGGACAGGAGAGGGGGGCCAGACTGGGACAGCTTTGCCACATGGCTTTGTGTATAGGGTTGATGTGTTCTGCATAAGAGTGTGTGTTTACGTGTCCTCCAATGATGTTATTTAGATTTCTGGCAGAAAAGAAATAAATAAATGAACGAATAACATACCCACACCCATTCAGGGCAAAATTTCCTGAAACCAGATGCCTTTCTGACATAAACAAATCAGGACAGAAGCCATTATCACTGCCATTATGGCTAGAAACTGTAGAGCTGGGATCTTAACCACTCACTGCACTCATTCAACCTTTAAAAAGGTCCTGCAAGGATTTCACTGTCTCTCTTGAAAAAGAGGCTAGCATTGCACACTGATACAGCAATAAAATAGAGCAGAGATTCCTACAGAAACCAGTCACTGTAAAGCATTGTTAAGTTAGCCTGACATCTTACCAAGTGATTTTGAGATAAGTAACTATATTGGTAAATATCTTGAGTGAGCAAAAATTTAGAGCTTAAATGTTCAGTCTATTATCTTACTTTGCAAGAGCAAATTTTACCTCCACACATTAAATTTTTAGCATAATTTCAGTATACCTGATATAGTTAAAAATGACAGAATATTCTAGACCTGATGCAATGAAGATGTATAAAAGTGTGAATCCCTACTTTGGCAATTATTATTTAAGTCTAAAATCAACTGATGACTTGAAAACATGGATGTTATTTATATTTGTACATGGCATGTGCTCAGCATCCAAAGAGACTGGAAGAGGCGACGGCATGGTGGTGAATGAGGATTATTAGGTGGACAAACAAAACCAAAAAGCACGAGGAGGGAGGGCTACTTCAATGTTATCTTATCCTTCCCCACCTTGGACAAGGGCCTAGCAGCTCTAAAATTAGCTGTCACATCTAAACACAGTCTTTGGTGTAGCAGCTACTCTTTGATGGGAACTTGGCTCATGGCTGACGCACAGAAAGCACACTCTAGCCCGTCTCCAAATGCAAAATGAAACCAAGGTAGTATACAAATGCAAACTAAAAGTGCAAGTGCACCGTTTGACTGGATATATCTTACATTTACAAATCATTTAATTTCAATTGACATTAAAGCATTACACTACAAATACAGAATTAAATTCACATCACAAATCCCTACATTATGAGGGGGAGTTGAAGAATAACATGTAATAATCATTTTGTGTGAAATGAGGGATTATTGCAAGTATAATATAATTTCAACACAATCTATATATTAACCATTTTACAAAATGGGAGCGTACTGTTTGCTTTGAGTATGTATAGCTAAGTGTTTTATTTTGATTTACAGTCAGTGTTTGTTTTTTTAATGCCATACATTTTTGTGGACTTCAAACATAATTTAAACCCCTTGTTTGAGTGAATACTGTTCCAGGTAACAGAAGGAGGCAGATAACTAAAAAAAATGACACGATGACGAGTACCTTTTTTGAAGCACAGGGTTACAGCTGGTGATGAAATAAGTAGATAGCAGAGCACAAGCCAATTCATAGACCACCAACATTATAAAGCAGCAGTGAGTTTAAATCGGTTTTAACCATCAGGTACAGATCCTGTTTGTGTGTGCATGTGTTAACATGTACTTAAGCTTGTGGAAAACAGTGCCTGGGAAGCACCATGACCTCCCAGCAAGAGGGGGAAAGAAATTATCTTGATGAAAGAAAACCAACATCCTGTGCTTGTGGCAGTACAGAGGCACTATTTTATCTTTATTTATTTTAACACATTATTTTGTGTTTATATTTAGTGAGAGGGATTCAGGCATATACTAAATAATTTATACTATCAAATTGCCATCATTTTATTACATTTTATTGTATTTATTATTATTATTTTTTTAAATCACTGCCAGTGGGTTTTGCAGCTGTTCTTTGGGCCTACCAGCAATAATGAAAAACCTATATAAATTGGTATAAGAACACAACAGCACCAATATAACAGTCCTTAAATTTCTGCAACAGACTACATGAGAGAAATTCATAATTTCCATAATAATGGCTGAAATGTTACGTTAATAAGAAGAAATACATGCATTACTTGAAAATAACTGGACGGCACTCCTACCATTCCACAGCAGCAAATTCCCAAAATGCAAAAAGGCAGAAATAGAGGAAGCCTTTGACTCAGTGATTCAAAATGTGGTACAGAAAACTGCACCATACTCGGCTATTTATCCTTTTCACTCTCACGCCTACGAATTACTTCTACTCACTCAGAGTGCTAACTGGTCTGAACCTCCATTACGCAGAACACAGTGGCCTCCCACTCCCACACTACCAACAGTGGCAGACTGCCAGGTGGGGAAGAGTGCGTGTGCACGTGTGTGGTCGAGTAGCAGAGGACAACGGCAAGAAAACACTGAACTGGGGAATTCTTACAACCCATTTCACAACCTGCAGACCTTGAGATATTTCACACAGGATATACACTACATACAGGATTTCACTCTTCAAATGACCTTTAACCTTCTGTGTTACCGCTGGGCAGGCTGACAGGGAACCCTTTGGCATGCAGCAAAGCAGAGTACAGCGCTGCCTTGCTTAGCATTTCCCTGAAACTGTACGACCTATGGCAGGCCTCAAATTCCTCTGCCTAAGATGTGAGCTCCCTGCCATTCAGGATGCTATTAGCGTATTTCTCTGCACTCCATGCCACAGTACCTCGCCTGTTCCCTGCAAACAGACTCCTTCTATCCAGCATCAGTATGCAGCCTGCCTGAGGGGGATGAGGAGGAGCAACAGAGGGGAGGAAGAAGGGAAGGTTGGGAAAACAAAGCCTCTATAGTTGTCTCTCCAGCCGGGCCAGGCCGAGCTGCACTAGCGGGGGCGAGTTATGTAATGTGACTGGCAGGGCCCACTTCCCTGTTCAGAGCTGCCGCACACACTAATCCCTACTGAGGAACAAGCCCTGCACAGGAGGAAATGGAGAAGACAGACAGGGAACAACGAGGGAACCAGTGGAGAAAGTGTGATTACAAGAATTTGAGCCTTTCATCTGTACTGAACACGCAGGCACCTCCCCTCACAACTCTACTCCTGAAAGATAACCGTCTAAATCACATCAGCATGTGATGATGGCTACAGCTACAGCACTGAGTTTAGATATTTCTATCTTATGAAAAAGTGTGTGGCATCCAATAATGACTCGTATTACACACACTGGCATCTCCAGGTTATTTGTAAACAAGCAAACAAAATAGAAGGGGCAGAGAGAGCCACTTGATCAACGGCAATAAGCTAATTGCTCAGTAGTTTCACTCATATTTAAAAAAAAAAAAAAACACACTATGAAAGCACATAAATATGCTAAACACACAAGCTAATAAACAAACAACCAATCAATCACAGGACAGTTATGTTGTTTGGTTGCATTGTCACTATGCCAATGAAAAATAATATCTGCCACTGAAACACGTATGACAACCATTTTAAAAATCCTACACAGCTAGTGCAAATATAACCTCCACTGGAAAATATCAACAAGCCATGGTAAGTAATATATATAGCAGCTAGCTAGGGTAAACTATGTAACAGCAACATGACTGTTTATAGATACATAACTGTAATGCCGCCCTACTCTCAGACATTCAGAATTATATGCAAGGTTTTTGCTTTTTTTTAAATCTCAAAGCACAGGACACTGTTATAATACACACAGGGAAGTGAGTTCCAAGGTTGCTGTACTTTCACGTTAGAAGGGGGACTGCAGATGATACGCAGTAGCAGAAGAGAGAATACTGACTGAAACACTGGTCCAAAGGCAGGATTATCTTGTAATCAAAACTAATATCATCTAGAAAAAAATAGCATGCTATCAGTCACTTTCTGAATCAAACACCATTATTATCAAACGTGAGTGCACAAACACCCACACTGCACACACTGTGCTGCAATCAGTTCTATGAGTAAAAATATCAGGCCAAATAAATGTGACTTTAAGTGGTACAATGACGCATTATTGATTTGATTTTTAATACTTTCTACTCTGTGCAACTGTGTGCCTTGGTAAATAACGTGCTTAACTTAAGTAAATTAATGTGCTGGAATTTTCTTTGGTCCTATAGTAAAAACAAAGTAATTAAACTGGTGATTAAAAATCAACTGAAACAAAAAATATCATTGTGATATGTTTTTCAGCTATAACATCTAGCCCTGCAGTGCAGTATTTTGTGCATAATCCTGCTGACAGATACAGAAGCAAGCAACAACAAAAACATAACCTCCTTGATGGAAGTAAATAGACCTCTCTGTCCAGTCATAGTACAAAATTAATGCTTATTCTGTTTTGCTATGCAATAATTTAAGACTCTAAGACGGCATAGAAAAGAGGGCTCCTGTCCACTACTTATGTCCATTATTGTCAATCAGTCTTCACCTTTTCATACTGTGACAGTTAGAAGGGAGACAAGTTAAGTGAGATAAGGCATGAGCTCATGGGACAAGACAGTAGTACTAAGACAACATAGTGAAAGAGGGAGAGATGAAAAGGACAAGTGATTACCAGCCACCTCACTCTGTTCTGCTAACCATGGAGGCCAGGTGGAGGATTTAAAGCAGTTAAAAATAAAAGTCTGATTCTGATTTACTGAGCTGCTTGCCTGGAAACCATGTGACTAGAATCACATGAGGAGAGGGAGGAGGAGATTGGCAGCGGGGTTGTGTGTTTGTGTGTGTCTATGGGGGCTGGACATACACACGCAGCATGTATTCCACTCCTGCCACCATAATAAGCTTTGTGATCAGTTTCCTTGGTTTCCACTGACAGTAAGCAGATATAGGCAGCTTGGAGAGGTAAACAGTAGCAGCTCTTTCTGGTGCACTGCCACAGGCACTGACACACAAGAGAGGTGGGTGGGAAATGAGTAAGAGAATCGGGGAGAGAATGTGCCAGAGAGAAAGAGATGATTTTGTGCAGAAAAAGTGGGGGGATGAAGCAGTGATGCAGCTGTTGGTAAAGAAAGGCAAAGGCAAGCCCGCTATAGACCATTGAGCCTTTAGTGTTTTTGTGAACTTTCACTCACTTTTTCATCATCATCATCTTTCATCAAAATGTTGTGACTGACCATATTACTCAAATTATAAGATTTTATTTTACTTCCAGTATTAAGGAATGCACACGATTACATTCCTCTATGATAACTGATGCAAATCAAACTATGCTAGCTCATTGTGATGAACAATTATGCAATTACAATGAGTAAGTTGACACCAGTTAATGTAAGGTTATATGACAGCAAGCTGAGGCTGTTTGTATGAAGCAAGCATACAAATGTATGGTGTGAGTAAATAACAAAGGTACAACAAAGTGTTTATCTTATATCACAATGAAGATGAAAATGCAGTTTACTGGTCAGCACAATAGAATCCTCATTTAAAAAATTCATCGAAAAAGGTTATGTTTCGTACAAGTATAAATTTCAAAATATTATGCCCTGGATCCCATAACAACACCAAACGCTAGTATGACTACAGTGATCCTATGCTATGTACACTTTTTAAAACGACATTAAGATGACAAAATGTCCTTAGATTCATAAACTAGAATTTCACATGACCAGAATGTGAGGCCAGAGTTACATTCGCCAGCAATATAGAAACATATACTGTATGTATACGTGTGTGTAAACATGTGGGAGGGAAATGGAGAATGGGTAAAAAGGGCACTTTGTTGGACACATGCTAGTTTGTGCACTACAGAGACTGTGACCTACTTTCCAGTCTCTATCAGACACACACACACAGCCCTTGACAAAGGGACAGGAAGGCAGAGGTTAGGCATGCACTAAGCTCCATTTGTAATACATGCATTCCACTGGATAGAGCTCAATGCGGCTGTGCTTTCTTTCAGCCTGCCTGTCGGTACAAGCAACTTCTGCACACAGTCTCCTGCATGACAGAAAATAAAAGATAGGGCCTGGTGCTTTTGGTATACAGTATGTTCTCATATGCATTCATATACACTCATACACGGTCTCTCTCTCTCTACTTTAAAACACACACATATACACAACATACAGAATAGTCTGCTATGTGGTTGGAAGAGAGCAACTTCAGCAAGTTGATATTCACATGTCACAATTGTGACAGCAAGATAGTCAACTCATCGTACCATTAAGGACAACATATTTTCTACAACACACTATGAAGCAAGATGCTCTAGAAACATGAACTCCTTCATTCCTTTAACAAGAATCACTTTGCTAATCCAACATTTGTCTCGTGTTGAGTAAGAAATGAGTAAACCAAGGAAGACTGCCCACACACAGGCATGCACATACACACAATGATATAACACACTAAGCACCATGATTCCGGCACAAAATTAAATTAAATGTTTAAAAATAATCATAAGAAACACAGCAGCCCTAAAGGACCGAGCAGCGCCATCAGCCTGATAGCTAATTTTTTAAAAACATTATTCATCAACATACCGATTCCATGGCTGTGGGAGAATATCAGTGGGCTAAAATCCAACTAGAAAACACCTCCTGCTGCAAACTCCACAGAATCCTGAAAAAACAAGATGAAAACAAAACCAAGCATTAGTACAAGCAGTTGAACATTCTTTACAATGGCTGTAAATTTGGGTGGATGCAGAGGGTTCATGGCTCCCCTTCCTGGATCACTTGAGAGTCCAGTGGAAGGACAGGATACAGAGGTCTTTGACCTGCTGTGGGACTACGGCTTTATTTGTCCCCTAAACACAGAGTCAAGACCTGGTACCAAAAGTTGTCTTTGTCCACAATAAACATAATTAGCAGATGTAGCAAATGTATGACAATTTACCTGTCCATGTGATGGTATTTAATGCAAAAACAGTCATAAGAAGAACGAGTGTGCATGAGTAAGAGTTCCAACTTGAAATTCTATACCAACAATACATTCAATATTTGTGAGTTCAACTCTAGTAAGCAGCCTGTATTTCATGGTGTGTGAATGTAAAGCGAAGAGAAGTAAACATTCATTTAATAATGACGCCAATGAGTCTGAATAACATCTGCTCAAAGCTACAGGTAAGAGACTAAAATGGCCATTTATGTATTGAGGTAATTATTTTGCTCTAAAAATATGAACTGAATGTCATCTGATAATTCATCTGGAGCACTTGCATGTTGACAGAAAATGCTGTTTCTGTGTCAAAATAAATATGATTTATAACATGCTATGATATAACATGCCTACTATTTTCAATAAGAGGCCAAACCGTCACACGTGTGCATCAGCATTCTTTTCGATGTAAACATCCGGTAGTTATTCGGTAGTGAAACCTGTTGTACTTAATTTACCCTGTTTAGTCATCATTTACTATAGTAAATTTCCCTTTTGGATATTCAAAACTACAGAGTTAGTGGGGGTAAAAATAATATGGGTGTAAAACCAGGACAATGCGTGCTGTACCAAATTTATGCACATAGTGCACATGTGCGAAAACACTGGAAGTACAAAATAATATGGGGGAAAAATTGTACCACACCTTTCTGAGGTAATCTGAAGATCTGCGCATGAAGGGATTTTTTTTCTACACTGAGTAGGCCTACTTATTGAATAAGTAGGACAGAAACTGACCGATCAGCGTGCACCGGGTAAAATTGCCAGTGTGGAGTTACTTTGGTTATCCAAAAGATGCCAGCAGCAACATTAATGACTACAGGAGTCCAATGTGCAAAAAGTGCTGAACACACCGACGGGTCTTAATGACACTTCATTTTTGCAAAAAAATGAAAAACATAACCTCCTCGGTTATGTAAAAAAATAGATGGATTTAGCCAAAATTATGCCGTGACAAGGTAAAAGAACAATATATTGATAATTAGCACGGCTTTAAGTAAGACGTGCTAATGGTGCACGTCTTACTTAAAGCACGTCTTACTTAAAGCCGTGCACCATTTCTTGGCCGTGCTTTTTGGAAATGAACCATGCAAATCACAGGTACATGGCTTGCTACCTGATATACTGTGATTATATGTACTCGGGCTATCACTTTTTCAAAAAATAATCGTAGAAACCTGTAAACCACAATTATTTCTCTGACGATAATCGCAGCACCAAAATCTCTAATCGTTACATCTCTACCTGTGTCAGCGCTTGTTCTGGCCCAGGACCAAAATGCTTTCATGCAAAATACTTTCAGCATCACAAATACGATGTGTTCTATAGTTTTAATATATCATCTCTTATTCTTTCATCATTCTTCCTCCTTACAGCAAATACATGACAAATTCAATATTTAAGAAGAGTTATGAAACTGTCCTATTATACTGTGTTCATCTCAATCATAGACACACTGTCATTTTGTAGTTTACAGTAACACTGTTACTTGACTCTTGTGGTTAGATATAAATTCAATGTTGAATGTTAAATGGAAAATAACAGCACTGTAAATACAGAGGACTCCTCAACAACTAAATAAATAAACAAATTACAGAGAGCAAAAATTATTTCACATTAAACAATTGTAAAATCAAAATAAATTGAGATAGTAGTGGCCAAACCCTTGGAGTGTATTGAACATGGCTGCCCTCAAAAGGACATTTCCATATCTGGTCTACCATCAGTAGCAAAACAAGGCACACAACAGCCCAGCCCGACCAGCTCCAGCCCTCCACCCCCACTCAGGGTTGCGTTCCTAACCCTCCTGGCTGGTTACCCTCCCCACTGACCCCTCCCAACTATGAGGACAAGGGTTTATCAGGATTTAGGAGGCGGGACATAGGAGGGTATTTAACAGAGGCCCTGTGTTGAGCTATACTGGTACCATCCCCCCACCCCAGTTGAACCCACATTTGTTCCATCAGTGTGGTTTTAAATTATCAAGGGGGACAGGAGACCAACAGTCAGCAGAAACAAACTGTCAAGTTTTAACTTAATTTCACAGACACAGCATCTACATATGCATGCCAACTACAGCTGACTCCACTACCTACTAATGCATACAATAAATGTGTCAATTTATTATGTGTAAGTTCTTATTTTCATCACCGATACAGTATAATAACATAGAGGACTGGTGCGAAGGTTTTATAGAATAGAAGCAAAGGCAGATACTACAGACAGGGTGGCAGGTGGGTGTGTAGAGCAGGATTAAGGCCAGACCCCACTTGGATGTCCTAAGTGGTAAAGACGGTGGTGGTTAGACAGACATCGTGTTTGTATTGGAGCGGAACCTGTGGGGTTTTCCCAGCGGGAAAGAAAGGATTGAGGGATTGCAATAATCCAGCCAGGAAACATAATATTACCCTCAACAAGGTTTGAGTGCAGAAAAACCAAGACAATTCACAGTTGATGATCATCTTCAAAGCCTCACTAGTATTTAACCAAAAATGTTGCCCAGAGAGGCTAAAAAGCACTTCATCACAGAGTGCCAATTCAGATATTTAAAGCTAATCTTTAGGGTGTGATAGATTGTGGACAACATTAATTTCTTTTATGATATGATCTGCTTCCAAGAGGGACTGTACTGATTGTGTCATTAAATAAATAACAGCACTATAAAAACTTTCCTACTCAGCTACCATTCCAAGGTTTTCACTACCATTATAGAAACTTAAGAGCAACAACTACCGGTAAGTGTTTTCTGCAAAGCATCTGAATTACAGAAACATAAAACTCTGACTCTGGAGAGAATAATACCATATTAGCTGGAGGAGAAAGTTTCTGGAAATAAGCATTTTAAAAGTGCAGGTTGTATTGTATTTGAAAAACTGTAATTTTGCGTTGGCTTCAACAGTGAGCAGATTTGTTTTGCGTTTTTTTTTTAGCAAAATTATGAAAGGATATTGGTCTCCAATTGAAGTGTTTGGTTGGTGCACTTTAACCTGCAGACACATGTTAATTCACTACTGCTGAAGAAACAATGACTGACAAAACGACAATTTCAGAACACAAAAAATAACAGTAACTCTGAGCTGCTGGTCCAGCTTCTGACCTCAGACAAACTGCATGTCTGAGTTCTGTAAAAAACACTTTTGATTCATTAAGAAAAATTTAAATTAGACAAATTAGAAAAGAGTCTTGTTAATTAGTGGGAAACGTTGTAGCTGTCACAGATGAATGCTTCAATGTAAGAAACCCGTGGACTAGTATTTATTAATGAATTTCAACCTATTGTAAGAAAAACCCCTTCAAACTCAACCTGTAGCATGGCAAGCAGTCCTGTGACACTGCATAAGGGATATGATGTCTTAGTGCCGTTGTCAAAATCTAGTGTGCTAGCACTGTAGCATCTTCTACACATAAAATACACCCAAAACAATAGTGTATCATTTAAAAAAGTTAAAAGTGACACAACTGTTTTTCTAGTGGTACAGATATATCAGTGTTTATAACCAAGCTCTCAGCAAAGAAGCCATTCATCAAACATAGTGAAATGAGGGTCTGGAAGACCATAATACATTTCAATTATTTTCTATGTTGAGAATATTTTGTTTCTTTGACACAAAATCGAAATAATAGTATAAAAAAGAAAAAAACATAACGTGCTACGCACTAAGACCCCTTGGCCAGAATGGAGCTATTTTTAATAGGCTTATGCTCCATGCCATTCCTTTACTTTCTTGGTAAATTCCACTGGTATTTTCAGTTGAATAACCTCTCAG
>JAPQRQ010000018.1:29841899-29857007 GCA_037367365.1 Apogon talboti | reverse complement strand
ACTAAAGGTACATTTGTTTGGACAAATATAATGATAACAAAAATAGCTTTTAAGAATTTAATTTAAGAGCTGATATTTAGCTATTTTCCATGGGTTTTCTTGATAATAACCAAAATCACTTAAGTTCTTACATTAATAGCTATGGCATTGTACTGTCAAAAACAGTGCTTTTAGGCATTCCATATTTTCGTTTCTGTCTGTTTTAGTTGCATGATACACACAGGAGTTAGTACTTGATTGCATAACCATTGTTTTTGATGACTGCAGCCGTGCGTCTTGGCATGCTCTCCAACAGGGTGGTCTAATAATTTTTTCCATGACTGTATGTTGTTGCTGAAAAGACATGTCACCATTTGACCTGGTAAATTTAGGTCAATTTCACCCATTTTCAACAGGCTTCTGTTCCATGCCAAGATGCATCTACAGCATAAATTTGGTGCAGATATCTAAATGCATTCTTCAGATAATGCCGTTACGTCGTTGAATGAACAGACAGACAGACGGACAGACAACCAAATGAATACAATAATAATTAGAAAATGACAGTGTAGGCCCAAATGTTCCAAAATTGCTGCAGCCCTATTATTCATTTATTTTTGTATAATAAAATGGAGATATTTTAACGATTCTTGGGCTAAATTAGATAAATCACCAATTGACAAAGAAACAAGGCATAATATTGCAAATTTAACAGCCAAGACAATTAAAAGCCTGTCCCCATGGCAAAAACAAAAAGTGGATCAATTCTTGGCATCATATAATGGGCATGCCAGTTAAGTATAAAGTACCTTTCACGCTCTTCTATTGGATAAATACCAAGTTATTATCACTGAATTATTTTCAACACTTTGCTCATCACTCATTTCATGTATTACAGCCTGATTTCAGTCATTGTGGGAATACTTCATTTTATATCTCTGTTATATCTCATCTATATGCCCAGTTCAGTGGGCATATTTAGAGCATGGGACATAAATGACTAGGTCAGAAATAAATGGTCAAATGTCTGATAAAACTTACATTAAATTAAATTAAATAAATAAATAATCTAAACTAGCCTTGGGGCAACAGTTCTTTCTTCATGCTGTGTTCACTCAAGGCCAAATATTCTGCATGATAATGGATAATCACAGGAAAATTTCTACCTCCGCATCACCATGACAACATATCTGCAAATGTAATTCTTCATCTCTAGCTTGACCTATCCCTGTTATTTAACAGCCGAAATACTGTCAGTGTTTTCCAATGCACTTAAGTAACACAATCATTGTGTTAAAAGGTGTTGATATATGTATATATTGGTGAGGAACAGCAATCTGTGAGTCAATACTGTGCACCACTGGGTACTTTGTGTCATTTATGCATCTGCACTAACAGATGTACAACACAATGGTGTGAGATCCACCCTGCCTTAAACATCGACCTTCAACAAGACTCAAAAGCTGCTTTTGATACCCAGGACTATGACTGCAGAGAAATGAAAATTACTTCAGTAGAGAAGATAGAATGACACTGCACTGACAAATAATGCAAAGCAAAGATGCAACAGCTGTAGCAACAATGCCCGTGCACACCATGCAATAGTTGATCCTATATCTACGATGTATTGTATCTCTCCTTATGAGTATAAGTCTGACACAGTTCATAAGAAAGACCACCTGGTTCCTGGTTGACTGTCTGAAATGAACTTTAAGTTACTGATCAAATGTAGGTAGTAAAGATAGATTAAAAAAAACCCACATTCAGTATTTACATTCCATCTAACTTCAATACATTTGAGTGAGATATACATTTATGTGCTTTGTCCTCCCTTTTCATAGTAGTTTTTCATTCTAAAAGGATAGCTAACTCCTTTAAAACAATATTTCAAAGTAGCCATTCAATTAGTCTAACGGCAATAAGGCACATACCAGCAGCGCCCCCCGCTATATTCTGTAAACATCTGTCCTCATGTTCCCCTTAGATAGAATTATGGATACAGTCAGTTAAAAAAGTCAGTGTCTGAGTCTTAGAGGCAAAGTACAGGCAGGCAACATGTGTGTGTCAAACAGACAGACAAAATGTGGCAGAGATTGTTTATCATAGATGCTATTGCAGTATTTTGGCACAAACATTCACGGCAGGATAGAAGATAGTAATTATTGATCATACTGCCTAGCACCACTCAGAAATCTATCACATACTTTAAGATTCTGTTGGTTTCACAGTGTATTGTAGCGTTTATTTGAATTGCCACCTAAAAGACAGATGCCAGAGTTGACAGAGGCTTGTGAAGTCCAGTGTTCACTTTTTTCTGCCTCATCTGAACACAGCATGTGTCTATAACACACAGGCCTGAACTTCACCTTTCTTCCTGCTACTTTAACAGTGAAAATCATTGAGACACACTAATATGGGCTATTTATAATCCCTCGACCTGTGTATGAAGGACATATATGGAAGACATCAGCCTCTGAATGCTCTGATGTCAGTAGTACACTGGGGTTACACCTGTCAATCTAGGTGTCCTAAGACAAGCTCACTGAGGACAGAGCCCCCCATGGAGCTGAATGCCTCCAAGTCATAATCCCTCCTAGACCCAAGAATACCGGAGCATCACAGAGCTTAATTAACTTATCTAGCCGGAGATAGCCAGTGTCAGAAAAGTGACCCCAATGGAAAAGTGACCCGCGGGTCAGTTTTCTATTATAGAATTCTGACCCCCCTTATGGAAAAGTGACCCACCCCCAACAAATCACCAAATTAAAAAAAAAAAAAAAATTCATTTAAAGGTATTTTTATAAACACAAACTGCAGCTGCTAAACAGGATCTTTGTGTATTTACTTGATCTAGAATAAGGGTTTTATGAGGTGTTTCCACATCTTCATACTTCATATTTTGTTTATCAGTCCTTTATCTATTCTGTCAAGTTCAGTGGAAGATAGATGAAGTAATAATTTACTTCCGTGCAGAGCGGTCTTCAAAAACTATGACGTCCATCCAAGATCTCCGTTTCCCTCCGTTTATATGCAAATGCGAAAATGGAGATTTGCAGAAATCTCCACTTTAGCAGGAGTTTTTAGAAACCTTCGTTTTCAGTGCGCATGCCTGTCATTGTCGTTGTGTAAACTACAGGCACAAACGCAGAGAAAAATCTCCATTTTCAAAAAACTCCAGCTACATGTAAATTCCTTCTCACATTATATTTGAGAATCTGTGATTAACACCTGTTATTTACTCAAAAAAACTGTTACTGATTCAAATCCCCTAACCTTTACAGCAATCCGTTTTCACCCATTCAATGTTACATAGTTTTTGTTGCAAATATTACTATAGATACTAGAAAATAAATACATAAAACCTAGTTTTCCACTTTTTTTTACAATTTGGGGTAGATTTCATATCTGTAAAATGAACACAGACTATTTACTTCAATGGCTATATGAATTAATTTAGTAGTTTCTGGTGAAAATTTCAAATTATACACATATACTTAAGCTTATTATATAGAAATCTATTAGAACATTTTAATTAACATACAGTACACATTCATATAAGGGGTCAAAATTCTATGGGGTGGGTTAGTTTTCCATACTAGAAAATTGACAACTGAAATTTCCATGGGGTCTGAATTCTACAGGACACCAGCTTCTCATTCTCAAACTGGTTGGCTTGTTTGTGACAATGGATGAATCATAAAGCGTCTTTGAGATGTTTTTGAAAATCTAAAAAAATACTCCCATTACACACTTTCAGTGTGATTGAAATTATGTCTCAACTCATGCCAATGGATTTTCTGATTGCCAGATGTTAAAGACTAACAAATAAATAAGGAAACAATAGTGAAGCTTTATACTGAACAGGAAAATCTGATTCAACTGAAGAATACTGTCTTACAAATGCAACAATGCATCTATTCTTAGTTCTGTAAACACCATAAACTACCCTAAAATCCTCAAAGTGTAGAACATTCCTCAAACCCAATTAATATTTTCTAGGAACTTGTCTTTAGTCTAAGCTAGATACACTGAAAGGGTCCCCACTTAATACACGCTACACAGCACGGCTGATAGAACATAATTTGCTGCCTACTGAAGCATTACAGCTCATCTTGAGGCATGGTATGATGGAATACGAAGAGTGTATAACCTATAGGAAATAAGCAATTATACAACAATTCATCTTGTATATGGTTGATACATTTACTAATTTACTTGACAATAGAAAACCACCAATATTTGGCCTTTGATGAGTATTAAGTTCAGAACTTGTCCTGTTGTACAAAGACAGACTGGGGAGTAGGTTCCGTGTGGATGGCCAGTGATGAAACATGTTTATGAGTGTGCAAAAGCGGATGAAGGAGGACAGGGCTTTGATACTAGCTTAAGAACACAGGCATCTGTTGTCTTGCTTATCCGTCATTCAGCATCTACAGTAATTACAGTAAGAGCTTCCATTTTTACACATGAATATCTCTGCTGCCTCTTTGGGAAATCTGGACCGTAAGACCAACATCTACAGTATATAACCCAAACATATAGTGGCCCCCATGTGTGCATAGCATTGTTTCAGTCAGCTGACTTACTGTCGTATCAGAGAACAGATCAGAGCGTACCCAAAACAACACTACGTGGTGTGTTCAAAAGCGCAGACACATCATATATGGACACACGAAGCTCTGTGAGTAATTTCTAACACACAAGGCAAGCTAGCTGAATTTGGAGGAGGAGTTCATGTGCCGGACAGACTAAGCAGAGGATTAGAAATGTTGGCGCATAATCTCAGACAACTAGTGTGCCATGGTGCTTAGCTTGATCAAAGACACCTCAGTTATAGAATTTTTTTTTTTTTAAGAAACAAACCAAGTAATTCAGAATGTCTTTGTTCTACAAAAGTGCTACGTGTAAACTGATTTAATGAGTAAGCAGTGCATGTGTGAGGTTGACTATTTTCATAGAACTTAGTAAAGTTCAGTGCGGTGTCCACCCTACAGAGTCCACACGTATATTAAGTCTATGTACTAAGGCAAAGAAACAATAGGAAGCAACATTGACTCAAAATGACAGCCGGGGTTCGGCCTGCAGTGTGGTGAAGCATCAGGTAACAGAGCTTATTGTAATATCTTCACTAATTAGATTCAGTCATCTGCTCTTCTATGCGCAAACACTGGAGGGGAAACCTGACGCTGGAGGGTGTGGGGAGACAGCCAGGGGAGGGAGCAATGGGCCAGGGGGAGGAGATACACACAGAGAAAAAGAGAGGCACACCACACCTCTCCTCCTCAAAAACATCTACATTATTGATAAGGCCTGGCTTCTGCAGGGAGGGACCACAACGCACACATCCTCCATATCTCCACCATGACCAACCGCTGAAGACACCAAGCACACTGGCAGCTCTATCTGAATGTTTATTTAAAAGGCGAAACACACTGCTGCTGGTTTAAGCATTAGTGCCGAGGATGAAATGGGGAGGCAATAAAAGGCAAATGCAGAGGATGAGAAGGCGTGAAAAAAGATACAGAGAGGGAAAAAAAAAACATACCAAGATAACAAACATAAAAGATAAGCCTGTCAGACAGCTATAGATGGGTGGATAGCAGTTTAACAACAAGGCAGCTAAATAAAAGTCTGGCATTATATGAAGGCAGGGATGTGAGGGAAGGAGGAGGAGAAGGAAAGGGATAAGGGCTGCAATGAGAAGGCAGCAGTACTCGTGACACAGTTAGCGACAGTGCTTGTTTGTTCAGCACAGCCAGCAAGCTCAGCTCACACGCTCACTCTCTCGCTCCCTGCCTGCCTTGCTACCAATCCTCTGCTGTTGTCAAGGTAACAAGCTCTCTGGACTAGGGAAAAAAAATCCTCACATTGAAGAGATATGGCTTTTCAAATGCTGGCCTCAACCTGAAACTTGCATGTGCTCTCAGTATACAGAATGAGCAATAAAGGTTTTGTATCTCAGCTTCGCTGTGCAACAATTAAGGACGTTTTCCCATAGAATTTAAGCTTTTCATTCTGAGACCATCACTGTTATCTCTGACATATCTGGACTGGAAATAAATGGCATACTTATAACATAATAAAGTTTAGAATGAATTCTTTAAAATGATCTATTAAGACTTTATTAATAATCCACTGCCAAATGCCAATAAGTGTGGTGACCCATATTATCAATAAACATGTTAAAATGTCGATAAATAATGATTTAACACTTTAATTAAAAAGGTTGGCCTAAGGTTAAATAGCCAGCCTTCTATTACAATATGTAATTCTGTATCTTGATACAGTGACTGTGCAGTTAAACAGAAGAAAGAGTTTAAAAAACAACCACAACAAATTCATTGCAATAATTGTTTTATTTGAACTTCCATACAAACAACTCTTCAGCACAATTATTCCACCCTGCCTCACATTCACTTTCCCTAATGTTTGTTTGCTACCTTTATGTGATTTTCCTACATCTGGGAGAACACAAAATGTTCAAGAGACAAAAAATGTGACATTTGCAATAGAGCAGGGTTTGAAATGACATACTGTGCTATCATCAAATGATATGAACCATCATAGTGCAAAGCCCCCATCTTAGCCCTTTAATAACGCTGCATACAGAGCAAGTAGCACATCCTGCTGCAGGTCATTCACGTCTAGAGACGGCATGAAGAAAATGTAACTGTACATGTGGACATAAACATGCAAATACCCTTGCATATCCAATTAATTATTATTAAATTCTACTCCCACAGAAGTGAGAATCATCCAATGAAAATATTTGAACAGACTTTGCACAGCTCAACAAAAAAAGCCTCTAGCCCACGAGGTACAATCCTGTCTAACTAGGTAAACCATAGACACATAACAGGGATTCTTATAAACAAAGCTAAAACCTAAAAAGCAAGCAAGTTGTGCAGATATATTTTCACTAACAGCCCAATAGTGAAAGTGCTGCAACATTTTGCCATAAGTATGTTAAGAATTTCCCGAGCAATCTACAAGATATGTTGGGAATAGTTAACTTGACAACACCCAGAAAGCTGGTGGAGTCAAGCTACTATCACATGCAATATTGAAAAATAATATATGCATTGTTTTTCCCCAACCACCAACTTGTATGAAATGAAGGATTACCTTTTAGACCCTTTACTTATATCAAGCTTATGACAGCACACTTCTTCAACATGTATTCTGACAACAGGTACAAAACATCTGTGATTCTCTAGCTATGAAAAAATGGTGAAATCTGCTGCAAAAGAGGTTGACTGATAGTGGATATTGAAAGGACAATGTAACAGTAGTAATAATCGCAACAACATCAACAGTTTGCAGTGGGAAAAAGAGGGCAATATAAATGACACAACCATTGCTTTGTGTACTGTAACCAGTATGTCAACATAGTAAAAATAATTTCTGAACCATCTACGCCGACAGATGGCAAATAATTCATGATCAATAAACGTCTCAGTATGTCTGTTCAGTCATCTTACAAATTGCTGGAATTGGGCATATTACGTCCAAATGACACTTTTCGACATTTTCTTTGCCAGTACAACCACATTTAATGCATTCCATTTATCTTGCATAAATGAAAATAAAATTGAGAAAAGTAAAATTCACACTAGATTTGATATTGGCAAGCATCTGAATCATTTTTTTCTTTCCAAATTAAAAGTATCACATTCCAACTTAAATGTAGAATACAACATACATCTACTGCACATTAAATACAGAAGACATCATTCACTGCATTAAGAAGTTATTTCCAGAGAACTCATTGCTTTGGCATTTGTCTTAGAACATTGTGAATTATATGAGCTTATACTCTGAACACCGACGTGCAAATGTATTTACTAAAATCCATAAGCATGGTGGCTAATTAACCATTAGCTTACTCAAAGACAGAGATGAAAAATCAGGAAATTAGATAAGAGAATAAAATAAGCATCAACTCTGATTACTTTTGTGACCACGCAATAGCATAAGAAAATGCTACACATAGTAAGAAAATGTTACAAATGTTACGCATAAGAAAATGTTACACATAGTAGATATGAATACACTTTAGCAGAAGTAAGATACAATACAAGTAAGTGAGCTACCGAAATACGAGCATAAGCAGCTAGCTAGAATGGCCTTATTCTGCCACAATTACAACCCAGCAGAGACCGTCATCCCAATAACAACACCAAAGTGGAGTCAAGATGACTGAAGTAAAACACAACAACATCAACAACTCAATTAAACCTGTTATTCCATTGGACTGCATTATTTATCCAGTGAAAGTGACAGAAACAGTACAAGAGGACTAGATTTAGCTCTGGGATACAGAGCCTCCCTGTATACAGACTTGTTACTGGTTGGAAATCCAGGTCTAGGACTACGTGTACAGCCTTGTTCCGGGATTCATCTGCCTGTGTGTTACCAGAAGAGAGTATGCAGCCAGTGGCCACTGTCAGAGTCTAGTTCTGTTGATAAAATGTCCTATCAGCATCTATTAATCTGCAACACATTTCTAAGTGCATTGCTTTTAATAAGCAATATGCCTCAAAATGTGGAAGACACAGGGCTTATTATTCTGTGTGTGTAAAAATGCATCAGGCGTGCCTTAATCACTGCTCTTCCACAAAATGTAAAAAAAAAACAAAAACAAACATGTAACACCAAATCCAGCTGTTTGAGTCAGTATTAAACTGATGTTAAATATCAATATAGAATCAGTACATTCATCCTGAATAAATAGATCAGGCTATAAGGGAAATATTGAAATGCCCTGTTCTTTTTCATCTAAACTTACATATTTGTGTCATGAAGGTGTACTTTGACCAAGGTGCATGGATTGTAATTCCACAGTGAAGCTAATGTTAGCGTAATATTGATTTTTATTACATAATTTATTGCTGCATTAATAATGTTTTAGGGCCAATAAAAGCCTTATCTGCTGTAGGGCTGCAACAGCTAGTCGACGGCAAAATTAGTTGACCTCTAATTAAGTAGTTGACGGGTCGTTGGTGACGTCATCGTTTGTATCCCACAGCATGCAATCCCATGTTAAACAACGTTTCACCGAAGCCGGCTGAAGTAGCTCACAGTGAGACATCTCACTTTTCCCAAATCTTTGACACATTGACGGCACATGCGCACTAATGACAGTGAACAGAAGGGGCAGCGGTACAAGCCAGCTGAAGTGAGGCTACGCAAAACAAATGGTCCAAAGTTTGGGAACATTTCGAATGTGACATAACCAAAAAAACTGCCACATCTGTAAGCTGAGCCCGGTGCATCATGGGACCACTTCAGCTATGCATTAACATTTGCAGAGAAACACGTTTTGGAATATTTAGGTGCACCTTGTAAGATAATTAAACAGCTTTTTGGGCGGTCCAATTCTAAACATGAAAAATTAAAAGTACATTAGTGACCCCACATTAACTGTTCTGTTAATGTTACTGTCTGAAAGTTCAGCAGTTACTAACCGTCTGTAATGCACTGAGTGCGTTCGGAGCTATGATGGATAGGTGAGTGGATGAGAAAGGTATGGGGGCAGAGCCAGTAAGCAGGTGTGTGCGAAAGAGATGAGAGCAGGAAAAGAGTGGATGAGTGAGACAGAGCCAGCAGTTAAGTTTCCCCATTTTCTTTCTGTTATTTCGGCGGTTACGGCCAACAGTAACCAATACTATTCTTCCAATAAAGCAACTAGTGTGGAATAAACCCTCATCTACAATTCCAATGTCCAGTCACACACTACTAGGGATGCAATGGTACAGTTTATCCACAGTTCGGTACGTATTGCGGTTCGTGAGTCACGGTACATGGTACTGTTCGGACACAGAGGCCAGCTGGAGCTGGACCTGGACTCAGAGCCCCGGGGCTTAGGGTGACCAGGTCCAACTGACCAGATGAGGGACAAAGACTATGTTTGTTTGGGACAATGTGGGACACCAATGCATGGAAATAGTCTAAGGTAACTTAAGGAAAAATTAAATAATACATTTGGCCCCTTATCTTATAACATTACTATGGTTTGACATCTAGTTGATTCAGTATCACATTAACAACTCTGAAAATGAAACCTTTATATATTTGATTTAAATGCATTTGTTTCAGGTTTGCTCACATTAGTAAACATAGTGTCAGAAGCATTCATGGTCTTTAACAGTTCCTCTAATAAACATACTGGACAGTGGACAGTCAAACACAATATTCAGTCAATGCAACTGTTGATCTGACAAGTAGAACCTTAGTACTTTTAAAGTACTTTAAAGGGGCGGGGCTTGTCTGTATTTTCTCCAACAGACAGAACCAACACAGTCTCTGTACAACTCCAGTCCAAACACCACCACATTAAAGTGTTTGTTCTAGTAGAAACCAGTTCCATTAAACTTAACTGGAGCTGATGGAGAGTCTTACGACTCCACAGAGTCAGACGGACTCCGCGTGCACTGTCCACGGACATTTGACATTTATAGTCGAGCGTACCAATTTCCTACATTTCTGGTAACACTTTTCTACATTCCCGCTGAGCAGTCTATTGTGTGACACCGCGTCTGCGGAGTCCGTGCGGTCGTAAAGACTGAGCTTTCCACGGACATGTCCGGTGTCCGCCTCGAGTACGCACAGACGTCCGTGGAGCCCACATACACCTGATTGTGGGGGAACTGGAACCTAAAGTCAAAGGGGTGGTGCAGCACAGCCGGGCTCTGCGTCCGGCTTCAACCAATGACAGTAGAATTCCTAAGTCAGTCGTCTTGCCTCAGCTCTAATATAAATGTGAGTTGTCCGGAAATGTCATTTGAAAACTGTCAAATGAGCCGTACCGTGGTACATGGTCATACCGAACCGTGAGGGGCATACCGAACGGTACGCCGGTACGACGTGTGCCATTGCACCCCTAGACACTACAGTATTTATTGCTGCAATGACTATAAATTAACTGTTGTTTTTGCAGTTCATAATCTGACTACTCAGCAAGTTCTTACAGTAGATGATGACTAGTTGACTATTGAGATGGTCATTAATTGCAGCCCTACTCTGCTGTATTGTTGTATCGAGCTTGGAATGACGTGTTCGACAGGTAGCTTTGCCTGCTGCGACTTTTGGTGCTTCTTTGATTGACAAAAACTGAAACTTACATGACTGTAAAATGACTTGGCTACACAAATATTTAATGTTTACAGTTTTAGTTTGTCAATTAAAAAGCATTTAGCATTAGCTCACTTTCCGCAGCCCTGCTCTTCTATCTGAATATGCTCACTTCTGGCTTCAGAATCAACATAACCAAAATGCAAACACCTGGCTTGAAAGAGTCAAAATAGATAGGTGATATTACAGTAGCTCTGTCCATGTTTTGAAGTGTGTGATGTTGACTGAACATGTATTTTAAAGCTCAAACACTGACTGGTGATCCCGCTGCCAAGTATTGCTTCAAGTTTGATGCTTTACTATAAAATCTCTTTATCAGGCTGATGCTGTACCTATTTGTACCCGTCTCTGCCAAAAAGACACAACAAAATCACATTCAGTCCAGCTCTCAGATAACACTACACAGAAAAAAATGTTTTATAATACAAACCCGCTTTTTTGAATGCATCATTTCCATGAAATTAACTTCTTTCCTCAAAACACATCTAATCACATCAAAGTTAAATTTCACTGACACTGAATATGTGTATTGTATGTCTTTCTCATTAGGCCGATGTGGGGCTGGCCAAGCGGTAACGGATGGACAGCCTTACTACATTTTTGTTTGTCCTTTCACAACTATTTATGGTAGAAAGATGAATGATGCCTCATTTTGCAGGGAATAAACAGCACTTTTAGATGTGTGATTGAAAAAAATGTTTTATCCTAATTATCTGGCTTAAAAATATTAAAAACCCCTCTGTAACGGATGGACAGAAAATTAACATCTGTTTTTGACCACTTTATAAAACCTGCCATAAAGTGTGGTTCCAATTTTCATAAAACTGTAAAATCTTTACTGTTGGTCCTCTAGGGAGTCTATTTTGGAAAACAGTAAACAGTTTGTATTTTTTTCAATATATAAGAGCATAAAATAGCAAGAGTTTTGCTAAGTGTTTCGGTAACAGATGGACACAGCCATTATGGTAACAGATGGACAAGTTTCAATTGTTTATTCAGCATATGTATTAGTATATACATTGTATATATAATGTCTCTAAAACCAAATACCTTTATAAACTAATTAAATACATTTAACTTATATTTATCTCAGTTTATTAGATATTTGTAACCACTGTAAAAAGAGTAGCAAAAGCTTTTTAAATGGACCTTGCGACTTATCATAAGTGTAATATAGGTCCAATAGAAGAAGCTTGATGCTATCCTTTGAATTGCACTGAGAGACAAAGAATGCAAACATAAATTAATGCTGAATATAATGCCATCTAAGTATTTTAAAAATATTTTTCTAAAAAATAATACTTGTGCTGGACACAAGAAGTAATGTACTTTCAAAATATACAAGTCTTCAAAAGGTGATTTTAAATGTATCTTTTGATCTAGATGTTAACTTTCCCTTGGCCAGCCCCATGTATTAAAAGAAGGTTCTTCTCGGCAGGATGCCTGTTATAATGAAACTGCATACTGAGCTTAAAACATAGCACTGAAAAGCACAATAATTGTCCATTGCCATATGTAGAGAAAAATTTATCAGTTTTTAACAATGGCATTATTCATCAAATGAAGGCCACTCATTTGGCACCGTTTCCATCAAGAAAACTAGCTCTGCAGTTCCCCATCAAACACAACCTGAGTGTTTCCACAGTTCTGCCATTTGTCATTTTCTGTTGCCATGGTTGCAGTGAAAGACAGAGCTCTATGAATATTGGAAATGGAGGAGCAGTAGCACATGGTACATTATCGACATAAACACCCGCACATGCTCTAACACTGCAGAACAAGTTGACTATGTTGGTTCTGAATGCCTGCGGCCATCCGTTCACCCACACAATTTCAGCGAGTTAAAAACTAGGCATTTAATAAGCTCTCCAGCTGACACACATTGTTTCCACACATACAGTATAATAAATCATGTATCTAGCAACAACACCAGTTCTCCAAACCCACATAGGGAAGTGAAACCGTTTTCTATCAATGCATTTTTCAAGTGTTTTTCAAAATACCACATCCAACAACATGCATATCCTCACATGTTCTGAAAGATTAGTAGAAGGTATGGATACACTTATGGGGTGAAGCTGAGGGCTTTTTTTCTCATATAGCCAACATGCTCATTAACCATAACTGCTGAACTTGTTGCATGTGTAAGTGTATGTGAATATGATGCAAAATACCATTGATACACCACAGCTGAGCCCAGCCACACACAAAAGATTCTCCTCTAATTTTCTCTTCATTACAAAACAAAGTCTACATGTCAGAGTAGAGCAGTGAAAAATACTGCATGACTATGTCTGCATTTATGCTGTGTCGAAACTATAGGGGAAATTAACAAAAGGCAAAAGCAACATTAGATTAGCATGAACACTACTATTGACTAATACTATAAGAGCACTGATTGTGGATGAAGGCTGTACGTGATGAACTTTCAGGTACCTACAATAAATAATATGGTTGCTCTACATGTTTTTCTCTCACTCTCCTTGGAGGGTAAGAAAAAATAACAATAGTGAGCCTGCTGCAAGAAGCTTTGATCTGACGGATGAAATCTAAGTGACAACTCTGCTCTCATCTGCAGCTCTACGACTGCAGCCACGTACACACTAAAGCAGAACATAACATGCTGCGCACTAATACCCCTCGGCTGAATACAGTGTAAGA
The DNA here is from genome assembly GCA_037367365.1 of Apogon talboti. NCBI lineage: Eukaryota > Metazoa > Chordata > Actinopteri > Kurtiformes > Apogonidae > Apogon > Apogon talboti. The sequence continues at coordinate 29,843,234 of JAPQRQ010000018.1, read as the reverse complement.
TTTTGTTGAAAGTTACTGGCCTAAAGTGTACTCTCAACACTTGGATAAATATTATTGAAAAAACACAAATTGGACAAAGACATTGTACTACTTAAATGGTACGGCTATGATTCAGATTTTGCACCAAACATATTACATTCATGATTTAAGATCTGGATCTTAAAAGGAATAACACCTCTATGTAAGATAACTAAAGGCAGAACACTAATTAGCTTCGAGAAACTTAAAAATGAATATCTATTGGAAAGACAACATTTTTATTATTATCTACAATTATGACACTACGTGGACACAAAAATTTAAAAAATGACAGGCGTTAATATAGATTTCTTATAAGTATTTTAAAAAGCACTCGGTGGAAACACTAATAAGAGAATTATCTCATCGTTGTATAAGGGTCTGATGAATCTTAAGTTCCATTCAACTCTATATCTTGAAGCAACATGGGAGAAGGAAGGAGGAATAAACACATCTGAAGACGACTTGACAGCACTTTGAAGAGTCCAATGGAAATGTACTAAATCACAAAGTTAGAGAGAGTTTGGGTGGAAAACATTGATAAGATACTTTATCACACCACGCCAGAGATCACCCTACGATGGAACTCCTGTGTGTTGGAGGAATTGTGGAAACCACCATGCAAATCATTACCATATAATGTAGGACTGTGAGGCTGTTAGACAATTCTGGAGAGACATTCATAATACCCTACAAAACATTTTTAAATGTCATTCCCTTCGAAATCAAAACTTCATATTTTGGATGTATACCACAAGAGCGGCAACACATTAATTAGACAAATATCTAATTAATGTGTTGCTGATCGCCAGTAAAAAAAACAAAACAAAAAAAAAAACAATGACTAGGAAATGGTTAACTCATGAAAAGCCATCCCTGTCAGCATGGATGGACATAAAAATAGACATTCACAAAATGGATAAAATAACTGCATTGGTACATCATAGACTACAACTTTTTGCTTCATGATGGGAAAAATGGGTTCAATATATGATAATCCAGAGGCCTAATTTTATTTTATGTAAATGAACAATCATAGCTACATGGTGACTCCCAAACGTTTATTGTTCAAGACTTGTGTTTTTCTTTTTATGTTCCTTCCTTCTTTGACCTTAAAAAAAGTAGGTCAAGGTGACCTATTTTCAATAGGCTTCTGCTCCATGCCAAGATGTATCCACAGTACAAATTTGGTGCAGATATCTCAATGCATTCTTCAGATAATGTGATTACATTGTTGAATGGACAGACAGACAGACGACAAAATGATTACAATACCCCTTCAGCCCAAAGTTGGCTGAGGGGTAAAAACTAAAACTC
>JAPQRQ010000018.1:29826318-29841799 GCA_037367365.1 Apogon talboti | reverse complement strand
GGACAGACAGACAGACGACAAAATGATTACAATACCCCTTCAGCCCAAAGTTGGCTGAGGGGTAAAAACTAAAACTCTTCACTGTGACCATTTCATACAAATACTGACTTTTTCCCTAAAGCAGTATTTCATTTTCTCAATGTAATTTGCCTAATGGGAATAAAATGATCCCCTATGGTTTGGGTCAGCATCATCTCTGTATCGTCCTAAACCAATGGCCAATCTGACTTGCAACATATATATATATATAACAGTCTTGATGTCAACTTCTAAACATTACTTGCTCTCGCATCTTATTAGGAAAACTGATGTTATTGTTAAACTCAAAAAAAGTCATAATGTATTCTAAAATGCACCATAGACTCTCTGCAATGTCTAAAGATAAAGATAAGTGATATACAGCCCACCTGAAGAAGACTTAGAGTGATAAATTATAGAGATTATGATTTGAAAATAAATAAATAAATAAAACCGGTATCATACTAGTATGCTGGCAAACATTGCCAGGAAACAATAAGCATGTGAAAAAAAAACATGAAATTGTTTACCAACAGTCCATCAAAAAAGACATCATAAGCTGTCAGTGAATGCACACAATTTATTCAATTTTTGTCAGGGCAGGAAACAAGGCAAACAGCTAGGTCCAACGCCCTTAGCTTCCTGCAAGCAATGCTTCCTGAGGAACTAGGGCTACTGCATAGAGGAGGAGAAGGGGGAGGAGACTGTCAGAGAGTAAGGGGAGAGGGGAGATGAGCATGTGAGGATGCAGTATAAAAGCATAATGCTGGCTCTGAGATGTTAAAATGGAAAGAGCAGGTGGCAGAAAGAAAGTGCACGCGAAAGAGGAGAGGAAAGAGAGGTGAGATTGGTACGAGTATAAGCGAGCACCATCACAGGGCATTGATGATGTCGTCTATTCCAGGGCCGCAGAGCATAATATCAAATTTAACGGATATGATACGCATACAGTACATGCAAAGACTATTTGTATAAAAGAGCTATGTAAAGTGGGTGTATTGGTCCATTCCTACTCTGCAGAAGTCAACAAATGAATGGCATAGCTCCAACATCACAGTTGCCACCAAATTGAGAAAAATTAATCTAAGTCTAAGTGGCTAGGTGGGGCTTCGCCTGCGAAGCATGAATACATGGTATGTATGAATAGAATATTTTTTCTTAACTCATCCTGATTAAGGTAGTTGCGACATGTTTATCCAGGGAAAGTCTTCATTCTACCTCTACAATGAATATGAGCTGCAAAACAGACATGATTTTGCTGATAAAAACATTGGGATAGTAAATGGGGCATGAGACAATGGCCCCTGACCATGTTAAATACAATGTGAGCAACAACAGAACCCACAAATCAGTATGCAAAACAGTTCAACTGATTTGAATTTTAAAGGCTGTAAACACACACAATATTTGGAGCAGGTAGGAGACAACAGCTGATTAAACAGCTGATGTCATCCCACCTGTCACCCTCCCTAACAAAACAACAACAACAACAACAATAATAAAGTCTGCCTGAAACAATCTTTCATGGAAAGTGGATAACTGTTGACTGAAAGGGATTCATCAATAAATGTGGAACTCAATGTCAAACTACCCATAACAAATCTAAGTGGGAGTGATTTTCATATTTGGAGCTACTATTTGTCTTCAACAGTAATTCCAGTTGAGAAGCCTATCATTAGCCACGGCCCACAATCAAGGCCAGGTTTTGTCAATACTGTATATGTACTTTATAAAACATCCTGTCATCAGCAATTGATCAGTTAAACCCTGTAGTTTTTCTATCTCTCGGGTGCAGTGTTGTTCGCAGATAGCACCTGTTACAACTGCTCTGCAAACTGAGGGACATATTCTGTGGGACTTATCAGCTGTATGGCATAGTTTACAGTACTGTGGTGACTACAAAATGTAACTTTTTTTTAATTATTTGTACATGTGGTCAAATGTCTATGAATGTAAACTGTTTTTTAAAAATTTTTATCAAAACATAACATAATTCAGTTCACTGATATAATTAATATATTGCTATATCAGTCAATTCATCAATTACTTTTTGGCAGTAAACTCTATAACTCTTGATCCCTAGGATAATTTTCATACTGCGTTGAAATTATATCTAAACAAATAGTATAGACAGACAGAAATAATATATTCAGGATAATTCTTTAAAAAAATTGGTTTATTCCCTAAAAATACAACACACGTCAAAGTTGTTGTTGAACATACACAATCAATAGTAAAGGTCTTTAACTCTTCATCTTGTCTCAGGAAATGGTACATTCACACACAATATGCAGAGATTGTGGGTGAGAACTGGCTTTGAATAAGTAATGAGGAGGAATAAAAGGCTGTCCTACATCCACACCAGAGATTACACTGCTGGCTGCTGTTTCTATAAAAAGATCCACTGCAGGGAGTATGAGTGACACAGGCACACACGCAACCACACACCCCCTCTTCAACACACAGATGGGTACACAAACAACAGCTTGTATTTTATGGAGAAAAGGTTCTAGTATCAAAAGAGAACTTTAAAGATTAATGTTTGGTTAACTCTAGACACCCAATCACAGATCTGTGGCTATTCCAAGCCTTGGCAGACAACATTGAATGGCTGCAAAGATTACGGATAGCTTCAGGCCAGCTGAAAATGTCCTCTACATTTCCTGTTCCCCAAATCTCCACTTCTCATTTAAAACACTTCCTTCATGGCAAAGGTACCTCAGCAGAGTGTCTTCACAATGTGCGACAGAAGACTAAAATGTGGATGTGCAAACGAGCCTATGCCAGGGCCAAACACACTGGCCCTGTAGCTTTAAGAACTGCTCACTCTGCTGCCACATATTCGGAGGGGAAAGTCCCTGTGCAGCCTAACTGAAGATGATGTGATTTTCCACTCCCTGCTGACTGCTCTGGTAAAACACACAAGCTAATTCATATTCCTACACTAAAAAAAGAAATATATAAACATATTTTCAGATTCTGTATGATTCAATAAGAAAGCAGACCCAACAAGTCTTTCATTTGGCAGTTTCAATTTAATTCAATTTAGCCTTGCAACTAATCATTTTTCACCATCACTTGATTATTTGACTACTTTTTAACTGATCAAAGTGGTCTGTAAAGTATAGGTCTGCACAAGTAATCGACTCAGCCTTAATTGCAATACCAGTCAGTGCAATTATGTAATCGCAAAAAGCTGCAATTTAAAGGTTTCAAAGATACAGATTTGGGAGGATTTAAGATGATCTAATTGTGGAAACGTAAACAAAAAATAAACACAACCTCTGGTGTATGATGGTGTGTTGGATTTAGTGAGCAGAGAGATTTTATATGGTACCTTAAATTTTTATGGTTGCCTGAACATTTTAAATGTGTAATCTGTGTATTTTACTTAATAACCAAGCAAGTTGACTCAAATCACAATAGCAATATTCCTCATAATTACACACAATATGAGTTTTTCATCAAATCATTAAGCCCTCGCAAATTAACTAGAAGGATACTCCTCCACCAAAATCCCAGACCCCCCCCCCAATCTAAATATGTATGGAAAAGCAGGACCAAAAAAAAAAACTAAACACAAAAACAGGTTTTGTCCCTTTATATCTGCTCTAAAATTTCATGTTTGTTCTTGATCCTAGCTAGAGGTGGGCGATTAGGTAAAAATATATCACAGTTTTTAAAAAATAAAATCATGACCTAAATTTTATCTCAATTATTTTCATGGACAAATTTGCATATCTTTTGCCAGGTAAAAAGTCACTGCTTCTGTTACCCCTTTCAACCATTTGCTACTCTTCTCATAAAGAGTGCCTTTACTATATGCTTGCGTTAAAGTTGTTGGTGTGAACATACACGCGGAAAGCTTATAACTCATATAGATAACACGCCAATTAAAAGTGCTGTGTATATATACGCGAGTCATATCACGTTGTCGGGTGATTCAACAGCTTCGTAGTGTTGCCATCTGACATGCGAACTGTGTCTGCGCAAATTTTGCACATTACTGTTGTTTGCGCTTTGTCGTTTGGGGAAAAGCCAAACCAATTCCATACGATGGAAGTGGAGTGCTTGATGCCATGACTCCCGCTACACAACGTGAAATCCACACGACATGGACGTTAACTGATGTGATGCGTCTGTGCATTAGCATATAACTACATCCAGAGCCGCTGAATACTCTATGCTCATATTACAGACAATTCCACGATCTCTCTGCTTTGATCATTGATATGTTCTAATCCTTCATGATCTAATATCGTTATATCGCACACCTCTAATCCTAGCCCTGTCCCACATTTCATGAAAACTGATTTAGTAGTTTTTCTAAGTAGTTGTATTCTTCCTTACAGACAAAGCGACAAGGAGATGCAACCAATTATCCTGCTTATTGGTAAAGATACAAACAAAAACAAAAAATCAACATTTGGGAAACAGAAGAATAAAGCTATATAAATAAGTTTAAAAAGGTATTCTTAGATCATTTGCCATCATTTGCTAACAATTTTTTCGCAAACCTAAACATATCTTGAAGACTGAGCAGTGTTTTGGTGTTTCAATGAGGCCAGCAAACTAATAGAAAACACAAAGGAAACAATTCTGTGTACAGACATACTATAGGCCAAGGACACAGTGGACAGTGGTGTGGAACATTCAGTGTTGAAAACCCAAGGGTTGAAAGACTAATCAGCCCTCAAGGCATTACTGTGAAGGTCAGCACGCTGCCTTCAACAAACCTCCCATACTCCTGACCCATTCTGAGTTGTCCCACTTGTTAACACATGCTGGATATCCCTGGGATCCCTGCACTGTTGCTCTTCCTGAAGTTTCTTCCATTTTCCATAGTTAAAGGGGTTTTTCCTTTATCCAAATGCTGGATCTAAGCAAAGAGGGTATCACACACTGCAGATGGTAAAGACCCTTGTGGAAACTTTATGATTTGTGATATTTTGCAATATAAATAAACCTGACATGACCAGATATTTTTGCTAGCGGTCTTCCAGTATGAGCAGATGAATTAGCCACGGTAGCAAATGGCAAAATACAAGTTTTGCTACATTGAAAAAGCTTCTAGTGGGTGCATAGCCTATCATTAGCTCGGTGCTTAGGTAGACAAGAGTTCAGACTGAAAATAACATTCAAAAATTGAAAGGAACCATGGTGGTGTGGCCATTTTGCTTCAAGTTCCAGTGAAAATCATGGTTTTACAGTGTAAGTTCAAATAGTTTTACTGATTAACAGATGCCAAACAGTCTATTTTTATATGAGATGGGATTTTACTATGGAAAGTTCTCACAGAAACAATGTTATCCTGAACTTTGATTATTATATATAGCATGGAAACTAATCTACCTGGAACCAAAGCTTAACTATTTTTAACTGGGCCAAACACTGTTTCCTCAAAGCACAACACTCAAGACTGAGCCAGACAGGCTAGTGTTTATTCAGACTGCCCTCTGGCACAAGTGGGGTGGTGAAACACTGGTCTCAATAAGATGAACGGGGAGGCTTTGTGACTTTGCTATGCTTCGTTGGTCTGAGAAAGGCCAAAACACAACCCCCAAAATGCCTCTGAATATTTGTGCACACCTCTGAAAAGATCCAAGTTATCCTGGAAAGCCGGATGAACCCAGAAAAATGACACACTGGCCTCATTTGTCTGAACTACAGTTTGTGTCTGCCCCTAATGAGTTACAGAACAGTTGTCTTCCACAAGCCAATAGCAGAGTATGACCTCTATTACAGCCAGCCAGGAACAAGAACTTGGTACAACATTGCCCATACAGTCTTCATAAATAAGCCTTTATAAAGAACTCACACAAGTAAATCATCTGTCTGAAGGCAATTACCCACAAAATATGAGGAAGGAAAAGTACAAAAAGTATCAACAATAGGTGTAACAGTGGAGACACTGGGATAAACCACAGCCCCGTTATAGCCACCAGCCTGGCTGTAAAGACAGAAAAGAGCTGAGTGGTGAAAATGTGTGTACTGGTCAAAAAGGGTGCTTAGATCCTTTGTGTTCGTTATAGTGCCCCTCAGCAGGCTGGGAGAAAACAAAGTATAGCCGGTTGTTGTATTGGTGAGCAGGGCTATGGACCCTGTCTGACGGACCTCCTCTCTTTGGTATTTAGGTATGCCTGTGCTTTTTTCATTCATATCCCACGGTCCGCACAAGCATGGGGCCATCTCCCTGCAGTCGTCCCTCCCCTCCCCCCTTCCTGTTGTTGCATTTCAATGTAGATGGCTGGATGAATGGCTGCAGCTGGCCCATCAAAAGGCCAGCCCTGCTGAAGGGCCTTGGTGATTTGAGATTCAGCCAGGCCACATTACCCCTTACCCTCCCCCACCCAAACACTTTGTCCCAACACCCTTACCCCCTATATCAGCTTAGAGCTTATTCCCAGCATGAAGAGGATGACTGGGCACAAGAGGATTGCATTTAGGTTTGCCTGTGAGCACAATAGTCAGCAAGAAGCAATGCCGGTGCCTACATCAGTACTGTTGGCGTTATGTACCATCATCAGTATTCTCCACAACCAGGTGTTGCAGATAATTATGGCCCAGCCTACAATATGAATATATCTACATCCTTAGTCAGTTCAGTGTGCAAAACAGATGTGACACAAATGGTTAAATGTAGATTCAGACCAATAACTGACCCTTGTTCTACTTAAAAAACACAAATAACCTTACGCACTCTACTCATTCTACTTATTTAAGGCTCAAACTAAGAAAAGTAGCTACCCTTAATTATGACTTAGCATTAACGCAATAATAACTACCTCTCTCAGACTTGTCACTCTCATGGGTGTGCTTTGTTTTTTTAGCCAAGCTTTCAGAATATTTGAAATAACTCTGTCTTACATAGAGTGCAGAGAAAGAGATTTAAAACAACGCAAAACAGAGGAAGAAAATGAGAAGGTACATGAATTCAGGAACACAAGCCACTCTTGTTTTCTTCCTTGTGTGCAAATGACATGCTGAACAGACCAGAACAGCCGAGTCCAGAGGGACACATCACACAGACTGTCTCTGTCATCAGCTCCCAGACCTGGCCGACTAACCTCAGGACATTTCCATGTATGGATAATAGATCATTCCATGCAGCCTCCTGCTCAACAGCACATCCAATCAAAACACCAACTGTTGTCTCAAGATTTACACCACCCCTAATTCATGCCTGGCCAAACCAATAGATACAGGCATTTGCCCAACAGCCATACTTACTGGAGTATTATTAATGTGACACATGCAGCCACACAAATGAAAGTAAACTGTGCATGCAATCATTCTGTAAGCCAGCTGTTAAATCATATAGCTGAACCTTGGAAAGCAACAGGTTTATGCCAAATATTCAAATTACAATTAAATTGTCCAAATGTAACAGTCAATGTGCACCAAGTCTAACTGTGTCACTTTCCAGCTCCATTACTGCTAAAGGACACAATTCACTGCCATACTAGCTAATGCATGTTGGTCCATCAGCTCCATCTCATACACACCTGTCCAGGTCTTATTTACTATATACAACTATGTCGTCATTCAATCCAATGCAAATCTACTTTCCCAAGCAGCTTTATGTAAATAAAAAAAAAATTCCTTAAAGTGGCTTTAGTACCAATAAAAACAATGCAAATCATTTACAATAGTGTGTGTTTACAAACTACCAAACCTGGTAGGCTTAGTCCACACTGCTGCTTTGCCATGTACGCAAATGATGATCGTTTTTCAGTTGTCAGAACTCAATATAAACAGAATGTGGAAGTTACTGAGCGTCCTTGTTCTCAAAGAAGGCAACACAGAAAGACTCTAAAAGAAACAAGAAACATTTAGAAAATGGTAGAAATGGACTAACAACTGGTTCAGTTGATAAATCAGTCCCAACAATTAGATCGGTAGAACTTGACCCAAAAATGGCTCACTTCATCTACAGAATTACAGCCCTTGAGAGAAAATTATGCATCATAAATCATGATTTGTTTAACTTTACCTCTAAATGTATTCATCAATTACTCTGCCTTAGATGTTCAGTTTACCAGTTATGCCATTTCAAATAAAGCCAGATGGTTAATTTTGGTAATATAGGTGGAATAGTTGGGAAGTGTTTATTTACCCTCTCCACTTATATCTGTTCATCCTAAGTGCATGGTTTAGTTGGAAACAGATGAATGTGGTGGTGACAGGGCTCACCTCTTAGACTGTTTTGGACATTTTCATGCTACTAAGCCTGGCTAAAAAATGCTAGCCCATAGTGTGTTCTGTCAAAACTTTCCAGGTGAATCTAGAAATACTGTAGACTGTAAATACAACATATTTTAATTACATTCAAGTGCATAACTTATTTTAACAGGCGTACCAAATATCAAATAGTAAAACCTTAATAACTAACCATATTCTTCATAAACATCTTAGTCTTGCAAATCCTATCATCTTGAAAACCAGTGAAAGGTTTTGTGCATTGTGCTCGACTCAACTTGGCATTAACACTGATGATAAAGCCATGTAAAAACACATTAACACCAGACCGCCAGGACACATCAAACCATTGGATCCAGATTGTATGCAACGCAAAATGTGAGGTTCTGCATTCTCTCTAAAATTACAGTGAAACCTCATTCTAAGTTTCACTGATAAAAATACAAGTACAAAAAATATTCTTTTTCCATGCTTCGATCACAGGGATCAAAAGCCAAGTCTGTAAAAAGCACATTTCTGGAGAAAGAGCAGCTTGCCAGAATAGAGAACCTTTGCCTTTGATGTGCAAGAGACTCAGGGAAGAGAAAATATTATCGAGAGCAGTGCCGTGGAAGGCTAGCAAGTAAGTAGAACCTACCTCAAGTTTAAGACACAATCAACCACTAGGACCTCCTAAACCCCAAAATGAGGTTCTATAGTCCCTGAGGGAAACAGCAGGATTGGGGCCCGCCATTTTGTTCCATTTCGCTTCGAGGATAGAGGAGGGGGGGAAAAGGACTAGGCTGAATTTCAAAGGGCTTCAGATGCCATTTGAGTATCCGCTGAGATTGTGCTGGTAGAACAGCAGCTATAAAAGATTTACAAAACTCGAACAGGGAGGAAGAGGGAGGGTGAGGGAGAAACCGAGACATAGAAAAGCTGAGAGACACAGAGAGGCTAGAAACAGGAGTAGCCATGCTTGTTTACCTAAAAGGACCACACTCTCGGCACGAGAGGGGGAGGGGAGAGCCTGCATTGACAGAAGGCAGGCAGAATGGGTGTGAGAGTTACAGCTAAAGGCTCCTTTTCCCTTTTTCCAGCTAGTGCAACTACCCATTCTATTCTTCCATTTTAACATCAAGAAGAAGGGAGAAAAACTATCAGCAATGTACAAGAAAAAAAACACACAAAAAAAAACAGCAGAGTATAGTACTGAACACTAAGCCACCTACACACCTTACACTGTAAAACAAGGGCATGAAAGCAAAAATAAGTGGCTCCTTTTCCCACTCATTGACCACTGATTTGTGAACAAAACTGCCTTGTCTCAGGGTAATTTATTTACATCTTTTCTTCCAGATTCTGACATGGCCTACAGTAATGATGGTGCCTACATTACATCTTATAATTTAGCAAAAAATTGTCTAATAATTAGACAAAACAAGTACAGCATAAGTCTACTAATGTGCACATCTTCTGCATTTTAACAAATTTAATCAACTTGGATGGAAAAAATGTTCTGGAAGGGTTGAACCAACAGAGAAATGGCAAGTACTGAACTCCAGTGAAAAGTCTGAGTTTCAATTTTGTTTATGGATTGCTAAATGTGGATTAAATATCCATTCGTAGCAAATTGCTAGTCTGTTTGTTTAGGTGGGAGCTATCATGCATGGCTACTTTCACAACTATCTGAAAGATGGACTACAAGAATAGTGTAACCTGAGAAAAGGAAACAACAACAAGGAAAAGCGTAGCTAGCTGCATGTGGGATACTCATTAGCTGCAAGTCATTTGGTTGTTTTCATGGACGAACTGACGTGTGAATGAGGTATTTATTTGTTGAAAGGGGGTAGGGTGTGAGATACGCGACAGGCAGACCAGGGAGAGAGTAATCGATTGTGGATGGAATAGGACAAATCAAAATGCCTGCATTTTCAATGCACGATTCAGTGGGGCTATTTGATAAGTTGTACACTAACTTACCTCTTCGTACATTAAACATACAAACACACCTAAAAAATATTTGTTAACCAAATATTTGGTTGAGTTTTGGAGCTGCTTTGGAATCAAAAGAAGGCATCAATAAGAACCAGAGCCAATAAAACTCAATTGGCACCCACCACTATGTTTGGGGCAGGGGATTAACAAATTAATTTGGGTTGTCTGACACAGTCCAATTTTTAGACAACACTCTATTAAGTACAATTAAGAATATGTACCTTCTGCAGAATTATGTGTTGAGCCACAAGTGACAATTGACAAACACTGACAAATTTCTTAGTTCAAGTTATGTCTTGCCTATCTTGTCTGACCAAAATTCCCAAACCAGTGGCTTATAATATTCATTGATTGTGGTGAATGTAACCAGGTCTGCAGATTTCCTTAAACAAATTAGAAGAGGACACATCAAAAAAGCCTCTGCAGTAAAACAATGTAATGATAGAAACCTTGAAATCTGCAGTTTAACCTTTCAAAACATCTTTGATACAAATTTCTAGCTGCACACCAACTCAAAAAAGAAAGCAAACTACTGAAATGCTATATGCAAGATGAACAACTGCATAGGAATTCGGCAAGCACAGACAAAATTCATAGACAGATGTTTGCTGTTATAAACAAAGAAAGGAAATGGTGTGACAAATCCATAAATCTACAAACCATGTCTTAACTGAAAGCCAGGCTAACTACCAACTATCAGTTTGTGGGTGCCAAGGATGATTTTAAACTAGAATAAAAATAATCCCATTTCAATTGTGAACCATATTTCAAGGACAAATGTTAGTAAAATTACAAAGTTCCACAAACACACTTCAAGAAGATTTCACCAAGGACATGCAGATCAATAAATAAATCAAACTAATTTGATATAATTGTTGTGAATTTAATTACAATTAGCACTGACCTATCTTTAATTTGACAGTACTCATAAACAGACAGTCTCTAAACAGCTTGTGATTTGAAGAAGACAGTAAATCGTGCGGTTGGTTAATTTGCAGAGTCATGTACTGAAGAATGATGTCTAATGTACAACTACTGCAGTGCTCTCTGCATCAGTATCTTTTAATGTGACCTCTCTTGTTTATCACCTCTTGTCTTCAATGTTTCTACGATAAGTTCTCTCTTATTAGGGTTTAACAGCTGAATTACCATTCAAGTGTTATCCTCAGTCTTATCCCTACTAAGACGTACGCTGATGGGTTTAACTCAGTCTTTTAAGCACTTTTATATTATATAAGACTATGTTTAAGATTCTGTAGAACAATGCAGAGCAACCGTGCATATTGACAAAACTTGGTTAACAACACTTTCAGAATGGGCTAAGGAGAAGCAACCTAGAGGTTGTATAAGAGTTGGTGCAGAAGGATCAACAAATTTCCTGCATTTTGCTGAAATTGCCATTAATGAGAGACAGAGTTGTAAGACACAAGATCCACTGTTAGGCAGTGGAAGGATAGGCACCAAACGCTGCAGCCTGTGTTTTTACTAGACCAAATGTGCAGAAAGATATGATCCCAGATCATGGCCTTTCTGACCCCAGCAGGACTCCATTTCCTGTTGCAGATGCTTGCATTCTCTGTACCTCTTTTAGGAACTTAATGGAAATTAAAATAAAGAATGCACACAAGAAAAACAAACGGACTCAGTGACCCTACACTTTATATGTGAAAAAAATATCATACCGCTCACAGGCTCGATTGCATTTACTATACAAACACATCAGTAAGATATGTTAATGGACTACAGATAAAATTTGTTAAGCATCTGTAAAAGGCCTACTATTTCTTTACATCCCGCAAATGTTCATGTATAACATAACAGGACATGTGATACTACTTGAATTGGGGCTTTAACTGAGGCATGATAGAGAAATAGGACCTACGCAAGCTCGAGGGAGACTGAGATATGCATCAGTGCCTCTGCAGTGTAGTCAACATGAACGCCCCAACAACCTAAAACATTCTCAGTGTCTTGGTAGAAAACACCACCAGCGGCACTGCAGTGTTTTCCTCAGCATCGGTACTGCACCAAAGTAGAGAGCATCTCCTCCATATTCCATTTCCTCTACAGCTCATCTCCTATTCCACCATGTTGTGCCCTTTCTTCACACAGAAAACACAAGCACACAAACGATCAGACACAGGCAACTCTAACAGTTACCCATCCTTATAACCTCATCACCTGCAAACTATATGCAGATACTTCATAATACATCCAGGGAGCTAAAGTTCATTTCAAATCACCATTCTGGGTACAATCCTGCAGGTCACACACATTATCTGGGTGGATTTTTAAATATTTTGTTGATTTTAGTCACATTTGTAGCGCATCCTCCTTGCATACTAAAAGTGAGCAAGACATTGTGCTTTATGTCAACATTCCACACACTACACAAGATAAGCATGTAAACAATGATTCCTCCAAATAAAGAATGACCAACGTCCTAGTGACTATCAAACACAGCCTTTGTATGTTACCTTTGCACCTAATTGAGATGTTTAATGATCATAGTAATGTGTGATATTTAAAGTGCCCATCTGTGGTGATACTGATAGAACATGCAACGAATTTCAACCAAATAAAAATCTGATTTAGTACATGAACAACGAAGTTGAATCATTTTGGCTTCCAAGACAAGCGTTCAAATCTCTTGCATGGAGCTGATCAGTTGTTCCTTTTTTGTGCATATATGTAGGCCTACATGTGGGTGAATGCACCAGTGTGGCTTTCCCAAAGCGTTGAAATTGGATTTGTAGCCATTAACAACTGCTAGTCTGTCCCCAGTGAATGTGGACAATCCTTTACCACAGCCAATACAATAGGCCAAGACATTTTAATCTACCTATATGAAGAGTAATATATGTACGACTTTTCCCATCGAGTATCAGCATACCTAAAAACACAGCCAAGCTGAAATTTCGTGACAGTGTTGCAAATGCAGAGCAGCGCGCTAAAATCCGGGGATAATTCCATGGAACGCTAAAATACACACATACACTCTTGAAGAACTCATTTAAGTAATGCTAGAAATCCCTAAGCACTTTGAGTTTGTGCAAATTGACCCCTGTCGCAACACAATATCCCAGAATTACCTCAACCACAGCGTTCGTCGGTTTGTTGTTGTCAACGCATTAGCTTTGCAGAGTCAAAAATGTGACTTACCTCTGTCTGAATTTCCCCAAATTTAAAAATTACATGAAGCTTTAATATTTAGTCTATGCCGCGATGTTTTCGGCCGATGCTGGATGTTCCCATTTGTTGCAGTCGGTTCAATATAGACTGGTCCGGAGACATCCGCATAAAGTCGCAACGACCATCGCAGCTCCAAAGCAGCTCACAGGAATAGAGGCTAGCGCTAGCTTGTTAAAACCGTGTAGACCAACAAACAGGCGAGCGACGAAAAAAAACACTAAAATATCCACGAAAACTCGCTTTCCGTGAAACTACTTCATCTTCACCACCAAGTACGAACCTTTAAGAGTCCATTTGCACAGCAGCAGACTTGCTTAGGTGAACGCATAGAGTCAAAAGATCATATTTTGTTTCGGTTTAATCCTCTCCGCCAAGCCATTCGAGCGGTTTCAGAGCGGCCTTTGGCTACAGTGTGTGGACGCTCGGGACGGAAACGCTTCATACATGAAACGCGCGTTGTGATTGGCTCAGGCTTTGTGGGCGGATACGATTTCCGCACAGCACGAAACTAACGCCATTTTGGACCCACAGAGCATCCCTTTCTCATAACAAAAGTCTGAGAGACGATCCAACATGGCCGACACACAGTGCACAGTTTCAAATGCATGAGACCACACTCCATTATGTAGTTGGAGGACAAGGCAAAGGAAATGGAGTACAGGCATAGGATGCGCTCGTTTTAAACACCTTAACAACTCTCTAACTTTACTTCTTTCAGGCGACCAGTTGTTTACATTTTTCTATTTAATCGATTATATAATATATGGACGTGGCTGACTGCTAAATAGTCATAATTGGAATTAAATATGTGTACAATGTATAGTATTTAAACATCTTTAAACCCAATTTGTGAAGCTAATAACAAATTTATCTTGAACACGTTGGTACATTTGATTCATTTAGAATACATGCATCCCGAAGGTAATTGGTTAGTATTTGGTTAGAAACACATTGATAATATATAAATAAGGACATCTTTAAAGCCAATGGATGAGAGAAGCCCGTGGAATTGTAACGGAATGTGTCGGTGAACAAACCAAACATACCCGCCATGAAAATAAAGTCGAGTGGATGAAACAAACCCTCTCATTGGCTGAAGTATTAGTCCTCTAATACTATTGGATATTGAAATGTGTCACTCAAAGCGACCTGTACACGTCAATTTTCTCGTCACCATGTGGACTATGTTTGCAAAAATCAGCAGATTTCTATCTCACAGAAATATAACAGCTGATTTCTTGAGTAGTGATACTTTAAGACAAGAGGCACGAATAATGCAACTCATCATCATGGTGCTGAATGTAAGCATGGCTCTGCATATATTATATAAATATTATAACTGTCCATGTAGCGCTGTAAATTAGATTTCACCTGATCTCTCTCTCTCTCTCTCTTTCTCTCTCTCTCTCTCTCTCTCTCTCTTCAAGTGCTGCACCTCTTCTGTCACCTCCTCTCTCATCACCTGTGCCTCCTTGGCCTTTTCCCTCTCTTTGGTCACGTGTTCTCCATTCACATTCTAGAACCTGATGTAAAATAAGCTCAGTTAATGTTCAAATGGTTTGAAAGAGGTGGTACATCTGTAGCAGTTTTAGAGAAAGTAGGTATACATGCAATATTTTCCCTCAGCAAAAAGTTGGAAAGCATTTTAACACCATCGTACTGTCATGTTAAGAGTCCTACCAAGAATTTTTATTTATTTTTTTTAATCGTTTGTCCTCATACCATGGTCATCATTTGAGCTGTAAAACTGAGTTAGTGAGCCTTTAGAAAGTGGATACATATAAGTGTATATATACTTATATACAGTATATTTTTTCTCAGTTTTCAGCAAAATCATAAAAAATTGACATAACAGATTCAGTGTAACATATATAATAAACATATGAATAACACATTCATTTAGATGACACTTATGACAGATCACAGCCTTTTAAAAATGCCTGGAAATTTCCTAGAAATTTTTTATGACATAACTATATACACTGCCTGGCATGGGGGCGGCACGGTGGTGCAGTGGTGGCCCTTCTGTGTGGAGTTTGCATGTTCTCCCCGTGTCTGCGTGGGTTCTCTCCGGGTACTCCGGCTTCCTCCCACC
>JAPQRQ010000018.1:29813393-29826218 GCA_037367365.1 Apogon talboti | reverse complement strand
TATATATACACTTACTTACTTACTTAAAATATGCTTAATGAAAGACATAAGTTTCACTTTAAGGTTGTCTGATGTTTCCCTTTGAATAATATATTAATTTCTGTCATTTTTCCAGATTCAGACTAAACCACATCGCTTAAACTGGTCAAACGTCGGCACCCTGTGGCCAGTTGGTGGAACTGCAGCTCATTTAATAACACCTGCTGTAAACACAGACTAAAGTGCAGATCATTAAAACTGTTCAAATCTAAAGGTGGGGCATTCTCTCAGTTTATGGATAAAGTGGAGATATGGGATAAACCTGCACATTTGCCCTCACAAAACGGATGAAATCTGTTCATATTAAGTGTACATGTTTTGATGTTGTGGTTCATCTGACAGTGATAGAAACAGAAACATGTATATTTTCTGCTCTGATTTAGAAAACACAGTTGTTTTGATTAAT
The DNA here is from genome assembly GCA_037367365.1 of Apogon talboti. Classification (NCBI taxonomy): domain Eukaryota; kingdom Metazoa; phylum Chordata; class Actinopteri; order Kurtiformes; family Apogonidae; genus Apogon; species Apogon talboti. Next base: position 29,825,773 of record JAPQRQ010000018.1, on the reverse strand, counting down.
CTCAAACATGATGGAACATTTAGAAGAAAAAAGAGGAACACTTTACGAAATTGCGTGATGAGTAATTGTGCAAACTGTCAGAGGTAAATGGCATACTAGTGCATTGACCTGTGGGGATCCACAGGTTCTAGATGTGGTAGTTTTTATGCTTTTATGTTGATAATGATTCTGACACTTCTACACCAGTCTCACAGGTGTTACCTTTCTTTTGAACCAAAATTTATTGAGAAAAACATTGTTGTTTATAAAATATACTCAATTCACTTTGGGTCATTTTCAGCTGGCTGAGAGATGGAACAGGTTAAATTTGATTGGGACTGGAGATCATGTAACATATAATATTGTATACATTGCATTGAGACACTCACTCAGTCATCATAATAAAAGATCATTGCTAAAAATAAATAAATTAATAAATAAAAAGCAAAAATAGGTCAACCTAATGCCTACTGTGTGCAAGAAGATAGTTAATGTTAGTCTACCCAGAAATCAGCTGTGAGACAAAACGAGATATATATTCACGAAATTATTGTTATCATGTTCTATTTCGATATAGTTTAACTAATTTGATTGGGAGACTATTGTTTTTTTTCCTTTTCATCCTCTCTCTTTTCTCCATGAACGCTGTAAATAATAAAATGTACATCCACTTCTCACCAGTTGGGGGCAGTCACGCACCACTCATTGTTCGTTAAGCGCGAATCACCCGCAAAGAAGAAGACGAACAGCAGAGACGTTGAAGTACTGTGGGATGTCATAAGCTCCACTGTTCGCTAAGTACTGACTTAACACAACTTCTGTCGTCAAGACAATTAAAATATGACGATGCGGTCACTTGTAATGTAGCTACTTAATGTAAACTGTTCTATTTTCTGTGCGGATGAGGTCGGAGGAAAGGACAGTTGCAGTGCTCACTTCGTGCTAATATCTTTGCGCGGCTTTAGTGTTAGGTAATACAGCTAGCTAGCTCCAAAACAAGGTGGACTGAAGAAGGTAAACATATATGTTTATAAAACGCACTCTTCTGGAAAAATGTCACAACAGTTTGGAAGGTTATAGACCGTTTACAGCAACACTATGGCTGCGTTGCTTTGGCCAAGCCGTGCTGGTCTTTGTAGAAAGTCCAGCAGAGGTTTACTGTGGACACTGTCAAGGAGACACTCTCATTTACTGACAAATAAGCTAACATCCAGTGACGGCGTTAAAAATGTGTTGTCCGAGTGTGTTAATGTCAGGAAGATGCTGTTATCGAAATCACAGCGGACTCTCACAAGTCAGCCACAGAAACTCATCCAGGTAAGCCCCAAAATGTGACAGATGATCAGGTTTTCTAGTCGATCCCACAGTTTGACGTGTTCATAGATGGTGTTGTTTACTTCTCTTGAGTGTGATTTAACTTCTTCATGTGTGTGCTATTTTGGAGTTTTTCCAAATCTTATCAAATCAGTATATCATTCAAGTTTTAAGGCTCATCGTTGGTCTTGAGTGAAAGTTGAAGAAACCAGATGATTATTTATGGTTTTAAACTTATTTCAGAGTATTTAAAAATGTAGAGCTTGACCATTCAAAACAGATATAATGATAATTTTTATTTGCAGAAGTAAACAGAAGTAAAACAACATGTAAACAAAATAAATAGACATACAGTAAAATGAATAGTTATTGCAGTGTTATATTAAATCGTGATAATCCTGGGCATTGATTTCAAAGGAAAATAATTGTTTATTTAATATTACAAAATAACTTTACTTCAAAACAACTATTATGGTTTTATCATCCAGCCCAAGTTTGAAGCTATGATCATTTTAAATAACCTTGATTCATTTCTTATTCTTCCTTGGAAGTTTCTAAAGATGGCTACATTTCATTGTTGATTCACTGTATTGTTGTGCTTTTTTCCCCATTCTGTTTGATACTTTTAATCTTGGTCTTTTTTCTACAGTACATGAACAGTACTAAAATATGTTGTTTTAAATGTTCTCAATTTAGAGTCTTCTTCATAGACCTTTGAGTCCTGGCATGGTGGGGATTAGCAAAGACTTGATCAGGAACAACCTGCTAAGAAACCCTGTTGGGTTGATTAATCTATTAGGTAAACATTCTTTCATTATTCAGACTGAATATACATTTCTATTACTCATGATTACTCATGATTAAAAACACCTTGATTTCAGGGACAACGTACTTTTTCAGTACATCTCAATCTAAGCAGGAGAAAAATAAAAATAATGAATCTAAGGAACCTCCAGAGGAAGATGAAGGTAAGTGTTATATTGTCTTTTGTTAATGGTGCATGGTAATTTATTAACCTTACTAATTAAAATTTTAGGGGATCTCTTAATTACTGTTTCCAGTCTGATGTCTTAAATTTTCCTTGCCAATGATTGCTTATTCAGAGGAGAAGAAACGTCGAGAGCAGGAGGACCAGATGTACCGGGAGCGTCTACGGACCCTCTTCTTCATTGGTCTCATCTTGAGCCTGCTGAACTCCATTAACAACAGCGGTGGTAACATCTCTTGGAATGACTTCGTCAATGAGATGTTGGCCAAGGGGGAAGTGTCCCGTGTTCAGGTCGTTCCTGAGGGTGATATTGTAGAAATTTACCTTCACCCTGGAGCCGTTATCTTCGGAAGGCCTGTATGTTTTACAGACAAACAACATAAAGCCTCTCTCCAAAGTGTTGTAGTATTCTCATTCCCTGCCATGTTTTTTGTTTTGGCAGAGATTAGCTCTTATGTACAGAATGCAAGTTGCCAACATTGACAAATTTGAGGAGAAGCTGAGAGCTGCTGAAGAAGAACTGAACATTGATACAAAAGACAGGATACCAGTCTCCTATAAACGCAGTGGATTCTTTGGAAAGTAAGAAGAATGCTTTTTTCTTTTTTTCAGACTTGAACTCTGGTTCAGTGACACGGATTGATTTTCATCTGCATTGAACTGATTCCGTTTTACATCAAGAATGTTTACATGCACACTTATACTCTACTGTTATTCAGGTGTCACATAATCAGCTTGTTATGTTTTGGGAAATTCTGAATTAGACCTGTTTCCAGATGAAGCAGCTTCTGGCTGTGGTTTATGTGACATTATTGTGGTTTTCTTACTATTGGTTGCACCAGTATACAGTGCATTTGGAATATGTGTCTCATTTGTGAGTGTTGCTTTAGATTGCGGCACATTTCAGCTGGGATTGAGACAAAGATCCTCTTTGGTAGAGATACAAGTTCCAAAGACAAATTTACATTTCTAATCCAAAGTAGAAACACATTTTCTTGTAACCATTATTTCATAGCATATAAAGAGCTTTTCTGATATGCACAAATATCAAAAAGTTGACCTTTTCAAGATGTTCTATGAAGGAATGAAAAAGGAAGGCTGTGTTGACATGGTGGAGTGTCTACCACCAGTGAAAATCTTTGATATTTTAATGTAGGTACACACGGCTGCATGTAAATGGGAATATTAAGAGAAGATTAACTTTCATTATACATCTAAACACTTAATAAACACTTACTGTTTTTCTGAATATAGGAAATAACTGGAACAATTTGTGCATGTAAACACAGTCAGTATCAGAGTCACCATCCATTGTTTACCTTTTCCAACACATCATAAGTCATATGAATTGTTCCTTTTTTTGCAGTGCACTTTATGCTCTGGGGATGGCTGCCATTGGCGTGACTATCCTCTGGTACATCTTTCGTCTAGCTGGTATGGGTGGCAGAGAGGGTGGCTTTAGTGCTTTTGTGAGTGACACGTAAACAAAACTGCATTTGAACATCTGTTAAGTTAAACTGATTGATTTTTACTGGTATTACATACAAATTTCATTCTATTTAACAGAATCAGCTGAAAATGGCCAAGTTTACTATTGTGGATGGCAAATCGGGAAAAGGTATAAGATTTAAAGACGTAGCAGGAATGCATGAGGCTAAAATGGAAGTGAAGGAGTTTGTTGACTACCTCAAGGTAAGTGGAAGTTTCTTTATTAAAACAACATTTAAGTTTTTAGACCCATTGAGAGCTTTCAAGGATCCTTTGAAAATAACATTTTTTGTTACATTATTTAGCTCAGGTTTACAGATCATTTATCATTCATCTTACATTAGCACATTTAAAGATTCTTCATATTAGTATGTTATATTACTGATCATCCTGATGTGTTTGTCAGAATCCAGAACGATACCTTCAGCTGGGAGCAAAGGTTCCTAAGGGTGCATTGCTGCTCGGGCCTCCAGGCTGCGGGAAGACGCTTCTGGCTAAGGCTGTTGCCACTGAGGCCCAGGTGCCCTTTCTAGCTATGGCTGGCTCTGAGTTTGTGGAGGTCATTGGAGGTGTGTAAGAATAGTACCAACGGTTAATTTGGCATATAGTCATATTATTGGCCCACTGTTCTAGACCTCACCCCCACTGAAAACATCCGGTCCAATAGAGCAACATGAAATCAAGAAGAAGATGCCAAACAGAGCTAGCGTTTAATATCAAAAGACCCAACAACAATGTGAAAGACTGATGGATAGAATGCCAACACACATAAGACGATCCGGGACATTTGACCAAATGCTGATTTCTGAAACAGAGCCAAGTTAGATCATTAGTATTATGTGGTTTAAAAATTAATACAAACTTGTTTTCTTTGTATTACTCAAGGTTGAAAACATAGAATTTTTTGGTAATTATTTGTACTTTTTTGTAAATAAATGACAATATTTTATTTGAATTTGGTAGAAGTATCATCAGTAGTTTCTAAAAAAAAAACAAAAAAAATATTCTACCCAAACAAATATGTATTATGTTACATACTAGTAATACATCTTCTCCAGTGTGGACAGAGTTTTTACAGATCTTTATTGTTACATTAACACAAGATCGGTGTGTTATCTTAATATGGCAGCCTTGTTGTTGTCGTTGGATTCAATATTAAAGAGTGTGATGTGATCTGTCGCTAATGATGCCTCAGTCTTTATGATGCTCCTCCTGTGTTTCTTTTCAGGTCTGGGAGCTGCTAGAGTTCGAAGTCTGTTCAAAGAGGCTCGTGCCCGAGCGCCTTGCATCGTGTACATTGATGAGATCGATGCAGTCGGCAAGAAGCGCTCCACCAACATGTCTGGTTTCTCTAATACAGAGGAGGAACAGACTCTCAACCAGCTGCTGGTCGAGATGGATGGTGAGTTAGACTTCAGTGTATTCTAACATCCCAACCTCGGAGAGAGAATATCTGTTAGAAAAATAAAAATTGCTCTGAATTCTTGTATTTTTCCGCAGGAATGGGAACAACAGACCATGTAATCGTCCTCGCCTCCACTAACAGAGCAGATATCTTGGACAATGCTCTGATGAGACCAGGTCGACTCGACAGACACATCTTCATAGATCTGCCCACTCTCCAGGTAGCCTTAAGTATTCACTTTGAGTTTCACAGCTGTCTGATGAAACCGAGATGCATAGAACAGTAACTGTACCATCGAGCCGGTTTGGATTCTCATTCAGTGCACGTGGTGAATTCTCAGTTTATCAGACCGTTGGGAATTCAGTTGAAAAATGTCGGGCTGAAATCATATCTACAGTTATGTCCTGCTGTGTTATTTTACTCTATTGTGAAGCAAAAGTATTACATTTTAATCACACTGATTTGAAGACAACTGATAGATAATCTATAGTTACTAAAAGTCAGATGTTTAATGAGATTTTGTGTCTTTGTCTTTTTATTATATTGTAAGTGTATATGTTACTACATTGTGAAAACTGGGTAGGCAGTGTTTTGGAATGGAAAGACTTTGATATTCATATTGTGTGGTTATTTATTTACTTATGTTTTGCCAGGAGAGGAAGGAAATTTTCGAGCAACATCTGAAGTTCTTGAAACTGAACCAACCAGCCAATTTTTACTCACTGCGTCTGGCTGAACTCACTCCAGGCTTCAGCGGTTTGTTCTTATGTATTCATACTGTCAACATAAATAAATAAGCCTCAGGGCATAGTAATGGCCCTCCTCTGACAGGAAACATAAGGTTATTGAATGAACACACGAAACTTGTTTTCTTCTGGTCGTACGATGATGCGCTGGTTGTACTTTGTCTCCTCAGGTGCGGACATTGCCAACATCTGTAATGAAGCTGCTCTGCACGCTGCCAGAGAAGGACACAAGTACATAGATACTCTGAACTTTGAGTATGCAGTGGAGAGAGTTATAGCAGGTACAGAACACATGGGAACAATCATTTCATTGAGGGAAACGTATATTTCTCAATTGTTCTCCTGGAAAGTGAGTGCATACTTGTGTTTTTAGGAAGCATAAAGAAGAGTAAGATTCTGTCTAAAGAGGAGCAGAGGGTGGTTGCCTTCCACGAGTCTGGACACGCTTTAGTGGGATGGTTACTTGAACACACAGAGGCAGTGATGAAGGTAACACACTCCAGAATGTCCTTTACCAACAAGCAGAGAATTCACTGACTTGAATTAAATGAGTCACTTGTCTATATGCATTATACTGAATATTTCCAACAATGTTCCAATACAAATATATCTTGTGTGTAATGACCCATTTAATTTAGTCACTGTATCAGTAGATTAAATCATACAGTATCACAGAATTAGAACAGCAGAAGACAGGCTGTACTACAGTTTTGGATTTGCATGTAACTCGCAACACACTAATCCAGTGGAGACTTAATTTCCCAATGTTTTTCAACTTGGTTGGTGTGATCCACAAACAGTTGCTCATACAAGCGGTCAGGATAATGTGTACTCGTAATGTATTGTTAAAAGAAATCTACCAATTAGTTGACAAACAAAAGAGCTGAAAATCCTGTTGTAAAGAGTCAATAGTCGGTGTTCATAAAGCAAGTTGTGCAAAAATACAACAAACACAAACAATGGTGTCCCTGGAGGTTATTAAGGATCTTTATTTTTCTATCAGTGTGGACTTATTTCTGGCTGTTGTATTTTTGTACTGTTTTGTTTTTGAACATTTATTCTTTGCAGTTGAGTCTTTTTTGCTTTTTTTGTTTTTCAGTGCATGCTGCTCCACATTTTGTGTTTTTGACCCAGCGTAGCACTTACTACTATTTTTCTTCTTAAAATGAGTTGATTCATAGAATGTCTGTTATAATGACTTCATTTAACATGAATATATACAATTAGCATACTATGAATACAATTTGGATGCATCATCTTATCTGTAAACATAATACGTTTATATCCGCAGTAGTGGTGAATCCAGTTGCCTTGTGTTTTGTTATTTTTATAATGAGAGACCATTAACAGCAACATTTTATTCTGTTCATTTAAAGAAATAATTAACATAATCAATGAAAACTCATCATTAGTCCAATGTCCATGTTGTTTGTTGTTGTGTCTCTTCACTGGCATTAAAACAACCATAGTTAAAGAACTTTTCAAGGTTGAAGAAATGTGTGTTACATTTAATTTAGTAAAGTTATTCCTACTTATGTTACTGTTTTTTACTAGTGTTTTGGAGAAATCGCTGATTTTTCATGTGGTTGAATGTTTTAGGTGTCAATTGCCCCACGTACTAATGCAGCCTTGGGATTTGCCCAAATCCTTCCTCGTGACCAGTATCTCTTCACTAAGGAGCAGCTATTTGAGAGGATGTGCATGGCTCTGGGAGGGAGAGCTGCTGAGGCCATCACCTTTAATAAAGTTACAACAGGTACAGTGTATCTATTGCCTGTTGTTGTCTTGTGTAGAATTTATCTACTCAGACGTAGCAGATGTTTGAACCAAGGTTAAACCTGTCATAACTTGTATACTCATTCCTCTTCCTCACCAGGAGCTCAGGATGACTTGCGTAAAGTGACGCGGGTGGCCTACTCTATGGTGAAGCAGTACGGCATGTGTGACAGTGTCGGCCAGGTGTCCTTCCCAGAAACTGAGGAGCAGGGAGCTATTGGGCGTCGGCCTTTCAGCCAGGGTCTGCAGCACCAGATGGACCATGTGGGTTCTAACTCTGGATATTCTCTATCAACCCACATGAGAAGACTGCCGACTTTGACAAATTAAATTCATGCTATCATTCTGACATTCTTACTTTTTTGCTATTTTCTGTTGTGGAGTGTTGGCAGCCATGTTCTTAAATAGTGTTGCTGCTCATCTGATAGTATGTGTTTTTCTTTCAGGAGGCTAAGATGTTGATAGCTTGGGCCTACAGGCACACAGAGAAGGTGCTGCTGGACAACAGAGACAAACTGACTCTGGTGAGATTATACATATACACAAAGGAGGACTTTAGTACAAGTCACATGTTACAAAATCATTTAATTCATGGTAAAGTCTTGTATAAACAAGTATTTCAGATTCTGTGGATGGGACAGTTATGCGAAATAAAAGGACAGAAGCTAATATACCCAACATTATATTTTATCAAACACTGACATAATACCATGTTCAGACAGTATAACCAACCATAGCCTATGGGTCTAGAGCATAGGTGTCAAACACACGGCCTGTGGGCCAAAACCGGCCCACTGAAGGGTCCAATCTGCAAGAATTTGTCAAATTCAAAAGTTACATTGACAATATTAACAAGGGTGTCAAAATTGTTTTAGTTCAGGTTCAACATACAGACCAATTAGCTCTCAAGGGCATTGGACAAGTAAAATACTCATATTAAAATCATAATACCTTATAAATAATGACAACTCCAAATGTTTCTCTTTTAGTATAAAAAAGTAAAATTATATGAATATATTTACATTTAGAAACTATCCTTTCACAGAAAATGTGCCCGAGACACACACACACGGACACGCACACACACACACACACACACACACACACACACACACACACACAGACATTCTACTTCCCTTTTATAATATACATAACATACTAAAAAGAATACCTTGATGAATAAAACATATCCATTCATACATATCTATTTTTAAAGATCTAAGTCTACATTAGTTTACATTTAAGAAATAAAAACTACATATATCTGCCAACTATCTTTATACTTACCATGTAGATGTATGGGGAACTCGCTCCCTAAAATTAAAAGTAGTTTTACACAGTAGACTCTAGTGTTACAGAGTAATAATATGTTCACTGGGGTATATTCTTAGATGTGGAAGTGAATCCCAGTGGTTGTTTCATGGGATCATTTTCTTTGCAGCTGTCATACTTGTATCCAGTATTCTCATATCTGTTCCCTAGTAAGAAAGAAGTGATATAGAGACATAAGAGCATAGTCCAGTCTTGTGTTTCTAGATCTATGTCTATTCCTGTATTTCCTGTCATTCCAGTTGGCCAACGCGCTGTTAGAGCGGGAGGTGGTGAACTACGAAGACATCGAAGCCTTACTGGGTCCACCGCCCCACGGGCCGAAGAAGATGATCGTCCCACAGAGTTGGCTGGAGGCTGAGAGGGACAAACAGGACACTGGAGAAGACGAACCTCAGCCGCCTCCTCGCAAACGTTCAGAAGATGATGTCAATCCGCAGCTGGTCTGATCTCAAAATGGGTGTATTGCTTTCATGCGTGGGGGTGAAGTGTGTAAAACCTTGAACTGACTCCTCGCCTTAAAGCTTTACAGGGTTGAAACTGATTTGGAAAGTTGCATAAAACGCTCAAACTGATGCAGGAGATTAATACAGTTTTGCACTTGTTCGCTCACCCGCTGTGAAACAGGCCCGAACAAGTCGGTGCAGAGGTTAAGTGATTCAGGAAGTCATTTTTCTTTGTGCGTATTGCATAGCCACATAATGATCCAATGAAAGCTCCAATAAAGGACTCTTCAAACAGGACGTCTATAACCAGGATGGAGTGCAGATAGTCCAGAAAAGGCCTTTAATTGTCACACTCAACATGTGAAGCCAACAATTAAGTGCTCTGCGTTAGAATTCTCCAATACCATGTAATGATAGCTCAGTCTAATGTGGGATCATTTGACAGAGACATGGCCTAAACAGGTTTGAGGATGTTTCTGTTTTATCACAGAAAAAAAAGACGACTTTGCAAGTACGTTCTCCAGCCATTTCTGATTCCAGCTTTTCCAAATGTTAGAAAAATGACTCAAGGCATGTGGTGACGCACATTGTTTTTCAGGAGACTTCCTTGTAGACTTGATGTATTCAGTTTTCAAGTGAGCTGCAGTGATGTTGACTTTAAAGACTCATCAGTTTGCTGTTGAATGTTATGGGCATTTACCATGAATGAAGCTTTATATATGATCTTAATGGAGCCATATGTTGGTGAGAGTGGCTGTTTATGGATAGATATCACAGAAGTAGATAATGAGTGGTTTTATGAGTTTCGTTTAATATTTTGATTCTGTTAATTTCCCCAACAAAACCTCCTGATAATAAAAATAAAAATGGCACCTACAGTGTTTGTCATGGCATCTCCAAATGCACTGTCCTCTTCTCACCTATTCTGTCAAGTTAATTGATGGAATAATCTGAGGCAGTGTTTACTTGGCTATTTTTCTTGTTAAAATACCTCAATAAAGGTTAAATTCATTCATTCATGTGCATTTCACGGTATTTCAAAGTTCCAGTCTCAGATACTGTACATGAGGGCGTTTAAAGACATGATATCAAAATGAACAATACACACGCTACATAAAAGATTTATATTTATTCTGTAGACATCAGTAAAATCTGAAATAAAATGCAAACTAAAAAAAACCATCACCTCCAAAGTGATCACAGAGGACTCACAGCATGTCGCGTTGTGATTGTCGCGTTATTGAGTAACGTTTTGTGTTGCGTGGTATGGCTTCACAAAAAAGATTCAAAGATACTGGAATGGAGGATTTACAATCACAAGAAAAACAAGAAAATCAATATCAAAGCAAATTATAAAATAATCACGTGTAAAAAAAAAAAAAGAAGAAATACATTACAAGGATTTTCTTTGTATCCCAGACTTGTTATGTGCATCAATTCTGAACAAACCAAGTCTGAGGATACACAACGGCGACACATTTTAACACAACATGGGTTATCACGGTTTGTCTTGCAGCATGCACAGCTCCTGTCTTTATGGCTGATCACTTCAACACTTAACCTTTACACTGGTTTCTCCTGAGCTATACACAAAACAGTTAAAGAAGTCATTAGTGTTTCATCAGTTGTGTCCAAACAATCCCTGATATAACCTTAGGCACATTAGATTTAAGACCCATGGCTTTTCCATGGCATTGATTCATTATTCCTCAGCTCGTTTTCCATCAGGTCCTGCATTACAATGTCATCAAATGTGTCCAGACAAACACCCAAGGCTAAATCTGTGTCTCTAAACTGGTGCTGATTCACACAGGGCTTCATTTAGTGTGCTTGTTTTGCGCCTTAACGTGGATCATACATGTTGGCCAGTTTCTGAAAGCGTGGTCCCCAGTCGTTGAGGTAGTCGTAGTCCTGGTCTTCGTCAGAGCTGCCTGAGGCGATGGAGCTGAGGCTGCCGGCCAGGGAACCCTCCCCCTCGTAGTCGTAGATCAGGGCTGTGTCATACGGGGGCACGTTAGGGTCATGGTCCGCTGCCTCCAGACCCTGATGGGGGGGGGGTGAGAGAAGATGTTATGTCCTGCTTAAAATGATAAAAACCATGATGAACTAAAGTGATTTATGTTGCACATTATTGGACCTAAACAAGAATGATTTAGTGAAGCGTATTTCTTTATTTTATTGCATTCTTTCATTCAATGTTTTTTTTCATAGACTAAGGTTTAACACAAATTAAACACTACAAACAAAACTAAAACCAAACAGACTAAATTAGAACTAGTAATTTCTGTAAAATAAAAGCTACTAACTAAACTAAACTAAACAAAAATTTAAAACCCAACTAAAGGACTAAGTAAAAATGTAAACAAATTGAATTTTTAATTAATAAGTTACTACTTTATTATATAATCAAAGGTTTCTACTGGCAAAGCTTTTTAAAATGGTAAAAATAAGAAAATAAACTACATTAAATGAACTACATTTAGATTTACTTATTTCTAGCCCTGTGAGTGATTGTTTTGGTGCTTCCTCTCTTATGAATCAACAGGGTGTCTCACATCATTGATGTAGTCCTCGATGTCAGTAGGGTCTGCAGGAGGCCTCCGTGGGTAGGTGGGTGAAGGCAGGTTATGGGGGGCGTCCTTCCTGAGTGGCTGCTTCCCCCGAGGATGTCCAGACACGGGGCAGTAGGAGCCGGGGGTCGAAGGGGCGTCGTGTGGATTCCACAACATGTCGATGTTAAAGGCATTCTGCGCGTGAGACGAACATTATGAAATAACTCTGAATCCATCACAATGAAGGGTCACAACGGCAGACCGTCTTTTCCATCATTACCTTCATCAAATCAAACTTTATTTATATAGCGCCAAATCATAACAGAAGTTATCTCATGACACTTTACATATAGAGCT
>JAPQRQ010000018.1:29785995-29806140 GCA_037367365.1 Apogon talboti | reverse complement strand
AGGATTTTCAAGTCTCTCTCCACTGGGGGACAATGCAAAGGCTTTAAGCTACACACACACACACACACACACACACAACAGCAGACAAGTGGTTCTTATTAAAAGGCACTTTTAAGAGATGGAGATGGTTGTTTCTATTCAGTACAACAAATTATATGCATCGCAATAAGCAAATATCCAACAGGTCACTCAGAGTTACCGTGGGTATTTGAAGCATCTGTGCATAACATATGTTGGAAATGTCAGAGAGAAATGTGCAGGATGTTTGGTTCATTTTCATGGGTTACATCACAAGTCATCTGGTCTGAAACATCCTGAAGTCTCTCCCTAGATGCCCATAAAGGCCCTTGGAAACTGACCTCTGGCTATTTGCTCTGAGACACTGATGTATGCTAAGAGACGATAACAAGAACCTATGCTTTGAAACATGTGTAGGGTGTCTTTGAGTGTTCTGGGGTATGTGTTACGCACAGTGCCTCTGTGTGATTGTGTTGTAAAACCCTGATCTACAGTGCTTTCTTACGGTGAAGCTGTTGTGTTTTTCTCTGTCCAGCGGCCGTTTGCTTCTGATTACTCCTGTTTTATCATCGATCTCAAACAGGTTCTTGGGCTCCTGGTCCACTCCTGGTCCTTCTAACTTGTAGATCACCTCACCTGTAAAGATTTTGTCCGATTTGATCTGGACGGAGATGGAAGGAAAGGTTGGGGATTATCAAAACCTCATGGGAAGGTAGGGGGGGAGGAATGCAAACCATATGTCGTAACTCCAGATGTGAGTATGTTGACAGTCAGGGACCTTGAGACTGAGTGTTTAAACTTAGAGAGGCCTTTGACTTAAGGCAGGAAGTGACTTTCTAAACAAATAATAGCAGGTAGCCTATGTTTTATGCATTTTCTACTCGCTACATGTGACATATTGTCTCTTGTGTGCATTCATCACTACTGTACGTACAAGCGGTGATGGTTCAAAATTTCTCCCTGAATGGTAAGATATATCCACTTAAGAGTCACCTGTTGCAGCCTTAACAGAACATTTACATTTCATGTCATCATTTGTGATGAAGAATTGCGATAAGCAGAGCTTGGTTTCATACTACAGCATATGTTTGACTGTAGGCCTGTGATTTACACCTTATATATGGCAGATATTTATTAAGTTATGAATTCTGCTGAATGTCAGTGCTGTATTTTACCTGGACAAGGTCTTCAGGAACCTGCTTGCTGTTTTCCAAGACTCTGATTGGTGGGATGATCCAGTCTCTTTTCACCCTCACATTTCCACTGCTGTGTTTTCGCCACGGGTAAACAGCCTGAAGTTCTAGTCCTCCTTCCTTCTGATGGGTTTCTGCAGAGCTCCATACCTGAAGATAACAACTGCAGCATGAGACTCACAGGAACTCACAAAGACTTAGAAAATTACAGACATTCAATTCCACTAGTCAGACATGGACAGTAGAGGATGGCTGGTCTCTGTTTTTGGGAGGCAAGAGGAGACTTAAACAAGAAGATGAAATAGAACCACCTCAGAACCACTTATAGCAGTAATAATTCTGCTCTTCTCTTCGGAAAAAAAAAATCATCATTGAAATTGTGAAATGCTTCAACAGCATCAGAGACAAGACAATGCAGAGGCAGTTTGTAGATGCATTTATAACTGTTTTATTAGTTGAAATTTAAAAAAGTCAAAATGCAAAAAAAAGTCTGTGCTTGTGGGAAGTAGAAAAGTTACTGCTGCTATTTTTCAAGTTTTCACTTTTGTAAATGAAGGAACATGAGGTCAGAGACAGATGAGTAAAGGTACAGTTCATTATTTACAAAATTTATGAATGGTTCAGTTTGGTTTGAATGGTAGCATAGAAAAAAACAACAATAGCATGAAATAAGGACAAGATTAAGAAAACTCTATTCAGTGTTCACTTCCCATCTCCTCCTCTACTTCTTCCACTGGTGTTTCCTTAGCTGGAGCATATGCGTCATCTTTTCCACAAGATCTATATATTTGACAGTCCTTATAAAGCGGGGGGGGTGTCTTTTAAGCCAAGGTTTGATGATAGCTCTTTTTCTTACGACTATGAAAACCTTCAGAAGGTACATGTCACCTTTACAAAGACCATCAGGAATGACACCAGGAGACAGATCCATTTTAAAGACTAAATTCTTACATAGTAAATGCGAAAACTGGGTGTGCAACATGCGCTGCATTAATACAAGAAACAACAGAAATGTCATAGTAGAGATGAATAGCCACAAAATACCACCTTGTATCAAGCACTGCAGGAAAATATGCTTCATAATGGTTTTGACAAACCGTGGCAAATTTTGAAATGTTATATAATCCAGACCAGCAGTTCACGGACCAAGAGCTAAAACAAAGGCCTCTTAGATTATCCCTTCATCAATCAACAGCTCAGGTAGCATGCCATCTAACTGGGAAGGTTTTAAACCAGGATAATGATGACAATGATGAACCATTTTGTAAATATTTGTAGAATAGCGGTGAATAGAAATGCCTGTAAAATTGTATTTCCTTTCACTGATTTCTGAAAATTTGGCTTCTGCTGTCTCTGTTATTGTATTTGATTCATACGGGTGTTACATATTTAAAAAAGTAAACATAACACACACTGTACACATCACTAAACATTACATTATACATCATGTAGGCCTTCCCAACAGTCCATGGAGCTGTAGTTCGCTACCTGTGTTCTCCAGTACAGCACTTATATATTTTACTGAATCAGCCCTGAAGGACTGTTATGCTGTGTCGCAGAGGCAGAACAGAAATCTTGTAAACCACTGTTTTACTGCTTAGATTTAACTGAACATATGAAAGTGGAAATAAGCAGCCAACTAGTGTAACATAACATGACTCTGTGGTTTGGGTTACTTCCTGTCTTTCCCAATTTTTTGAGTCACTTGTCACACATACAGGAAGCTAGTAAGGCAGCTCACATAAAGTCTAAATTTTCTCATGAAAGATACAAATTATGTCATAATATAAAGTTGCAGCTGCTAAAATCCATGTCAAGAGTCATTGCTGTAGCATTCCCAGCAGGCAGATGGAGGGGCTTTATGCTCACTGCAGCACCAGGGCTGTCTCTAATGTGGAATCTGTGGGATTGCGTGGGGCAGAGGGGATGCAGGACCACAGCATCAGGTTTCACATGCTAATACACATCTTTGTCGGCTTACTTTGATCTGGGTGCAAATTAATCTCAGGACGGGGAAACACAAACACTCATGTTCATTTCACAAGCCGTCACACAAATACACCCACGCACGCACACAACTCACATGTGAGAAACACACTCACACAACAGCTGTCGTCTATGGATTTAGATCCTGTGCTTTCCCACCCGCATTCCCGCTCTCACACTCACAAATTCCCCCTTATGCTCAGCTCTGCACCTGACTGGGAGTTTGGGGTCACCTTACGGATCTGCTGTGCTGCAGGAATTCCATAGATACACCATTGCTCACACACGGTGTGACATACTGTACATGCATGCACATCGACAGAACACCCACGCATACATACACATGTATACACATTTCATTAGGATGCTTCCTTCTTTCTTTTCCTGCTGGGAATTTAATGGATTCAACAGATTTTCCCATATGTTTAACAGCTCACAATGAATCCATAAAGACAGGATGTATTAATGTGCCAAAAAGCTCTATCTATATTTGTCTCTCTTTTCACTTACTGAATAGTGATGAATGAGCTGTTTCATCGAATAGAACAGAGCACAGATTGTTAAAGGGATGCTCCATCACTGTTATATATAAAGTCAAATTTACATTGCAAAGTCCTGCTCAGTTTGTGGAGACAGCTCCTCAAATTCTCCTATACCGTGTGAACCACTGAAAGCTTTGTTAGGCCTGAGAAAGTCATCACACTAACGTCATGGCTGTCATTGTTCTAATTTCATTTATGTCTGAGAAATGTAAAGTAAAACACTGCATGACAAAATGAAAATGTTGAGTATGAGAGATGATGATGTTTATGAGGAAGGGATTTCCAATGAAAGATGCCATCAAAATGCATCATGGGAAGTGTAGGACACACATAATTTCCACTCATGATGGGTAATGTTGTAAATTTCTTCTAAAAAAACCCCCAAACAGTCCACCTGCTTAATACAACCACAATATGTAATGTCTGTATTTAGAAATCCCTCAGTTAAAACAATAATAAAAGTCATAATGTGAAGAACATTGTGAAGTTGCTAATAAAAATAAAGTAGGAATCATGTTCACAGATAAAGCAAGATAAATCCAGTCTAATAAAAGAGCTTTAATATTATACAGCTTTACATTAAATACTAATTATTAATTCTGGTGAAGATGGTATGATGCCATCGACAGGTGAAAAAATGAAGCAATTACTTTAGATGTCTCAACTTTTTGTTTGTTGGAACATTTTATTTAATGAAAGTACAGAAATCACCCAAATATGTAATGTAGCCTTTGTCATTTCCATATATTTTAATATTCTAAAATGTGAAATATGATATGAAGTTTGAGTGAAACACTGCAGTCAAGATACTGGGATAACAGTAATTAAAGATTTGATACTGTATTATTAGATGAATTCCTTATTTTGTTAAAGGTCTGAAAACTCTTCCCAGTCTTCAGGGTGTGTGTGATCTCTGTGATCCTCTTTCTGGCAAGACTGCAGGACAGCACAGGGTGGAATGGCAGCCATGGGTGGCATCTGCAAGCCGAGTCAGAGGGCAGGCTAATCTTAGACTGCTCTATATTCTCGACCGCTGCCTATTTAACTTTTGTAGTCATCGTCATGTACACATTCAGGGATGTTTACACTCACATTACAGGGGTGTATGTCGCACACAAATCCATCTTAATAGCCTACTTCCACACATAAGACTTCTGCATACCATGCTGCATACTGTGGCCAAGCACGTCTGCACTGTTTCTAACTTCAAAAATCAGTGATCTCAGTTGTCTTTCCCAACATAGCACTTTCTACATTTGCCTAACAGGAGAATTCTTGACCTAACCGACTCCAGCTTAAGAAATCAACAAGGTTTCAAACACCTCCATCTGTCCCACAGTAACACCAGGAAAAAGCCAAAAAAAAACTTCTACAAGTCAGCTACTAAGTCATATGTGTTATTCCCCACACCTTCTTTTTGCTCTTGTCTGAACTTCAGATGAGACAGACCTATAACACAGTGGCTCCACCAAGTATCGGCCTCCAATCTGATGTTTTTACCAGACCAGGATGCGGTAACACATAAGTGTCATGTTACCAATTAGACCAATGAGTAGCTGTTCTGACAGGCTGAGCGCTGACACCACATACAGATTAACTGTTTTCAGAGCTTTTCCCAGATACTTTTACAGCTTGGCCTTTCACCTCAGGCCCTCACAGAAGTATGGACAGCTTGTTGGGATGATATGCCCCAACAGCAGTGGCTGTTTAGCACTCGTATGGAGACAACTGTTTACTTAGTTTGAGAAGGTTAAGGTTTTCCCCTCTGATGTTGGCTATAGAGATAAGTGATCTTTATGTACTGATATTCTTGTACAATTTATGAGCAAAAATTGTATATTTCTTGAGCCACTGATCTACATCTCTAGTAGGGATAGACATTTTAACTAAATCCAAACCCATCGAACAAAGGAGTGGGTGAACATTTTAACACTTTTTAGACTTAACTTAAAGCAGCGTGTGACTTTCATCACAAATTTTTTTCAACTTTGTAAAATCCCACTAATATCCTCATTATCACTAATCCGTTAGTCTTTCCATGCTTACACATCTGTACCTTCCCTCACGGTGAACAACTTTGAAGATGACTCCATCATAAACACAGTCTGCTTCTTTACATAACAAACTGAAACGACCTTTTCAGAAATTTGGTCGCAAAGTGAAAGTGATTTCTCACAGATTTGGCAAGAAAGTGAGCCAGATCGCTACAATGTAAAATTATACAGTCCACCAGGGTTGTTTTAAAGAATAAGTATAGTTGGTGGATGCAGGTAAAGGCCACATTTGGGTTCAGCACTCATGAAGAGACAGCAAAATTGCTGCTGTGTGGAATTCCCATTCCCACAATGCACTTTGCAACAACATTTCTGAAAAGGCCCGAGTGACGTTTCGGTTTGATATGTAAACAAGCAGATTTCACAAAAATTACCTACACATCTCTATGAAGTAAAACATTAATCTTCTCTTGACTCTGTGTTCAGTTTTGTTATTTAATTGATTGATAATTTATGCGTATCCCTAATCTCTAGTGTTATTAGGACTGGTCAGTACATTGAATTAATTCAGTGATTGAGATTTTGATTTTTGAAAACTATGAAAAATGACTAAATTGCACACTTGAGATTATTCCTCTTGAGCCATTTATTGTTCAACAAAAGTCTAAAATGCAACCTTTTAGTTTCTTGTGAATAAATATTCATTGTTAATGTGTTTTTCTAGTCAGTTATGGCATATATGTTCAAGTAAAGAAAGAGTATTTTTGGCTTGTTTTGTCAGTTTTTGTAGTCAGAAAACAGTTGATAGAAATTGTAAATCATTGATAACATTAAAAAGAAAATGAAGGTTTAATTTTTTGGCCATGTTGCCCACCCTTATACTGTAGGTAATACTGTGATTCATTGGTAAATGTATTGACTTTATCTGTGTCCTGTGTCCAGAGTCATTTAAAGATGCAGTGCATGCCTGACAGTCCCAGAGGTCACACAGGTGTCCCTCTGATTACTTCTGTTTCTGTTCCTCAAGCACAGACGTTTAACCATCAGTCGGTGATGGTCCCACACCCATACTCTCTGCTAAGTCATGACTGATTGGCATGGACATGGACACACTATTTTTGGGCGCCATTGTGATTGTGTTTCCTGAGTGTGTTGGAGCAGATGCCTGAGGTCCAAGAATGCTGAGCAAGACTACAACGTTCAATGAAGACTAAAAGTACAAAGAAATCAGCACATACACACTGGGAGAAATATAAAATAATAGTTCAATGAAAAATCAAGTTTGTAGTTTTATTAAAAAAACAGCTAAGCTATGAAAAATGCCTTAATAAATAAAACTTAGTGATATCTTTATGTGGTCTGTAGAGAGCAGCTCACTTGCATCTACGTTTAGTAATTAACTTATTCACAGGGGACACCAAATGGCGAATCCACCAACTGACCAACTTATTTTAACACTGCTAACACGCTGCTGCGCATGACTGCTAACAACAACTGTCACCACTTGGTCCTCCATGTCTCAGTCTATAAAAAATAACGAGGCCAACAAGGGGACGGAAATTGACTTCACTGTTCAGTTGACTATTTTTTTCATCATCTGGAAGTTCTGTGTATCCTTTGCTCCCTCTGAAACCTGAGTCTTTGTAAAAAGCCTTGCAGGTATCCACACCCAGCAGGACCTGTGATCCAGGCTCTAAATCCTCTGACTGATTGTTTCCGATGAGTGAGACCTCAGCGCCAGCTGGCCACTGCTACACTCTCTTGATTTGTACCTGATTTCATGGTCCAGAAGCGGCCCACTCTTCTTTCCGCAAAGGGGATTAGAGAGCGGGACAAATGGCATCACGTATGCATCTGGGAACAGCTGTGGCTGCTGCCCACTCCTCACTGCTGCATACACCCAGCAGGTCTGAGCACTGCCCAGATCAAAACAACACCAGCCCTCGAATAATTAAAAGAGTGCACTGAAGCACAACTGAAAGCTAACAGGTGGCACCGGTCCTTTGGATTGCATTGGCAGCTGCTGATGGTTCAATCAGTTTCATTCATATTATTTATTCATTAGGCTTTTGTGGCATTTTTTTAACATATAGAGATTCATATGGAGAGGGATGTTTTCAACAGAATTCTTTTGACATGTTAATCTGTAAAATGTCCACCGTTGCTTTGCATTTGTTATTTACTTTAAATATATCTATCTATACAAAGATGTTTTAACCTAAACATGTTGTACCTTGACTGTTTCCAACACAACACCAAAAGGAATACACTTCACATTCTATAAAGGTCTTCTATTATGTAGATAAAGGAAATATTACACTTGAATCACTGAAATCAAGGTTTAAACATTCACTCAGGTTTTACCAGTGTATGTGAAAAATTCATAGCTTGCACCTTATCAGAGGATGGGAGCTGTACTCTGCTGGTTCACAGCTGCAACCACTGATGTCAGTGAAGACCCAGAGACTCAGCAAGAAGATGTCAAAAATGTCATAAAAACTCCTCAACCCCCTCTTGATTAGTCCAATTTTTCCACTTTTTAACATACATTTTTAACATTTTTAAATCTTTTATTTGCTAGACTTGAGCTTCTTTTTTGTGTGAATGAAAGATCAAACTTTTCAGAATCACCTTTCCCGCCTTCAGAAGGTAAATATTTGATATACACTTTGGCGGATCTTTGGAGGAGCTGACTACTTTCCTGAAAAGTATTATAGCTTAAACAAAATGAAACCTCCTTTCGCATTGCTAGTTGGTCATTACTCCTCTTGTAGCACCTCTGGCATTTGAAGATGCAATTTAAACCCACATTGGTCTCACGACATTGAGCTTAAGCAGCTCTCGAGTATCTGCACAAAGCCTGCATCAATGACTCTGGCACTTTAAAGGAACAGGCTTTACATATTTTATACAGAAACATAAGTGATTGGGCAGGAAAAACATATGTGTAATGTGGTGGGTTCATGTCGAAATGAAACAACTTGTGGTACGCTTGCCCATCCATCTCCATATGCTCCTGGGTTCAGCCTTGCCGGTCAGTGATCTATCAATCCCATGTTCAAAAGAGACGACTTGTATTTTTCAGTGATTTTCCCGAGAATCAATTATTCATGGGATATAAAACATAAACGGAAAAGCAAGACTGATTCACCATGAAACTTAACCACACGGGCGCTGATAATATCCAGAAACCTTTGATGAGAAATTCATGAGGCCAGAGACAACTCAACTCAACTCATTGAAGAGACTGTACATGTATTATTAAATAATAAAACCCAAACTTCATGCAACCTTTACAGAGTATTCTACAGCAAATCAATGGCTTCCACTGGAGGCCGTTTCACTCACCATCGCACCCTGGGCTCCATTACTTCTCCAAACACACAGAAAGACTGATGGTGGTTGGAAGTGCTATTGGTAACATGTCAGTTTACATTGTCATCCATTTTGGATCTCATAATGGGGTCTGCTGACAGCGGCCACTAATGATGCCCAGAGCCCCCTGTACAACACATCTGGAGACTTGGACTCCTCAAAACACTTCATCATCCTCTTTCCAACTGGGATGAAATGTTTAGATCGCCTGCAACCCCTGATTGCACGGCCAGTTTATGGAGCTCTATTAATGAAAGTCAGTTTGTGTTTGGTTGAGGACATCACTCAGGTAAAAACATAAACTGTATACATGAAGAAGAAGACCCTAAAGGTCACTCCTTAACTAAGAGCAGACTCAGATGAAAAGTCTGGGGTTAAACAATGCCGTTAATAACTCATTGAGTCTATGTGTTGGCATTTACTTGTGCTGAGCTGTTGAGTGATGCTATCCGACACCACCCCTTTTCCCACTTGCTGAGTCTAGATTGTGCCCACCCCCATACTTTAAGCTCCTCTTTCTATGAATTTAAGATGAACTACAGTACATCAGCATATGAAATTAAGTTTGCCAGCAAAACTCAAGACAGACTTCGCACATGACAGCCACCAAAAACATAAAAGTGCTTAACTTCTCATACAGAGTAGAAGACATTGACTTCCTTTAGGTTAACATGTATTATGAGGATAAAATGCTTTTTCCTACCTGACACAGCAGAGTACCCAGCAACCACAGCACCACCACCATCCGTACCGCCATCCTCAGCACCTTCACTCAGAAAACGAACCTCTGATGACTGACAGATCTGAGGTTCCTCCGCCACCAAACGGACCCTTCAGCCTTAAAAACCTGCCCTCTTTTTCCTTCTTTCCGTCTCCTCTGATAGCCTCGGTCATGCAGTCTGTCTGTCTCTGCCTGTCCCCCTCTTTCCCCTCTCCCAGCGTCTGTCTCTCACAGCTCCTCCCTGTCCATTGCTGGGGTATGTCTCACAGTCGTGGGGGTTAGAATTTCAGCAGCGGCCCTCCCATGTACCCCTGCACATGTGCTGTCACTCAGAGTCCAATGAAAGAGGGAGAGAGAGGAACAGAGAAAGATGAAGAGAGAAGCAGGGCAGCTGTTGGTGGTGTGGACAGAAACACTGTCTTCACCAGAAGTAAGAAAGTAAACTTTATCTAAATGGCACTTAGCAGCTATAGAAGATAAAAAGAAGCAGGGGGGGCAAAAAGAGGGTATGGGAATATGGGCGCAAACTCAAACACAGATAAAACGGAGAATATATCAACTTAATGTGCACTGCTTTGGCCTCTCGGAAACACTGCAGCAAAACTAAGACAGCATCAACACACTGTCTCTGGTCTAAATCATCTCATGAGGTCTGTATAAGGCTTTAAATGCTTTACACTGATTCCTCACCACTCAACAGCTGAGGCTTCTAGTTCAGACTAGCAGGCGACGCAACTGTTTTACAACTAGAAACAAATCACATCCTATATTAAACTTTGACTGAATTACCGTGTTGATCTTGAAATAATACTTTCAAGGTGTGGAAGCAAATACCTCTCAGCGTCAGCCCATTAGAGATAACAGGATTTTTAGATTTCAGATCAAACTCAGAGCAGGAAAAGATCTAATGATGTCAGCCCTTGAAATAAATTGCCAACAAAATTAGTTCAACCCCTCCTTGTTCCATCTGTCTGTTTATTAGTCTTTTTACGTCTGAGGCTGCAACACTAAAAGGACAATAGAGGTAATACTTGTAGACTTTTACAGGTCTCTTAACGGCATTACATCTTAAGCATTAGTCGTCTAGCACTTGTTTTTGTCTTTAATCTCTAATGTCCGGATCAACCTTCATGTTGAGGGCACATACGTAACCTTGTGTCCCGTACAGCCCATGTCATGCCCTCACACATTCACAACATTCAGCCACAACGCTTTGATCTCCTGCTATTTTGAAGCGACTGTCAAAGCTGGAGATGAAGACCTATGGCGCTCTACAGGTGACGTCAAAGCGGAGAGTCATGTACCTGACGTCTGGAATGTATTGAAACACTGTCATGTCTGATGTGAGGTGATTTATGTGTCCGCACCAAGCAACACAAAGGGATAAAACAGAGACAACAATGCTTGTTTCCATTTGGCTATATGTTCAGAGAAGGTAAGCATTTTTTTTTTGACATTTCTGTGGACAACTGTCAAGTCCTGATATCCTTAACGCTACCTTCAACACAAATCAGCACCCTCTCAGCATGTCTGCCAACAGGTCAAAGGTTGATACGGATCTTTAGAAAGCAAACAGATCACTCTGATGCTCTTTCACCCTGAACAGAGTAGTTTACTTGCAAGGCAAACACCTATTTGTGTTGAAAACAAAATGTAAAGCCTCTAATGTTGATGTTGTGATGTAAGGAGTCACACTAAACTATGAATTATGATGCCAGGGTTATGAATACTCTTAAGGCAACAATCTAGAAAAATGTGAGAAAGTAAAGCGTGGAAATATTTCTTGGCCATATAAATGTTCATGTTGAGTGGGAGTCTGCATGCTTCAGTATGCTCCTATATGTGTGAAGAGAGTGAACAAGTGAGGGAGTTGCTACTTTTTACAGCACCTGTCTCTGTCATTTCAGGCTAAGGCAGTTGGCAAGAGCCGCCCTGATGTTTGTCTTCCTTCAACCCCCACACTTGTTTCCCTAATAGCAAGCTCTCATACCACAGATTCGTGTTATTCGCTGCCTTAAGAATATCAGCTACTCCACATCAGTTTCATTATAAATCCAATATTCTTTTTAACCAATCGAATTCTAAAAATTATGCTGAAGTTTTACTGAGTCATAAAATATCACCCAAAATACTCGCAGCCGGTTCAGACACAGCGCTCTGCTGTTCACTGTAGGTATTAATAATAACTCGTATCAACATCGAGGTAGACTTCCTATATAATTACTCTGATGGGAGAAGTGGATAGGCAGTAGTATTCAAATTTTATTCAGCTACATTGATAAAAAAAAAAAAATCATGGACTTTCCTGGAATGAAATCCATATATTTTCTTCAGTGTCATTTTCTGTCCAACTTAGAAGAGTCACTTTTAATCTTATTTCTGGCCTGTATTTCAATCATTGTATTTCTGTGTCTGTATCTGCTGCTATTCAACAGAAGTTTTTGAAGAACCATTTCTTAGTATATACTATGAACTAAATTCATTAATAAGGACTTGCTGTTAGAACCTCTGAAGATTCAACACTTTATTGCCAGAGTGTAGTTGATTGTGACCATCAGTCAAAATATACAGGGTGTCCATAAAGTCTCTTTACAATTCAACAAAATTATTACAAAAGCAAATGAATACACAAATCTGTGGAAATTATTACAAAATGAAAGTTATTGATTTTTTTTCTTTTTCCCTCATTCATTTGGTTCTTGCCATGTTGGCTGTATCATAGCCTCATCAGTGGGTTCAATGGCATCAGTGATCTTTTGCTTCAGGTTATTTATATCCCGTATCTTTGTCCGATACACAATACCTTCAACATAACCTCACAGAAAGAAATGCAGGGGAGTGATATCTGAGTGATTGGTCATCTGCTCCTCCCCTTATCTAACACTGCCCCTGTCTCCAAAAATTTCTTCTGCCATGACGGGCGTGACAGTGGATGTCTTCCATACTTAATCCTGTAGTTTCGCTGAGTCTGCCTATCTGATTTTGTCTCAAACAACCACTATACACATTGTGCATTTTCTTGAGGAGCAGCCATTTTTTAGGGGTTTATTTAATAGAACCTATTTCATCAAAACGGAACCTGAAATACACAAATGCAATATGATTAAAAACCTTGAGAACCACTGAGTACATAGAACAAATCTGATTGACATATCTCATTAATTGCTTTTGTAATAATTGTTTTAAAATGTAAAGATACTTTGTGGACACCCTGTATAATTTGGGATATGTAATGTTTTGACTGATATGAATCTTTCCTAAATTAAAAGGGCAAACTATGTGACATTTTCTTCACTTAACTACTGTTGCTTTCACTGGCTGGGCAGAGTGGGGGTATGGTTTGAACCAGTTTGTCAAGAAAGACAACATTAGATTTGCCTTTAAGGAACATATAGATATCTAGAGCAGAGACTGATATGATATTTATCATTGACAGAAACATATTCTAGTTCTCAAGCTCATGTAAGAAAATTTCTTTTCACTCCAGGGCGGCGCAGTGTTACAGTGTGGAGGTTACATGTTCCCCCCATGTCCGTGTGGGTTCTCCCAAGGTACTCCGCTTCCTCCTAATGTCCAAAGACATGCACTTTAAAAGGTTAATTGGTCACTCTGAGTCACCAGTGTGCAAGTGTGAGTGTCAATGGTTGCTCATCTCTATTTATGTCCAGGGTGTACCCACCCTGTCTGCCCAATGTCAGCTGGGAAAGGCTCCAGCACCCCTGTAACACTCTGGAGGATTAAGCAATTACAGAAATGAATTAAGTCCACATGAACTTCAGCAATGTGAAAAATGATGAAGTGCATATTAAATTGTGCACTTAAATATATAAATGTGCAAGGGACATGTCCACTATCAGTATCAGACCCAGTCATGAATGATTTTATGTGATGATGGGTTGCAAAGGCTTGGTCGTGTAGGTCCCACTAAGGTGATAATAACAGTGAAGACAAGTTGTAGTCACTGTACACAATAATCCTCTGAACAAACAGGTGACTAGGAGCCCCGCTGATCAGGAAATAGGAAACGCAACCTGGTAGCTGATGTGTGTAGATCACACACACATACAGTAGCAAAGATCATATTTAAGTTTGTCATTTTCTTCCTTTCACTGAGTCAAAACAAAATTTCCACCACACATCTTTTATTTTTGTTTCAGATTTTTGTTTCATTATCTGTCTGGCATTGTGTATTGTTTTATTTTGATGGCAGTATTTTTGTACTGCCATCAAATCACAGTAAGTGCAGTGATTTTATACTCCTGCAGAGGGCAGTGTTAGACCATCTAAGCATACGTTTTGCGGAAACCTGAGAGTCTTGGGAGGGATTTTGTCTGGTACAGTGGGAGATCCTGGTGAGGAACAGAGCAAATGTTGAGCAACATGACAATAGATGCTGGTTTTCATGACAACCATGACCAAGAAATATTTAGTGTATACAAATAAAAAAAATGATAATAGAATAGTAAAACATTCCCTGAATTAAAATCTGTGTAAGTTATTTGCATTACTGTCTCTGAATATTTGCCCTCAACTGCTCTATGAATCTGTAATTTCTTTGTTAGCCCATGCAGTAACACAGCAGTGACTCAAAAGCCTCCAACAATGCAGTGTAACATTTCCAAAGGCAACAGTGGAGGGTTGAGTCGGGAGAGTGAGGTGGCTGTGTTACTGCAGCTCTGCCTTCGCCCCAGTCAGCCTCCACCAGGGCGGGTTGCCAATTAGAGCCAACACATATGACACACTTGACTCCCCCGCTTGAACCATGGCTGGAGATAATAGGCCTCTTCCTGCAGCTCAATCGATGACATACTGTCCCAGGGTGGATGTCTGCCTCACACACATGCACACATGCTTTCTTTTTTTTTTCTTTCTTTCTTTCTTTCTGTGCTCTCTACATCTTATCTGTCAGAGAGTAAAATGTCAGCTTTCTGTTTCTTAGAGCTATACAATCAACACACATACACATTGAGAAAACAACTTACTGGCTCGCTCCATCTACAAACATTTATCCTATAAAATAAGAAAGCTGCAAAAGAGTCAAGCCAATCCATCTGCTGTGTGTTCATATAGCTACTACCTAATCCCATAGGATACGTCTGGGCTTGTGTGAAGGCACCTGAGTCATGGGGATTACAGACATTACGGTAATGGATATCTGCTGTGTACAGTAATAGGTAGACAGCTTATGTAAACTGGCTCTCAGGAGTCAGGTCTTGGCGCTGTTGTTTCTGACTAGCATATTGATATTGTTGTTAGACACTGGCTATCAATACAGCCCGGTCATGGCTGAATTGCATCAATGCAAATTCATAAAACTTTCTAGCTTTGCATTTGCTTACCTCGCAGCCTCTAACACGGCAAAACACCTACACTGGAAAAATCTTAAAAGGTGTGGAAATTTCTTTGCATCACAATCTGCAAATCATAATCGAATTGTGAGTCAGGTAAATATTCATATCAGTACTTGTAATGCACTGCAGATGGATTCATGTTTGGTTTTTGTATTGTGTGTATATACTAAGATGAGTCACAAATATACTGGTATTAAAAAGATGCAGCTGACATTTGTAGTGACTTTTGAGAAGTTATAGCAATAGAAGGGACTCTAAATTCACTTGGTTGCTTGAATTAACCAGTGAAAAAGTAATATAGAAACTTGAGGATGTGATAAATTGAGATGGATCCAGAATCTTTGTGTAATTGAATCTCTGACAGGTAAATCCTAATTAAACTGTGAAGCAAGTGAAGATTTACGCAAGGGAAAATGTGTTCTTGTGTGTGTACACCGAGAGTTTGGGAGTCAGCGTCGCTCTATACATGGCCAAAGGATAAGCTGAGGAAGGGATGGTGAAGAGCATAGAGAAAGGGTCTGCATGGCTTTTTAGATTTGGGGGTAGAACTGAGGAGAGGGGGTTTGTTAGGGCAAGGGGGGGTGGTTTTGTCGGGGGGTGTTGTTTGACAGTTGTGTGCATGCGTGAGCCTAATGTGCCTCCATCAGCTGTCAGAATCAGGGATGTCAGGGCTACTGGGGCTCCTGGTCCTCTCCTCTTCGTCTTCGTCTCTCTCTCCCTCTCTCCCTCTGTCCCTCCCTCTCTTTGCCGGCAATGTCATGTTGTCAGCCCACATATGCTTGTCTGCAATGGAGGGGGGGAGGTGGGGGTTGGGGTGCAAGTAGGGTAGAGGGGCGGGGGTACTGTTGGAGGAGACACTGGCACACAGGCAGCCTCCGTCTTTTTCCTGTCGCTGTTGACACTTGTCTTCTTGCCTATATGTTCCCTTTTAACCCCTTCAGCTCCCTCCGTTTCTCCCCATGCGTGGATAACACTGGAGGAAATGCTTGGCTGAATCAACTAAAGGCTCTTAGGGCCTTTTCTGAAAGCATCACTTTATCTCACCACCCCTCTCTGTTCACTTAACAGCAAAATGGATTTTGGAGGCGCTTTAATTTGAGCAGCGGGGTGTTGTATTGAGCAGAATGAGTGTCTTTCAGATGGTTTTCCCCAGTGGTGTTGTTGTGACCTCCTTGTGCTAGAGGGTGTGCATTTCAGTACAGCATTTTCACTACATTTTTTTTCCTGTTGGACAAAGAGAGCGCCAGTGTCGACCTCTAACACACTAACACTGAAGAAAAAAAGAAAAAAACTTGATAACACCTTAAAAATTACATTATTACATTTGTGTTTGTTGTATTTTGCATTTTTATTCAGTTTCAAAATTATTAAAAATATTTTGTTGACCTACTGTATTTACTTTGCCTTTGCTGAACAATATTTATTTATGCTCCATTCTGCTGTGTATGTGTTTGTTTATACTGTGAATTTAACATGTTGTTATTCAAGTAAGAAAGATCTAGATTGTTATGGTATTTAGCACAACAGAAAAACATTTATTTATCATTTTGTGACTACTTTGCTATTAAAATAATAATTTATTTCTACTTATAGTTATAAATAGGTAATAAGGCCACTCTAAGACATTGGATAATCTATTGGCAATTAACTCTTAGAAAGTGTACAGTTTACACAGTAAATATAAATGTTCATGGTAAAGGAATGATAAAATAATGATGATGATAAAATTTATAAATTTTTACCAAAACACACAACAAAGCTTAAAGATAATAAACAAAATAAATGTGGTTGAAACGGTATTATAAATATAATAATATCATGACACTTTTATTTTAAATAAATCTTAAACTAATTACCAATTTGCTATATCCATAAAAGTTATAATCTTATGAACTGTTGTTGTTAGCAACAGTTATATTGTTTAATTAACACATATCATTGTTAGTCAAGCCCTATGTAAAATGTTATTACAGCTGTGTGCACAATCTGGCTAAATCAATACATAAACACAAATGAACTACAGTTGCATTGATTCACATTTGAAAAATTTTTCATCTTTCTTTTGCTCCAGACAAAAAGAAGTGGCCTCATGTGTTCTGAGCAACCAGAGGCCCATATGCCAAAGACAGCAGTCAAGCGTTTTTATACAGTGCTCTCGCCCCAGTGACCTGCCCCTGGCACCTGCCACGAGGGACTTTGAGAATACCTGTCAATCAAACTGAGATGCCCACCCCCCTCTTGGTCTCAGGATCTGCTATGCAAGTCTTGAGTTACTCATTACATCCCATCCCCCACCTCTCCTTTTCTACATAAATATGATATCTCTATACATGCCCACCGGAGCGCACCACCTCCCTGTCTCAGCATGTTGCATGTTAACCATAAATCCCTTGTACTTTACAGTACGTCTGCATGGACGGATGATAGCACACTGAGCTACAGGCTGCAGCTGTGGTTCCTTTCTGGGCTGAATTACAACCATGCCTGAAGATTCCTAATACATTAATGCAACGCAGCTTTAACCTGAACAGGTTAGGTCGCACATTAAAGCCTTTACAGTCTGCTTGTGAAAAGAGTGATTTGTGTTTTATAGAATTAGAATACTGTACTGATGCAGTTAGAAAAGCTAGACAAATGGCCGAGAGGCATTTCTAATTAATGGTAATATTTAGGCGAGGCAATAATATGTATGATTCATAAAATGTGATCAATGGCATAAAGTTTTCACGAGCAACTGCATTAAATTTTCACATTCACACCTGCACACATGCACAGAAAACAGAAATGTGCTCAATAAAAACTACTCCCTCCATCACACACGCACACATATATACACACCCCTCCTGGCTATGAGTACCCTTGCCCCGAGTGCTCCCTTGCTGCAGTCTCCATAGCAGGCAGGGAGACTGTCTGAGTGCTTTATGTTTGCTGTAACACAGAGTCATCACTGTCAGAGCCATTGATTTGTCAACAACATAGTGATACACTGTAGACGGATAATGGCCAATCTTGTGCACAGTTGCTGCATTTTTCTGGACAGCGAAGGAGCATCTGTTGTTGTTTTTTCGTCTTTCTTTCTTTCCTTTCTCCTCCTCCTAAACCTCCCTCTCCCCTCCCACCCACATACATCCTTGCAGTATGAAAACAATAAAAGAAAAGCGATGTGTCTTGTTCAGCTACTAAATAGCTGTCTGGTTTGTGTCTCCAGAGGTGGCTGCACATCAGTGGCTATCCCATCTATCAGGCCAATGCATGACCCTCAAACTTCCAGGTATAAAGATGATAAATGCCCCCACCTCGTGAAAAGGGCATCCAGAAAGATGGATGGACATGGAAAAAGAGAGGCAGGTACAGATATTGAAATGCAGTGATTGAAAGACAAAATGGGACAATTGAAAGAAATGAAATCAGGATAAAAATCCAGGAAAAAAAAAAGAAAGTGGAACAGAAATGTCCTTTAAGTGCACCTGGCTCTCTTCGCTCGCCCCCCCATTCTCTCCTCTGTTTGATTTAGCAGTATTTTTCCTCTATTCCCCTCTTATCTGAGCTGTCGCTGCATGAAGGAGCTATCTGCTGTGTGACTGGCAGACTACTGCCTGCTGCCTCTGATAGCATTCCACTTTGCTTAGGTAAATAGGAACTTAACTGAACTGAGACAATTTAAACAGTCTAAATGTAAGGAGATTAAAACTGGCCAAACAGTTGCTGAGCACAGGGATGCACCAGTGCTAGTTATGCACTGGTGCAATAATGAGACACACATACAAGATAGCATATGGCACACACTTATTTCACAATGTCAAATAGAAAGACACGAGCATCACAGACACTCAGTAAAAGACACTCAGTCAAAGAGGACAGATAAAAGCAGCCTTTAGTTGTTTTTGATGCCTTGCTGCCCTTTGACCTACGAAATCACTGTCTGTGCTTGTAGAACCCCCGCGCACAAACAAACAAACACACACAGATACAAATGGCATGAGGCAGGCGAGCAGGATGGACCCGGGGACAAGTTTCCGCCTGGACGCCCTCATAGACGGGCCAGTTCTGCCCTCCTCTGCCCACAGGCCTTTGCAGACTGGCCACTCGAGTGAGCGACCTACCCTGAGTCTAACACTGTGTGGCAGGGGGACCTAGAGACAGATGTTCCCTGCCACTGGCATGGTGCTGAAGAGGAGATGGTATCCCATGTGCACACAGGCTATGTGTCTATAAAGAAAGAACGCAAGGGAGACAGAGACAGAAACTGAATGCTTCAATGGGGACGTTGGGAGGAAGGAGGAGAAGCAGTGGGTGGTGGGGATGGAGGGGGGGTTGTAAAAGGAGAAATAAATCAAGTCAAAGCAGTTCGTGGCAATGGCTGCTGCAGTGTCATTAGGAATCCCGTCACGCAGCAGCTCCTCTGAGCAGTCAGCAGACGCAGGTTGACAGCAGGCCAAAGAGGAATTTTAATTTTTTCCTCCGTCTCACAGCTCCCACCTCAGCTCCATTTCCTAAAGAGTGGCCCACAGTGTCAAAACAAGTCTTCGAACTCATCCTCAACTCCAGTGCCCCACCCTGCATTAAAAGCACAATATAACACTCACAAGCTGAAAACATTTCACCAAACAGGGATAAATTAGTTTCTCACAACAGATGACATCAGTGAGAATCATAACTGGTTTTTTTATGATGCACATTTTTTTTGGTTTAAGAAAATTCAGGCAGTTTAGGTAACTCCTGTAAAATTTTCTAAACATTAAAACATAAAGATGTAATCTATATGTTACATATAGTTATGATATTATAATCGTTTTTGTTTTGTTTGTTTTTGCCACCAAGTGCTGTCTCTTAGGTGATTTGATCCTCTATATAATACAAAGTCTTGATTTTGCATTTAAGTAATTTGAGATATCTATCTATCTATCTATCTATCTATCTATCTATCTATCTATCTATCTATCTATCTATCTATCTATCTATCTA
>JAPQRQ010000018.1:29749050-29785796 GCA_037367365.1 Apogon talboti | reverse complement strand
CTGTCTGTCTGTCTGTCTGTCTATCTATCTATCTATCTATCCATATATATATATATATATATATATATATACATAATGATTTGCAGATACATGAATATATATTAATTTAACTATCATTATAGTGTCATGTAATACAATGTAATAAACTAACAGAAGTTTTTGTGACATGTTATAATAGAAACATTATTTTAAAGGCAACAGTGACAATATAAAAGACAAGTGAATATCTGACAGAAAGATTAAAAGCTGCAATTATTGGTGATGACTGCAATGCTGTTAGACTAAAGTGGAACAAACTGGGCATTTCTCATATGTGCAATTTGTAAAAGAAATGTAATTTGTTTTTTAGCTTCAGCATATGTGGCAAAGTAATGTAGATACAGTACGAATCTGCGCCCAATACTGAACTGAACAAATGTAAATCAGCGCCATAAGAAGATGAGCAGCCTGAAAACACACACAGTGTCATGTGTTGTTTACCCAACATTGTGAAAAGAGGAGAATGTTATAATAATGCTGGTTGAGTGGTGCAGGGCAGAATAATGCTGCACATTTCTCCTTTCAACTGCCACTTTAATGAGCAGACAAAATGGCCACCATTGAATAATTAATATGTGGGTCCATTAACAAGGCATTAGAATGCATTCTATCTCTTATTGATTTTTTTTCCTGCTTTTTTTTTCTTAGTTGAAAACTTTTACTCCATTCGTAGACCACTCTGCGTCTAGCGTTGGCGAGAGTGAAATATGGCTGCTGCTGTTTAAATGTCAGCTTTGTAATTACACATGGAGCCACGAGCGGGGCAATCCCACAGCCCGAGGGCCTCTGATTTATGGTCAGGTACTGATGGCAACGACAGACAAAATGCACTCACACATCAAAAACCTCCTCACACAAACACGGCTAATCTCAACACGTTATAAACCATTTAGAATTTAAGGTGATGTACAGAGTTTTTATGATGCACTGTCATGTATAAATAGTCAGACACAACAGAATATCAATTATTTTTAAAGGGACAAAGGGCACGAAAAAAACCTATTACTAGATACTATTTACTCAGTTTTTGTGACTTAAATACCATGATAGAAAACAAATAAAGTGCACTTGTGATAATCCCTTAAACATACAGACAGCAATTTCTGCTGCTTTGGGAGTTTCAGTCAAAACAATAAAAACAAGAATAAGCTTGAGAGCATGGGAGCTGTTTTCACCACCACTGCTTAGGTAAATCTTTCTGATCTGACTCAGGCAGAAGAAACCAAGTTTACAGACGACGTAATGTAACAAAGTTTCAATCACATTCACATTATATAATTTAATTCTCATGAAATAAATTTAATGTTAAAAAATACTAATATTAGTGAGGGATGCTACTGAGAGGTAACCAAATGAAACAGGCCGTTAAAGTGAGTAATTTGCTAATTTCTGAAAATTATAAATATCTGATATAATTTGCCAAGTGACCAAAATATAAAACGACGTGTAGTCATTTGTAGATATTTTAATGTAAAAGTTTGATGAAGTTTTAATACAAAAAAGAAAACAAAAAAAAAATCTCTCACTCCAGCTTCTTGAATTGATATTCTTCTATTTAACTGAAAATTGATTTTCTAGGATTTCAGAATACTGGACAAAGCAGGACATGTAAAGAACTCAATTTGAGTTTGGAAAAAGTTTTCGAAGACTTTAAAAAAAAACAAAACGAAGCTGTAAACACCTACAACACCATTGATTCACAAACTGATAAGAGTGCCAGTCGTCTCCTCAGTGTCCACTTCAGTCACATAAAATGTAATCCCCCCTCCCTTTCCTCCCAGTGCCTTTTGCTCAGCGGTCTAACACATTCTAGTGGCATGTGGGACACCCTGGTTCAATACACCCTCCCTTCACACTCCGCCCATCAGTCAGATTCTAGGCACAGATACCTGCTGGGAAAACCAATCTATATCTGGACGAATGGAGGAGGAGAGGCGAGGCCAGATCAATGTACAGATATTGATACACGCAGCCATGCAAGGAGACTACACTCCTGAACTCATTCTCTCTCTCTCTCTCTGAAAAGATTAGGAATCTAGATGAACTGCTGAGTAAGGTGTGTGTGTTTATGTGTGTGTAGATGACAGAGGAGACAGTGTAACACACTGGCAGATACTACAGATAGAGAGGGGCAACGTAAGGAGAGGAGATACGTAGTAGAGACACAGATTACCACCGCAGAGCGCAGTAATGGTGTGAGGGGAGAGCGTCAATAATAAATACCTCCCATTACACCACGGTGGACTGCCTCAGCAGCCTGTACAGCACGACACCTGCTGACTCCCTGATCTACCTCAAATTACACTGATGCTCCCACACTGAGCCTATGTGGAATACAGACAGACAGACGTACCACACAGCCACGCACAGAACCACGGCCCTCAAAACATTCTCAAGCATTCTACAGAGGTTGAACGTCAGGGTTTGATCCCCTCCAACGACTCCCTGTTGGGGTCTGGATTTTTTTTAAGGATCCGTCCCCTCCTTCTCTTCAAAGAGACAAGGTTTGACATCCAGGTGTTTTATAGTATTTGTGGCTCTGATCATCCATCAAGCCGATCGATCACTCTCCCAGCAGCTTTTATTAATGATCTTGTCAGCCAGCCCGCTCTCGGGTGCAGCCGCTTGTCCAGAATGATAGATCATTAGCTAGTCTGCCTGCTATTTATTCTCCCATGACCTTGTCTCTCTCCATTGTTGAGTGGGCCAAGTTATGAGAGCTAGAACATGATAATCCAATATCGATTCTGTCCTTTTTTTCCTAAAAAGTTTTTTTTCAACTGTAAAAACAACTGCACTTCTGTCTACTTGTAAAATGTGAATAACTTGAGTTTCCATCACCTTCTTAACATTTTACTCAGTCTCAGTTTGTGTGATCCTTACACTTGCTATTTTGAGCTCATGTGCATCCACACTGGTCTCGCATATCCAGACATATCTATACACTCTGCAAGCACTTGTCAGTGCTGTCGATAGGTCTGGCATCCTAATGTTTTGAAACAGTGGTAAAAGTTATCTGGGGAGTTGGGCTACTTCTAGGGTGACAGCCACCACAGGTTGCTATGATGTGAGTGCATTTGCAAAAACAGTGTTGGAAAAGACATCATACTGGTGGGACATGCACACGAGGAAGCACATCATGGTATACAATGACTAAAGCCCTAAAAATGAAAAAGGTAGTCCTTTATGGACATTAGTGAACTTTCTATGCAAATAATAGCTAGTTGGGGACACACATTATGATCTATTTACATCCCAGAAATAAAATAGTGGTTAATACATGTAAATTACTCAGTGTCTTAAATATTATACATTTCATAAAATTATATTGATGTAAAGTGAACAAGTTGGCTTACATCGTGCCTGGTTGAAAGTCACCAATGTAAGCAAAAATCTTGTGTTCAGGGTTAGGGTAAGGGGTTTTCCTTTAAATGCACAACAACACTGCTCACTTTGAAACAGTGCTACTGAGCCAAGTTCATGCACTTTCAAGTCCACAGTGCATTACGTGAAAATGTACGAAATGAAAGTATTTGAACTGAGACACAGTGGTTCTGTAATATCAAACAGTAAAGGAAGCAAACACAGTTAAGAGATAATAATGAAAGATAAAGAGCAAATAAAAAGGAAGAGAAAGTGATAGGAAGAGAAATGCAGGAAAGGTCAGCAGAGAAATAGGCAGAGAGACAGCCTGAGGCTGAGCCAGTGAGGTGTAAGCAGCTTTAGAATAAACATGAGCTGCATGTAAACAACAACCTGCCACTACAAGCATCAGTTACACACCCACGAATGCCTGGATTCATTGATGTGTGTGTCTACTGTATACTCAGGGTGTCCCTGGGGCTGAAGAACCTAGCCTGTCATCCTCTCATCACTCCTCTCTCTACCCACTTACATCCATAAAGTCTGTCATGTTGATCAAGTAGCCGCGGGCCCAGAGCCTTTTGTGATTGTCAAAAGTGTGCACATGTGAATGTTTGACTGTATAATTGTAGTCTTATTTTCTGTTTGTGTCTGCAGTGCACAGCAGACTGGCAGTTTAAATGTGCTCTGCTGTGAATGGAGAGGCTACAGTATTGTGTCTCTGAGGCTCATTGCTTCAGTCTGACCTGCTCATTATGCAGAGTTCAAAGACAGGAGGATGAACTCTTTTTCTCCTTCAGAAACATTCATGATGGATAGCTTTCATGTTCACAACAGAATGACAGGGTGACTGAGGCTTCTGAGTGATGAAAGCTGAGCTGCCAAGTAACATTCACACGATAGTGTCAGTCTTGTTTTATTGGCTACAAGTGAATCTTATTTTAACTTGGACAGTGTCACAAGGCACCTTATTGGCTCACCTGGTAGAGCATATATCTCATACCACAGTGGCCTGGGTGCATACAAGTCATCCTCTTCTTTATCTGTATTCTGCATTTCTTCTTCTTATTCATGACAAAAAAAAATGGGACAATAAGATTTCTACCAAAAGGCTGTCAACTCTACATCACTTTACCAAATAAATATATCAGTTTCATAAATTATATAATCATTTTAAAGACTGGCTGAAGGCAGGACAGATCTGTGGCCATTTTAGCTAAATGTGCTGTGTATTTTGTTGTATATTTCATCATACTTTCATGTCTGCTGTCATTCATTTATTTTCTGAAATGCGACAGGCACAGGGGTCCCTGGACATGTCACCAATTATTCACAGGGGCAGGAGAACATGTCAACTTCATGACAAACTCCACACAGAAAGGCGAGATTGAGCCCCGGACCTTCTAAAGACCTACCATCAGTTGACCTATAAACCAACCCCATCTCTTCCTGTAGGACTTTCTAACAAACCATCCAACCCTACCTTCTCTTGTCTGTTGCTGAACATTAAAAAAATCCTTCAGTGAGAAATTGTGTTTTGTTGCTACAAAATCAATCACGTACAATGTTGGAAAAAAAAGTATTTGTTCACCCATGGCATTTGTCATATAAACCCACATGCTCCCTTCTGCACATGCTCTGTTCCATCAAGCTCAAATGGTTCAGCAGATAATGAAACACATCCAGAGTACATGATTTACACTTAGAGATGCAAATGCAAAGGATAATTCTAAAATTAGTGGTGATAAATTACTTGGTAAAGGTTAAATGAACAGAAAAATTGTTTTAGAAGTTTATTATTTTATTCATGGCTTAATTTTATTGGTGAATGTTTCCAACAGACTTATATCTTATTGGACCATCTTCAGGACCATGGCAGCTGTTAAAACTCCAGTACCAAACACCAAAGCTCCTTTCACAAGGCTGGGAGTGAAGCCACACCATGAAAGACATTGGAGTTTCTCTTTCAGACAATGGACCTCTTCCTTTAAGATCGTCCCTCTCCCTTGTAACTCTGTCCATCTCTGTTTTTTCTCATGCCTGACATTCCTTTAATGCAATCCCAAGATTTTGTTTTTCCTCCTCATAGTTCTCCTTCATTGCTGTCTTCAGTTCTTCCAGATCCTCAGAGAACTTCACAATGAGGGTCTTCTCATTTTGGTGTAGTTCACCAACTTCTTCATTCAGTTCCTCCTCACGCTTTTGGAAATAGTGGAGATCTTCTGACAGGGTCTTGTTAAGCTGGACAAGAAAATCTCTGTCCTCTTTTAATCCTTGATAATTAATTGGCATTTTTCCCTATCAGATATCTTCTTGGACAAAAATTTGGAGATCTCAGCCAGCTTTCTCTCCTCAGTTCTGTCTCCATTCACAGCATGGACCTCTAGCTCCTCCTTATCATCAAACATGTCAGTGTGAGGCCTTCACTGAGCAGTATGGGGTGGGTCCAAGTGGGACTGACGGTAAAGCCTGGTCAGTGCTTGTCCCGCAGTAGAAACCGGCTCCAGTTCTC
Organism: Apogon talboti; assembly: GCA_037367365.1. Taxonomy (NCBI): domain Eukaryota; kingdom Metazoa; phylum Chordata; class Actinopteri; order Kurtiformes; family Apogonidae; genus Apogon; species Apogon talboti. Next base: position 29,779,882 of record JAPQRQ010000018.1, on the reverse strand, counting down.
CTGGTGCTTTGAGTTTCTTCAAACTCCCCACTGCCCTGTGGTCCTTTCACCACAGTAAAAGCAATGAGTGCAGCCTGAGTGGTTCAGTACAAGACATTTGTCACATCTGTATGACTTGGTTTTCATTTTGTGTATTTTAAGTGGGCAGTTGTTGCATGATATGGAATATTTAATCCGCAATGGCTGCAGTTGTTTAACTTTGTTTACTAACTCCTCCACTCTCAAGGTTAACTGTTGGAGTGGGTCAGGTTTGAGCTTTTTGTCTGGGTTGGCTGTCTTTACACTGCTGTCTAGTGCTGCTGCAACTTCAAGCTGTGTACTGTGTCCATTTACAGGTTTTTGTCGCACAACTGTCATCTTCAGTGTTTGTTATCTTCATCCTTTTCTTCAGGATTTTCTCATCAGACACATTACTATCAGAGAGGAGTGGCTCAAGTTCTTGACGTATGTCATCGTGCTTATGGGAAAGGCCTTGGTATATTATGCGGAGAAAAATGTCTTGGACTGTGTTTGCATTGTATCTCACTTCAGTGTTAGAAGTGAGTCAAATCTTTTGTTTGAGGCCTACTGCTCGATACAAGAATTGTTGTGGTGATTCACTGTCATTTTGTTTCTTGCGCATGAGCTCTTGGAATTGTTCTGTATTGCTTCGCCCACCTAAATGGGACTGCAGGAAGCCGTTCAGCTCATCTATGGTTAAACTGTCCTTGTGCGTTAGCATGTCCTTAAAGTTTCCCCATTTAATAATTTTGAGAACACCTCTCAGGATTTCAGCCTCACTAAACCACTCTTCAACACCATCTTCATTGCACATGTTGTCGTAGCTTATGTCTGAGCTCTGATCACCTATTTGTCCACCTCAAATTTTGAATTCTCGATGAAGCAGTGAAAGGTCACGAAGGGGGACGACTTTATATTGTGTTCTGTGTGAGTCTTGCTCTGGCATATTGTTACTGTGTATGTTGTTAAGTTGTGGTGTCGGTAAGACTGGTGTGGGTGTCGATGTAGGTGGTGATATGGGGTTATTAACATACTGTAAGAGGCTAGCAAGCATTTTCTGTAGCTCCATGTTAGTACTTTGTGTTGTTTTGACATCAGTGTTAATAGAAGTGATGCTGGTGACAGGTGATGGTTAGCAGGGCTAACTGTAGTTGTGGGGGTTGTGTTGGTGTCAGGTGCACTGGTGGTAATTGCATTGTTAGTGTCAGTATTGGGCTGATCTGGTGTCACATTCTCATTCAAAACATCAGGTACATTTTCCTCTGCACTTTTTTTTAGGTAAAGAAACATGACTCTGAATGACATCATTCAAAGTAGCTCTAAGCTGTAATAACACTGCCATACCTGAATCCTCAACTGAATCAACCAACGTTTCAGTGCTCATGGGGTGTGTACTCAAGGCAACTCTCTTCATCGTCAACAAGAAGCATGGATGGATCCTTCCTGAAAAACAGTACAACAGTGAGACAGGGCAACAGCATCTCGATGCTTTCGAGTTCTCTGCAGTTATTTTATTACATATTTGTAGAGCAGGAGCATTTACCTTCAAAATCATCTATATATTCAATGTAGGCTACACTTTGTTTTCATTATTATTTAATATTACTATGAATTTCAGTTTTTATTTCAATACAATATTCATAATAATATAAAATCTCAATATACAAAATACATGTTCACATATTCTTACGTCTCAGTAAGAATATGTGAACATGTCCATATGAAGTACATAAACTATGGTATAATTACCCATTTAGCTGTCCTGAATACATTTAGAAACTTCCATTGCCAGTCTGTGACAAAGCTCATTCACTGTAAATTTACCAGTAGCTACTTAACACTAGACTGCACAGAATAATCTGAATTCATTTCAGCTCTTTCAAATAATAACTTCAAATATCTTATTGTCAAAATAACCATTGATCATCACAGTTTTAAATTCAAAGTAGGAAACTCTGATGGGACAGAAGCTAAGCTCAACTAACCAATAAATTAATGCACAATGCCTATCTACTAGTAAAATACATGTGTCATCATCGTTCACTAGCATCCCACCTGAGACATGGCTAACCTGGTGTTATACATCAAAACATCTACGAAGACAAAAGCTTATTTTACACAACAATCTGGCCAGGATAGTTAGTTGACCTGTCTATGTGGGTTTATCCAGATTTTGTGACGTCATACATATAACTAACCTGAAAAACAGCGCGTCGATCGCTACGTGACTGCGCCCCCTGCTGGTTGCAGCAAGTATTGTTCATTCATACTTCAGACAAACCTTACTAAACTCATGAATCTCTTTTAATATCTGGAGTATACCTTTTTTCCCCAAAAATTTAATATATTTCAATAACTCATACTTGAGACAAACCTTACTGAAACTCATGAATCTCTTTTAATATCTGGAGTATATCTTTTTCCCCCCATAAAATTAAATATATTTCAATGTCTAAAAAGAAAAGACAGTAATTCAAAGTCAAACACCATTTCAGAACACAAATGTAATACTTCTGTGGTTGTTACACTCACAGCAGCTTTTATGACACTTCTACCGCAAGAATAACAAAATAATTCTATTTCATTGAAATATTTCTCAGGGGTCATAGGCTATTTACACAGAATTTTACAGTTCTTAACATAGCGTGTGATCATTTGATAACAGTTCCAAGCCAAGTAAAAAAAAAAAAAAGGAAAATATAATAAAAGAAGTATTCAAAATAATCGACCACACAATTCTGTTCAGTGCTGTATGGGTGCAAAATTGAAATGTTTAGATCCAGAGAACCAGGACTATGTTTCCCAAACACAGGGTCAGGATTCAAAATGGGTCACAGAGATATATTTTCTTCGTCGTGAGTGGATAGAGTATACCTGCTATTTTTTTTAGCTGCTTTTATTTGTATGTTTTATATTATTTTTATGTATGATGTCCAGATTAGATGACTTTTAAATCTCGTACTACAATGACAATAAAGATATTCTATTCTATTCTATTCTATTCTATTCTATTCTATTCTATTCTATTCTATACTATTCTATTCTATTCTACAAAAACACGACGGTAGTATGGATATGTGAATTTATTTTCCAAATTAAAATAGTAGATGAGTGTTGTTTGGAGGAGTTTCTAAGTGTTTACTAGTATGTGAAAGGCAAAGGAGAGGTAAGAAATTAAAACGGTAAAACGTACATAAGAGATATGAGATTAAAATGATGTACAAGGTAAAATGCAACACAAAGGATGCAACAGGAAGAAAAAGAAGCAACTAAATAAAATGATGTAAAAATAACAAAAAAAAACCCTACAAAAACAACAAGACACACCAAGATGTCAAAAAGAAAATTTCTGACATTGTTTCTATGGTGGAAGAGTAGTAAAAATGTACACGTTATCATAATTGAAGACATAGTGTGTAAAATTTCAGCCCCAAGGTGACATAAAATAGATTTTTTAGGTCTCGAGCTGACAAAGTTTGAGAACACTGAGGTGGGATCTTGATGAACCCAGAAACTGAGTCAAAATAAAATAATTGGGTGTTCACCTGCGAACTGACCCCTTTGACCCTATAGTACCCAAACAACCCACAAAATGTTCACAGACATAACCCAGAAGTTTTTAAATGTAACTTTTTGGCGCATTTGGTTGTGTCTCTGCTGACCACCTTTGTCCTCTAATGAAAAGGTGAACTTTCTTGCATCCTTCAACATGATGTATGCTGGGATATGAATTGTGGAAACTGAGTAAATGAATACACAATTCAATTAAATGACATTCAATCAGTGTGCTCCATGCAATATAACAATATCTTTATGTAACGCAGTACTGTCTCTATTCTTTGTTGGCTTGTGATGCCAGCTGTTTCCTGTGCCCATATTCTGAACAAAAGGCCACATTCGACAAGTAATATTTTGCATGGAGGCCTACATAAAACCTATAACGACGACTAAAAAGGACACAAAGACTAAAATAGCACAACAATGCGCTCCCTCTTTGTATATCACCTGCTATTTTAAACCTTTGCCATTCTACCCAGACACTTTATCTGTCTGAAACACATAAACAACCTCACTGGTGTCCCCTATAACCCACCCTCCAGGACCCTGGGGCCCAATAAGCAGCCATCTGCAGACAACCTTTTCCACCATGCTCCAACAAACACAGGCAAGAAGTGTTTGAGAGAGAGACAGTAAGAGGAGGTGGAGGTAGTTCAAGGGCATGAGTACTCCATCAAGACGGAGTCCGGGGAATATCTACAAGGTTCTCCTCTCCCCCTTTAGACGAGTGCTGGAACCTGTACAGTCTCCGTGGCTGTCCTGAACACTCACACCAAACACAGCGCTCCCATTACTGTTCACATGCTCTATCTTCTTCAGTTGTGTGTTTGACCCTCTGCTGCTGACTGCGGCCTCAGCGTGGCAGACCTGGTCATCACGCCCGTGGCCCTGGCCTTCTCCCAGCTCTGGTGTGGGTGGTTGGGTGGGGTGGTGGTGTGTGTGTGGGGGGATTTGGGGGCACTGAAGCTGTCCTCTGGTGTTCCTGCAGCCTTGCTTGCTCATCCATCCTAGCCTGCCAGCCCACAGATCGATAGCTCTGCTCTCTTAATCAGGTCTCTGGTGACTGTGGGCGGACGGGTGTGTATGTGTGTGTGGACAGGAGGTTGTATCGGCTGGGGGTTCCACTTGGGTTTCTCTCCATCTTCAGTTCTGTAGTTGTTTATCATGACTGTTTATTTGTTAAAACAGTAGTTTAGTTATTACTTCACTCCTTAATTTTTTAATTCATTACTTTCCACTTGGTCAAAATCCCCATGCTCTCTTCTTTCACTTCTTCATCTCTTTTACCCCCTTCCCCCACAATCAACGCATTTTAGCCAGTTCCTGTTAAGGCTCCAATCTCTCTGACAGTCCTGCTTTATATTTTTTCTCGTCTGTGCCTTTTCTCTTCATCTCTTCACGCAGTCTCTGCCAATTCTGGCAGCACGCCAAGGCTCTTTCAAAAGATGTCTCACAGTCAAGTTGGTCCCGGTGCCACTGCAATCTGTTTTGACTTGTGATGAAGACAGAAGAGGCAAAGTATTTGAGAAACGGAGATGAGAAAGGATGAGAGGTGAGAAGTGCGAGCAGAGCGAGAGGGTTAGTCAGATGGAGTGCGGGGCATCCAGCTGTGGTGTTGTGCCTTGGTAGAGAATCCGCCTTCAGGCTCTCATCACACCTGTGTAAGCACAGCTGCACAGACACACACACATGCACAGAGAAAACAAGTAGAACATTGTGATTCATGAAAAAATAGCGAGTGAGAGAAACTCCAAAACACTTTGTCGTTTTATAAAAACTTTTATTTTTACGATAAACTTTATTTTATTTCAAGTGCATGAGTATCCTAATATTAACAAATGTTTTCTGACTGTATTCCTGTATTCATCACATCTCCTCATCTATAGAAATTTTTTTCATTTATTTTGCTGGTTACATTATAAACTATAAAATATTACTGATCATGATTCATCAAAATAGCATTGCTGAAATACCTAATCATTTGAATATGGTTTACCCATAAAACACCAGAATTGATCAATACCACTGCCTTTAACTTTTAGGTATCACTGAGTTTATGTTTAATATCAAGTTCACTGAGAGTGTACCATTTGTTTATTGTCTGTGCAATTTTTCATAGGGGCCAGTAGTCGCATAAATACTCATAAATACAGACTGTTGGCAACATGTTTGCATCCCAATTCCATACAACATATCACTCTTAGTTAAGAGTAAGTTGTAATAATAAAATCATATTTGAGCAAAACGACAAAATCAGATGCCAGTTAAACATCATAAAGAGGTAGCACAACCGTCTCCCAAATATTCAATATATTATAAAGGTTTTAAAGTAGCTCTCTGTCTCAGCCTGATGCAATGTTAGCATTTTTTTTCAGCAGAGGGTACTATCCAAACTTCCTTTGGGGTCTAGAACAGTAGTGTCATTATTACTGCTGACTTATTTATTCCTTTTTATTACTTTTAATGTGTTAACACACTGGTATGTGCAGTACTAGCAAGGAATTGGAATACAAGTAAAACTACCCTGCTAAATATATAATTTTGAAATCTCCCTGAAGTCAGATAACACATAATTAGAGCTTAAATTCGGTGTGTTTTTATGGAAAATGTAAATTGCTCACAAAATTGTTTTGCCTTCTAAGGTCTGTATTAAATAAAAATATATCACCAAATAATGTTTTTGACCTGACATAATCACCTTTGTGCATCTGTTTGTAGCTGATGTAGTGACCAAGTTACATCAGAGGATGAGTCATTTTCCATGAGGTGCTTACTACGTCCACCAATTTGGAAATGTTTGTTGGCAGGATTACACAAAGACTACTACACTGATATTGATACCTGGTGGAGGAGTGAATGTAGAGTGTCTGTTTCAAAGAAAGTTTGATTAATTTAAAGCGTTGTGGTACCTTAGTATTAGTTAACACCAACATCTATGCCCATCTCCTTGTAGTTTGGTACCCTTGGCTGTGAAGCATTGTCTGATTCATATAAGTAACGCCCTGCTGCAACTAAGAAACAGCACTGTTATACATATAGAAAGCGGTCAAGTCATGGGAAAAAGTGTCGCAGAAGGTCCTTCTTATTGACCTTGCCCATTTGATTCCTCGGCATCTCCTCCACCAGAACCAGGCCTGTAGGGATGGTGTACGGCGCCATGTGCTCCCTGCAAAAAACAGTCCCAGTAAAAACAGAGGTCAAAACACTACGGAGTGTTTGCTGCAAAAAGGAAACGCACACAGACTCAACTCAGACAGCACAAGGACACACAGATAAAACACTAACGGGCGTGCACGCCTGGATGGGAACATGCACGCTCACACATATGCAGCAACAAAAAAACAAAACAGAAACTGAAAACAATTCCAAAACAAAAGCTCGCCCTGTGGCAGAGTAGCCCAGATAAGGAAAGAAATGTCCTTCATACACTCTGTAGCTCCCCTCCCTAATATCCTCAATTCGCCTCCCAGACACAGACAATTCCCTTCATATAAAACAATGTAATCTCTGTGAGATGAAGAAAAAAAAAACAAATAATGAAAAGAAAAACAGAAGGCTAGGATAATTAAAAGTGTTTTATTTTTTCTATTTCGAGTGCGTGGTTGTTACGTCAAGGGTTGAAGCCTGGAGCTTTTTTATTATCTTTAACCTAGTTTGTTTGTTTGTGTGCGACTTCATGTATGAATGCTTGTGGTGCAAGTGAGCATAATGACTCATACTGCTGCCATCAAACACTCCTTTCACCAGATGTCTCCGTCTGTGTGTCGCTCTGACTCAGTGAGTAAAGCGTGAGTATACAGTATGTGTATACATACACATCTCAGTAATGGGGTTTGCTTGTGCCACCAATTTCTCTGCAGCAGTGTGTTTGTCTGAGCGTGAGTGAGTGTGTTGAAGGCGATGTGGGGTGCAGAGGGTGTGATCGAGATTCAGACTGACAGCTGAAGCCAGGGCACTGAGGAGTGAGCATCCATCTACTTGTTTATGTCTCATTTTACCCCCCCCTCCCTCCCGTACATCGTAGCTCCAGCAGTGGACCGTGCGCTGGCACTGCCTGTCCACTGGCAGCACCCATGGCTACAAACACTGTGTGTGTATGTGTTAACCTGGGTCACAAGCAGTACTACTAATCCACCATGCTGGACCAGCAGGCCAGCAGTAGGATCTAACACCCCCACACCATATGGAGCCAACAGCCCTAACACACACACACACACACACACACACACACACACACACACACACATACATATGCACATAGAGAATATACATAAGTGATTGTTGTTGGTAGTAGAAAAATAGTATTGTGGACAAAAACAGATGGTGCTGGTGCTGAGGTGAAGAAAGAGGTGGAGAAATGAGCAAAACCAAAAATCTTTGTACAGGAGTAGAAAAAGAAGAGTAAAGAGAAGAAGAGGGATGTTTGCGCCTTCAGTCACCCCTAAGCACAAGGCTGTGTGTCACCAACTGTCTGCGATAGACAAAATAAACTCCACTGACATTTAGAGAAGGAAGAAAAAAACTGTTAGCCCATAAGACAAAGTCCTCCATAACAATCATTTGTTCGCTTCCTCCACATCTCCCTCTTTTTCATCTCTTGTCTTTCCTTCGGCTCCCCTCATTAGTCCATCTCTGGCCTCTCTTTCGCTCACATCCTTTCCTATTGATTCGAAGACTTCAGGGCCAGTCACTAGGGATATGTGAGCTGAACTGCTCCGAGAGCACAGTCTGCATTAGAAGCCTTCATTTGTTTACCACTGAACTAACGATGAGTTGTGGATACTGTCTGCTTGGATGTGTGTAATACAGTGTACCAGAGACAGGCAGAGTCCTGGGTGATAATAGGATACAGCCCTTGTGTTGTTTTTGTGATTTCAGGATGATGAATTAGGTCCAAGTTATTCAGGTCACGGTCTCCACTGGTGGTACAGGTTGGAGTCCACCTGCTGCTGAAAAGTACCTTCAAAGGTGTCAGGTGGCCAAGTACTTAGTGACTTCATTCTTACTGGGTGTTCAGATCAAACACAGCACTGTTAAAAATGTAAAAGCACTATACTGGTGTGGCCGTGTGTTTCAGGTAATGGTTAGATGAATGTAACTGAAGAAGGCAGGTTTGAGTCTGTGATGAGTCTTAAGCCTTATCGGATATTACAACTTTGCACATTCATTAATAATACATGAGAAAAAAATAACTTTTTCAACAGTATATACTTCACATATAAAGTATTGTTTCATCCTCTGCACCAGCAATCAAGAGCTTAATTATAATATTACAGTTTACACCAATGAGGTTTAGTAATAATAAGAAAAAATACTGCTTTTAGGAATGTGTAAATAACAAACTGAATAAAAAAGTGGATGGAGCTACAACTGGTTTGTGAACTACTGTTTTGAAGCCTTGAGTATGAATTTTGGCCATTGCATGTTGGGTATTCAAAGCCAGAAGGGGCTTTAATTGGACAAAAATGTTTCTGCCATCAAGGGGTGATGGGAGAAAGTTTCCAGGCTGAGGCTAATTTACTGAAAATACTGCAATACTGCAGAGACAGAAGAGAGAGAGAGAGAGAAAGAGAGAGAGAGAGAGAGAGAGAGAGAGAGAGAGACAGAGGTATACACTCAATATATGCGTTTCACAGCAGTAATGTTAACTTTATGTATATGATATGCACTGACATTCTATATAATACAGTATTACATTAATGCCAACACTGGCTTAGAACTGGTAAACTTCATTACATATTTGCATCATAAAACCCTTTGATTTTACCATTAGTGTAAGGGATCAATGTCTTTTTCAATAAACAGAAGCAATGAAAATCTGCAGGTGAGCGAGCTGTCAATCACAGCTGTAGAGTACAAATTTACGCCTTCTATTAGATCTAATATTTTATATCAATTAGATATAAAATGTTATTTTATTACCATAAAAATAATTTCAAAAGCAACGACTAGTATATGTATTCAAATGTCCAAATACAACAAATGAGACTTCAGTGACTCCTGCAAAAAAAACTGTAGACTTAAGGTTTGTGAAGAGCCAGCATCTAGTGGTTATGAGTGGTATTACGCTTTGTCAGTGTCTATGGAATACAGTGCAAATGGCAATGAATGATGTTGTCCAGTGTTCAAGTGTTTAAGACAAGATCCTGAAATGACCCTGTAAGTATTGTAAAAAAAAATTGTTATTTTCAGTGGACATTTAACATTATACTTAAACTAAGAGAGCATCAGAGTGCAGTGGAAGTAGTTCTTTTATACATCTCAGGCATTTTGTTCAAGAACTGAAAGACTTGCAGTGTTTTTTGAGAAAAGATTAAAATCACACTACCTTGCCCAGGTCTTTAGCTCTGGCAAGGTCAAACTCTGTCCGTTCTTCAGCTGCACCACTGCTGTGACTTTCTGTCCCCAGATGGCATCTGGAGCCCCGATCACAGCCACATCTGAAAGATTAAATAACACAGGTATGTAACAGCTGCTTGTACGTCCTTGTTTCTTGCAATGTATAGAGTAAGTATTAGGCCACAGAAACACTTTTATTGTGCTGCCTTGTGAAATGTGTTAACTCTCAGCTTTAATTTAAGGACATCATCATCTGATTTGCAGTTTTAAAAGCCCATTTAGTGCCAATTGTACAACCATTGTACTTACATTTGGCAACAAGCTGTTTAAAGCTGTGTTTCCATAAATGTCAACCGAACTTTAAAGGAAACTTTTGAAAAGTAGCAATAAAGACATTGCAAATTGGGTGCATTTACAGACTGGAGTGAAAAATCCAGGCTGTATTGTGTCGCAGCAGGTGGCACTGTAGGCTCCTGACCTCGGGTGACCCTTATGCAAGAACCAGTAGTTAAGAAGTAGAGTATTCTGTTGTTTTCCATCAGAAATGGTCGAATGCCTTTTTTCACAGATGAGACAGAGGAATCACCAAGTCTCCATATCAGTCCACACTACCTGTTTTTACAACCAGACATGATTAAATGTGTGGGATTTTACTGCAGCATTTCACTAAAATTAGCAAAATTTTAAAAACCTTTATTATTCCATCTCATTTTACATCCACTCAGCTCCAGGAGACTTAATAAAATAAAAACTCTCACTATTCCACTTCTTACAGAACATTAAATACCTTTGCAGGAAAACAACCTACCAATGATGTCTGGATGAGCCAGTAGATGGCGCTCCACCTCGAGTGCGCTGATCTTGTAGCCGCCGCTCTTAATGATGTCTACGCTGGTGCGACCCATGATCCAGAACACGCCATCTTTGTAGACCGCTGTGTCTCCTAAAATACATGTTTGGGAGGGAATGCAGAGTGAAGAATGAGAAATAATTAAATCCATTACTCTTTTGTTTCAAGAGTAATGGGTTTAAAGAATGAATTTGATTATCCAACTGGTAGTGTGCACAATGCAACTCAACCTCTGGTTCTTCTTTTCCAATAAACCGATGGTTAATAATCAAGAAATTTCCAATTTTTTTTCCTAATTTATTTTGCTGAGCTGTTTTTTTTAAGTAAGAATAAAAATGTGTTCTGAATTTTAAAGGATTTGGGAGGGAAAAAAATCTGAGCTATAATCAATTTAAACTGATCTTCTATTTTTAACTTGGCTGAATAAGTCTTTATGTGCGTGTCAAAGAACGTACAGTACAGACCGTAGGTATCTGGACAGTAACAAATGTTTTGTTCCTCAGGCGTCTTCTCACATGTGTTTGAGACGGAGAAAGTCAGAGAGCAGTGGATGGATGATTGTTTAAGATCCCCAGCCCCCTTCCTTCACACACTGGGGGGACAGGTGTGGGGGAGGAGGAGGAGGAGGAGTACAGTATGTGGTACTAGGGGCTCAGCTGGGCTGGGGGGATGACGAGTGGAGGAAATGGGTCAGTATGGATGAGTGGAGAGAGACAGAGGGAGAGAAAAATGGACAGAGGAGGGAGGAAAAGAAGAAACAGGAAGGTGTCTTTTTGGATTATTACAGGTGGTGCGTACACAGCTGGGGCCGACGAGGGAAGGGATGTGTGTGGAAGAGAGAGACGCCGTGATGAGGTTCAGTAGGTGGGCTGAGGGGTCACCAGAGGTCAGGGATAGAGAGCAGATGCTAAGTCAAATACTGGGGACACCAGGAATATGTCTTATATTTGGATCTTAAAAAAAAAATACTGTTTTTTTCTTTAAACTGTTTTAATAAAATGCAGATTCATTTTATTCAGCTTTCTGAGGCGAGGACCATTGTACATTTCTGCAAAAAGTCAATATTTCTGACCCAAAAACATGTTTCATCATTTCTAGACATGTTTTTGTCCACATTTTAGTGTTTGACTGGTCATGCACATTTCCAATCACATCTCTCAGAAATTAAAAGTATTTAACACATTTTACAGTTAGGTTTAGGCAAAGGTATGTGTTGGAAAGGATTAGAAGAAAAATATCTGCAGCATGGATTAAACAGAAAAAGTAGAAAGGAAAAGTAGATGTATTTAGTAACGTCTAAAGCATCCGTATACTATAGTGACAAACCCCCAATAGAGCCAGGGTTTTTTTGTTTGTTTTGTGCTTTTTCATTTGAGCATATTAGCTCTTGTCCATACTCAAACATAGTAGGTAATATAATATACCTGAAATACTGTGTAATATAACCTTAACACCCTCCATAGATATAAACAGCATATTACAAGGTAAAAAAAACACACAAACCAATTCATATATCCAGATCATTGTAACTAATGAAAATATAATTAGAAACATTACAATCTATTTTCTAATGAATTTTACACACTAAACTCTTAAACCAAACCACAATCTTAACAATCATAACCAAAAAGCTTGTCTTCCCTCAATTTAAAAATGTTCAGGAGTAGGGATATGTGAAGAGCCACCACCCTACCTACCTACCACCCTGCCTGTTGAGGAAAGGCCACAGAGATCCTTCAATAACACATTATATTACATTCCTGTTGTGAAGTTTGGCTTGTAAAAACAAGAAAAAACGGAATGAACAGAGGGAGACTTGGAAAGTTTTAAAATTGTACGTATACAGCACTTGTGTGGAGAGATAAACAAACAACCCATACAAGTTTTCCTGCATCGGAGGAATTGACCTGCTAATGGTACATAAGTGCAGACACTACAGCAGACAAAAGGACACAAATCTTTTCTTACAATGTTGAATCAATAAAAGAAAACAACTGGCCTTGTTCTACCTTGAATCAACACAAACCTTTCAGGGAGTATTATACTAGACTTTGATGGTGGTCTATTTTTAATGCCATCTTCGCTTTATCTTCCCCTCTATCATTTAATCTCTTTAGGTTTACATTCCCCAGTGCGTCTAGTATTTTCATCTACTTCTTCAGCTTCTCCTTCACCAGTGCCAGCCAAACACCAAATCACTTTCTTCGTCCCATCCTTGCCCTCCATATTTCCTCAGTACCTCATTCATTCACTCTTTCCTCCCACCTCTCTGGAGCATCTCTCATCACATCTCCTGTTTCCTTTGCTCCACCTATCTTCCTGTCTCCTCTTCCCCCTTGCCTGTATGCCTCAGCATCAATAGAGAGCCCATCTGTTCCCATACATCACGCACTTCATTTCAGTTTATTAGCTGGGATAAATCATAAATATTTCATTATACATCACGGGCGGCTGTCGCCTGCACACCGACAATTTATCACCGCTGCCCTCTCTGCCGGCTTGCCACGGCGGCTATAAGCTTTCCAGTCTATTAAACAAGATTGATACAGTGTGTAAATTTAGATATTGGGAATTTCTTCACAGACCACTGCTCCACACTGATAGGCCGGGGTAACAGGGGAAGAGAGGAAGGATGGAGGGAGAGAGGGAGAGTACAGAGTAGGAGCTTGGTTTGGTGTTAACACCAATAACAGGGTAGTTACAGTTTCCCCTCTTCTCCTCCTCTTTTAGAAGAAAGGAGAAAGAAAAAAATGTAGCAATAGTTTGTAAGAGCTATGTAGCTCATTCCTCTCATGGGAATGGATATGGGAAAAGAGCATTTGAAATGCCAGTAATAATTTGTTACTGTGTGAAGTGTGTGCATGTTTTATGCCCATGCTGAAACAAATACCATAACGTGTTTGTTTGACTGCAAATGTTTAAGTGGCGGAAAATAAATAAGAAAAACTAATAAGGCAATGTCTGACAAAAAAGTGTTGAAAAGAAACACTCAGACAACATACTTCAATAGAGTCTGAAGCTGTACTTCTACAGGACTCTTTGACCTTGTCTCTTTGAGAAGAAGGGAATAACAAGGGATAGAACAGCATGTTTGGAGAGAGGTACAAGTGGGAATAGTGATTGGAGAACACAGACTGATAAAAGAGGAAAGAAGGGCGGGAGAGAGATTGTTAGGAACCATGTTAGTGGGCGCACACACTTGCAAGTTTGTACACATACTCACATACATACTATATGTACACACACAAACACACACACACACACACACACACACACACACAATACATCCATACTCACACTCACACACAAACACTACTTCAGGCATCAGAGACTCTCTGCCATTATGTGTTATGGCGTCGGAGGCAGATATGGCCGAATGGCTTTCTTAATTAAAACGATAAGAAGCCTAATTGCACTGGGCTTTCATCTCATTCTGAGGCATTAAAGAAAGTGAAGGCACACAGTGTGGAAAAAAAAAGAAATAAAAACAGATCAAGACTTTAACTGAGGATGGAGGGCAGAAAAACTTCCATAATGTCTCTCAAAACACAAGAAAATGGCATCAGTTAGCCCTGAAGAAAACTTTTCTTTGCAATGTTGGTGAATAAAAAAATGATTCATTAAATTACCTTGAGCATTTCATTTTGTCAATGCTAAATAACAAAACGGGAGTGTTTTAAAATTACAGCTACATCAGTTCTGAAGAGTAAACCAGAGTATGCTGCGATAGTGATTTCTGCTGGAGTGTGAAGTTTTAAATAAGACTAGCCATGGTTCTCCATTCTTGCTGTCATTTTTTTCTTAATCAAAGTCTATATTTGTGTTATTTCTGACAGATACCAAGACAGCTGACCAGCCATTTGTGAAAGCAGCTCAGATATAAAAACCTACTGCAACTGGAAGAAAATAGGATATGACTTGACTCAGTAGTAGAAAAGATTTTTGGAAATGAATGCTAATATGTTTCACAGTTTTGACTCTGCAAATTCTATATCACAAATGCTAACTAACTACATGTGATGTACTTAGGTTAGAGGTATAATTTAGCCCAGAATAGGCAGGTAGAGTCTTGCAGCTGCACCAGGCTGTTGGCTTTTTACCCATCAAACAAACTGTTTGCCTCTCTCCCTGAGTACCCACTCAACAAACACTCACCTCACAGGGAGGCAGTGAAGGGCTCCACAGGGCTGCCAGCATGTAAGTCACCCCGCAAACTGTGCACTGACAAGAGATTTAAAAGTAGTATCTATGTAGTATTTTCAATTGTTACTGAAATAATTTTCCCCTATTAATGTCCTCTCCTATCTGTTTTTCTGCTAGGGAGCACATGTGTCTTGGTAATATGTCACTGTAAAAGCCTCTTACTTCAACTCACACACAGACACTTATGTTTCTTTGTTCACATAAAAAGTGCAAATGCACAGAGTGAGGCTATTGGAGGTAACCGCAGAGAAAAGGGTAAAATAAAAGGGCAGAGTGTGACATGTGACAAAGGCCATGGCCAGCTTCACAAAAACACTTCTGCTCGTCTGCCACTGGCATTGCTGCCAGAGGTGTCGGACAAGGAGAGATGCAACCAAAGAACACACAAAAACACTTTTTGTAGAGGTGACAGGAGTCATCCATTAGCTTGTCAGCTGCAGAACAGATTTCTGCTTGTGAAAAAGGCTAAAATCAGCGCTGTATGAGTATTTGTAACTGAATGTGATTTGACTCTGACCTCAATCTGAGTATGGTGTTCTTGTTTTTGCACACAGCACACTGAACCCTGGGGATGTCTGTGGTATTCAGCCTCCTACAAAGTGCAAAGTGATGAATTTATAAATGATAGCATATCTGCATACACACTAAGATTCCTGCACAGTGTGAATGCGATTGCAGCATGTTATGCCATTCATTATTACAAGAGGAAATTTGCATAACCAACCAAGCAGTGTCAAGTAATCAAACAATAATAAAAACATTTTCACGAATAAATTATTGATTGGTAGTTTAATATTTTCAAAAGAGTTAAGCTGGAAGTTACTACCTGCTCTCTTCCATTTGGCAGTATACAGGTACAAAAGACTGGAGTCATCAGAGCTCTTCATGACAAAAACTCTCAGGTGGAAATTATTTTTAATACGCAGCATGGCTGTACTCTGACACGTGAGACAAGTATTTTAAAAGGTGATGTTCTCACATCTTAAGTGACATGGTTAAAATATGCGTCTTACTATTTAATGAAGTGCAAATAAAAACCAGTTCATTTTATGGATTTTTAAAACCAATCTAAAATCCTTCGTATTCAGACCAGCTCTGTATGCTTTTCAGAAAGGCTGGTATTTCAGATGTTCTTCGAAAGCAATGTTTTGTTTATATACGTCTTTGCGCTAGTATCACTTAAGTGTTTAAGGGGATGTTTCGTTCTCCTCTGAGAAGGTATAAGTGGAGTCAGAGTCTTTCACCACATTCAGCGTAACCTCAGCTCAGTGCAGGTTAGAGCTGAGTGCCCTCCATCACGGTGGAGGAGAGAGCCTTATCTGTGCAAAGATGAGAGAGGTCTAAATGTGAGTCATGCCTCTCCTCGGTGTGACTGTAAACACTTAGCATATATGAATATTAATGTTCCACATTAAAGCCCCGGTGCCTAGATGGAAGAGTTAATGAGGATAAATAACAGACAGCCAAGCAGAGAAATCTCAGCTCTGACATTATTTATCATCCTTAACTTTTGTCACAGCTCCTTTTTTAGTAATTAATATCGTACAAGAAAGCACTTTGCACTTGGATGAGTGATCTAATTTGTTTAATATAATGCAATTAAAGGAGCTTGAATTGCTTTATGTTAATGTTACTGATTATATTCCTTGCTGGCTTGCCTTTCCACCAGCAGATAACAAGCTGAACTTGAGGATTGATGTCTGTCTCAGATCTGCCATGTTCATCAAGAAAACTACTTAACTGCTGTTTATATGCTCCTACTCTGCACTGAATCACACTAATCTGATTGGGAGTGAACCCAGATATATCATCAGAGCCTTGGACCAAACTCAAATGATCATTTTTAGTGTTTCTGTATTGCAGTCCACAGACTCTATGGGGGTAAATTGAGCAAAGAAGAAAAAGTATAAAAACTTTTTGCTAATTTGTTGTATTTAATATTTTTCCTTCTAGACTCAGCTGAATTCTGGGAAAAACTTCTGGAGCTTAGAAACATGTATGAAGCAGTTTAACAAGATTTACCTGCAAACGGTGTGAATAAAACCTGGACCACGTCGGCTGTAAATGTTACAGGGTTGAAGGGATGGATGATTTGCGCAAAAGTGCTTGGAGGGTGGGGCGTGGATCCCACCAGAAGATTTGACATTGGAGTTGAGAGGACACAATGTGACCAGGAGTGAGGAGTGACTTTGGAAAAGCATAGAGGGAGAGATGGAGGGAAGGGAGACTGGAGCACAGCTGGGAGCGAAAGGGAAAAGGGAAAAAATGACTAGTGATGGTTCTGCAGGATATCGGCCACAGTCCTGTCTGTGTCCGTCTGTGGAGAATTTAGCCTGCAGACCTGAAGCTCACCTTTACAGCTGGGGTTATGTCTCTCTCAGTCACACGAGAGCAGACAGAAACACACAAACATGAACAGAAACAATCGCACTTTAGCTCAGACGCTGTAATTTTCAGCTGCACGTCTGAATAATCTGTAAAATAAAACTCTACGGGTAAGGCTAAAAGCAACAAATTTACTATTTTATTAAAAAACGCACCGCTATGGTTACACATGCAATACCTGCGGCTTCTGTTTCAACAACAAAATCTAAATGTAAAAAATGTTTCAGTTCTTCTTATTCTGCCCTTAACAGAGCCAAATTGGCTCCTAATAAAGTGGTATAGAATAGAAATGAGGCAAAATAGCACAAATTGAATATCCCTGAGCCTCAGCCCATCCTCGTCAATTAAATAAATAATTAAATATCAGACGGAGCGAGGTTAATAGTCAGCCCCAAACACATCTTCTCCCAGCTAGCAAGAAACTAGCCCTATTATTCACCACTGAAATGCAAAATTTGGACTCCCCCCGTCTCCCCACTAGTCCTTACTTATTTATGCTATCATAAATCTATTCATGGTTTGACTCAGAGCGTCGTCTCTCTTGGCTAAATGCTCAATCGACTGCACTCCGATGGTATTAAATGTATTTACATGTGCGTGTCGGCTCCAGAAATAAAAGCCCTCCCAGGTGAGTTCATACTGTTGCTGTGGACAGACTGTAGAGTGCAAAAAAAAGGCAACACGTCTGAAAGGATCAATGTACTCTGAGATGTTTGTGAAGATGGCTAGAAAGAGAGAGCACTTAGGAGTTGGTGACAGCTTCCCTATAGAGCTGCCAGTCATGCGAGCACTGCAGAAGACACCTCTGTCCAGCTGAGAACTTATTGATCTAAACTCCTTATTCACAACTTTTCTCTATCCATTTCTCTCTTGTTTCCTTTCCTTTTTTCCTGTCAGTCTCATCTATTTGCTCTCTCCGCTCCTCAGACTATATCTTCTATTTTGCGTCTGACAAACACAATCATATTCAACTGCAGTGGATTCAAAACAGCTGGGCAGTGAATTTATAACTTACTATTCTTCTGTTTCATCTAAGGAAATGCACATGTTTGAGGTATGAATGCTAGTTTATTCAGTTTGGATTCAAGGCTGAAATGCAGACTCAAAGTCAAAGATACAGCCCAGTGAAAGACGTCTTTAAAGATAAAGACCGGCAAAAAAAAATTTACACCAGTGAGGATTTTTAGTCTTTGTACCTATACTGTGCAATAGCTGCTATTTTCTGACAAACTGATATTTTTCTTGTCTGATTGCTTTGATTGAAGCATATTTATGTGCATGATTTTCTTTGTCTGTTCTGCATTATATCGTTGCACCCTTAAAACATCATCCATTATGTACTATAGATCCTGATTACTTCTGTTGCTTTTTTACTGAAACTTAACTGAACTTTGCATAACATTATTATCTAAGATATAGCTCAAACACCATCAATTATATAGTAAATCTTTTTTTCGTAATCTTAATGCCTCAGCGAGAAGCCAGTTTCCTAAACAGGAATACGAGTCACTTTTCTTGAGCGGTGACTCACAGGCTGCATACAAATCCTGCTCTTTTACTACAACTCTTGCACTGTTGGAGGATTATATTCTGGGAGGACAAGGTGTTTAGGTTAAGCTTCCTGCATTTTCATCTGATGAAAATGAATTGCATTTAAAATGTTCTAAATATCAGTTTTCACAACGTAAGTACTCAGTGGTCAGATTCATGGAAAGCAGTCTGCTGCTGAACAACTTTCATTTTAACCTTCACCATAGACTTGTCGAAAAAAAGACTGACACTGAAAACTCTATGGAAAGGTGACAAGAGATCAGCTAAGACTTAGCAAGTCAGAGCCGTAGGGTGAGGATGTGAGTCTTCGGGAGAGAAGTGGAGTGTGAAACAGGGAGCAAGTGTGAGGGTAAAAAAAGGTAAAGGTGTGAGAGAGCAGGTAGAAAGCTAAGGAGAATATTAAGTGCAAGAGGCTCCATCTGACATAAGATGTGACAGTCTTTCATTGTGATTGATTTTGTAGACATCCACAGTATTTAATTTTTGTGAATTACAGAGATCATGTCATTTTATGTTGTCAAACTTCTGTTTCCAAACTTCAAAGAGCGCAAAATAATCTGTGCTATGTCAATATACATTTGTCTCTATATGTCGGCCCTGCAATGAACTGGCGACTCGTCCAGGGTGTACCCCGCCTTCACCCATAGGTAGCTGGGATAAGCTCCAGCACCCCCAGTGACACTAGTGAGGATAAAGCAGGTTCAGAAGATGAATGAATGAATGAATGTCAATATTTCAGAGGAGCAGTACAGCCTAATGTATAGCTCTGCTCATTAGAGAAAGTATCTAACGTTTTCTTCTTCACTTTCCATAGATCATGTACATGTTAACGATGTATTTTAAGTAGCAACATAGCTTGCAGTAGTAAGTAAGGGATTTGAAGGCCTGAAATCATAACAGTTATTGCTAATTTATGCATTTGAGAAGTCATCCAAGTGTGATCTAGATATCAAATGCAGAGAAGAGGTGACAGAAGAAGCAACTTTTTATTTATCTAAAGACATGGAACCGTTTAAAGCAGTACAAGACATAGGCTGTAAAATGTTCATGTAGACAGGGTTAGCTGCTGATCCTTGAATATTCTTCCAGTCCTGTCACCCTCCTGCATTTACGCAAAGTGTCGATATAGGAATTTTGGGCAAATGTCCTCCCGACACAATTTCACACCACTGTGGAAAAGAGAGGCCTCTTTTCCAAACCTCCGTGTCAAAGCACGGAGTAGAGCAGTAGAATCAGGACTGAGGAAATCCGACCTGCAGAAATTACACCTGCCCATCACGTATTGAACCACCCTACCAATCTGAAAACACTTGTGATTAACCAAACTCTGAGTCATGGAGTAGATTTTCTACAGTCTGCCACAGACTGTCAGACAACTTGAATTACAATATGCCGAAAGGTAATTATGGAATCTTTGCATGATGACAGTAAAAAACTCTCTAGCACTGCAGCTTTAAATGTAAACATTTTCTGGTTTCTCTCCTCCTCTGTGACACTAAAGTGAATATTTTTGGGTTGTTGACCACACAAGATGTTTGGGGATATTTTTGGCTGGTTTTCCTTTATAGGCCCAAATAGTAATTAATTAATTTAATTTGCAATCAGCGTCACACTTAACATCACAGACACAGTAGAAAATAAGGAGCAGATGGAACTTGTGGCTGATGGCATGTGTCATGACACCACAAAGCGGGTGAAAAACAACAGGTAGGGGTGTTTCCGTCACTACCAATCATAGCTGGAGTCGATAAATACCATCATTGCTGCAGTCATTTGAAGCAGAGATGAACGCCAATATACTTAGATATTGAAGACAAAGACAAATGTTAATGTTTATTTTGCCCAGGGTCTAAGGGATTAAAGAGTTTTGTGACATCTAAAGCAGCAGTTTTACCTAACATGTTTTATTCCTGGTACCTATATGCCTAAAAATAATCTTCTCATTGCTCAACTTTATATATATGTATGTGTTTGAGCAGGCATCAGGAACACAGGCAGGTGGATGGGCAAGGAACATGCTTGATGGCCTCTCATAGAGTAGTCCTCAGTGCATTTGTGCGTGTGGCTTGAGGGTCTGGTCTGTGGGGAGCTGATTGCACAGGCTCTCATTATGTGGCCAGTGGCTGTAATGGAGTGTGACAGCAGCATGCTGTGCTCTGGATCTCTGTCCTTCTAGCCTGCAAAGCCAATTAAACACACTCTGCCCTGCTCTCCCATTGCCTCGCCCTGCTTCGCTCTCCATCACTCCCTCAATCCTTGCTGCTTTTTACCCCCACTCCCACTCTACCTCTCCACTGTCACCACAACCAGCTCCCCCCATATTCTGTCCATTCCAAGTCTCTACGGAGTCCTATTTGCCACCCAAAGCAGCTTTCTCTTATTAACCCATCCGCCACCAAGCTCCAGACTTCCAACTCTTACTCTTTTTGCTTCTGGCTCTTATTTCCTGTCCTCTACGTGACAATTCCAAGCTCCACTTGCTTCTACGCTTCCTTCTGCGACCCACTACGCAGCAACCAAATGCCTGTCTCCCGATGGCTTTGCATTAAAGAAGGGTTTCCATGGGGGGGCAGAGGAAAAAGTGCTGGGCTGCAGGGAGAAAGAGCCTCTGATGACAGCTCCCCTCTGTGCTACCACACACACACTAAAGAAGAAGGAGGCAGAAAGAGAGAGAGAGAGCAATACTTGGTTCCTCAAAGCCCAGAGCAGTCACAACCACTTAGGAGGAAAAATGCCCTGCAGCACCAAAAACACACATAGTCCATTTATCACTCCCTCATAGTCCCCAAAAATGTGCACCACACACACACACAGTACACACACTCTCAAACTGTGAGTGTGTTTGCGTGTGTTTCCAGGGCTGGACTCCTGTTTTCTAAGTGTTTAAACACAAGCCTGAAAGTGCTGTTTGCAGCACACTTGAAAAATCTTTTGACATCTTGCCTCCTTCTGTGAATCCGTCTGACAGCACAACACGCATAGATGCAATTAGCGGCAGAGCTCCCCCTCTATGGGATTGTACGTGTGGATATACAGTATGTGTGCTTGTACAGTCCTGAAAAACAATGAGAGGGGAGGAGGGGAAAGGGGGTTTTGTACCTGTTTTGAACCAGCCATCATCAGTGAAAGACTCTCTGGTCTCCTGAGGTTTGTTCCAGTACTGCTTAAAGACAGATGGACCTCGGACCAGGAGCTCACCTTCTTTTCCCTCCAGACCTGGGCGAACCTGTGACATATTCACATACAAAAATAAAATAAAAAAAAAAAATAGGACAAATAGCCCTGTAGCTTACCACTATATTCTATTAAGAATCAATAACAAGTTGAATTTGCGAGGGCATCAGGTTCTGCCGCTATGTAAGAGTCCAATCTCCCAATAGAAGTGGGTGGTACTTTCACTGGAGGCTAACTCAACTAAATAAATGAAAGTCCATATATGACTTCTATCAGTGGCCAGTAGTAACTGTATTGATATCTCTAACCATTTCCATTTTATAAGCCATCAAAATATAGTCCATTATAAGTAGGGGGACATTTTTAATGCTTCAAAAATTTGTACAAAATTCAAAAATCTAAATTTCTGAAAAGTGTGAGCAAAGTTTGTAGACATTGTCCCAAGGAATCAAGGTTTCAGAGAAGAAGATTACCTGAGTCTCTCTGCAGCTGCCCTCTACAATGGTGGTGTTTGTGTTATTCATAACAATCCGGACTTGGACACCAGGGAGGGGTAAACCTACAGCCCCTGTTAACACATCAACACACACAGATAAAAGACATGAGCAAAAATTCAGTACAGGTAAGTGACAAGAGGATGGGATGAAAACAGTTTCAAGAACTTTGTCTTGAATATAGACAACTTTAAAATGTAAAACATTAGGCTTTGCTGTTATTTCAAGAATCAATATCAAGATTACATAGTTTTCCTTTGCTTGAACACTTAACTGCTGCATAGATGATGCTCAGTCCATCCTAAAATCTAAAATACATCTCTCTCAGACATCCAGTGAAGAAAACTAAAAAAATAAAATAAAAAAAAATCTACTACTACTTTTTCAGTCTACTTTACACTGTCTGTGGAAAAAACCTGACTGTGTAATTCAGTCCTCCAGTCTTAACTACTGCTGCGTGCCTGACAAGGCTTTTTATGGTAGCACAGTGGCACAACTGTTAAATGTGAGCCAACTAATTTTGAAATAAAATGATGATTGAGTGTCAGACCTGCAGTAACTGTGAGCTGCAATGTGTAAAAAGGAAATTCATAAGATGCCAGATGTAACCTGCAGTTTTCATTATGGCGTATATGTGAGTGTGACCTCCTAAGTTAAGTAATTATAGCTAAGAGTGCACAAGGGAAAGGCTTGATGTCTCAGTGGCTTTTTCTCTGTGTGTCTATGTGTGTGCATGTGCATGGCTGCCTTGAAGCTATTATGTCATTTCACAGATCACTGCTCTCACAATAAAGAGCAGGTCAAGTCCTGATTAAAAAGTGATTTTCTTACTTCATATTGATCTAATCCACTCTGTTCCTGATTGGCAATGTCTATCACACACTTTCTGTCACTTAAAAGTAGTCTGATAGAGAAAACCAAGTGACCACAATCCTGTACTCCTTGGATTGGGGTGAAGAGGTGTGGACTGGGTAATCTTTGCGTCCTTCATCCTGACGAGCAAATAACTGCTAGGTACAAAACAAGAGAAGCAGAATCCTCTCCCTCAATGACAAAGTCTCAAAAATCAATTTAAGGCTGAACTCAGGGGGTGTCTCTCCCTCTGTACGCCTTCGTCTATTTTTTCCCCTTATGTCAGGAGAGATTTCAGAGACTTGTAGCATTCAGCACCAGATGCTTCAACGAGACTGTCATTTTGAAGCATGCAAGAAAGTTATAAATGTTACATGTTGGTAAAAGTTTCTTGTTGAGCGGAGAATTTCAGAGAGGACTCTTCTTAAGATTCTTCAAAGAATGGCATCTTGGAAGAGATTACATTAAAGCTTCAAGTAACATGAAGAACCATCATATTTTTAACAAGACCAAAAAAAAAATCATAGTGAATGTTATTACAAAAGACAAGACAGGGTTTCATTACGGTCAAGAGTTTGTTAGTGAATAAATCTTTAATTCTCCGTCTAGGCTCTAGTGGCCAAGATGGGTGGAGAAGAAGACTGCTGTGGGACATCCTAAGGCAGGAGGGTGTACTTCTGTCACTGATGAAATATGACAAAAAAGACCAAACAGAGGCTCGAAAGTAGGAAGAAAAATAAATGAAAAGATGAAAAGGGCAGCAGAGTGAGATAATAATAAGATGGAAAGAACTAGGATAAACGCATTTCACACATATTTACATCTCAACAAGGGCAATATGACCTAGAAAGCCACACTGCTGTTAATCTGCAATGCTCCAAAACTGTAAGCTACACAACAAAATCAGGGCAGTTACATGCCCTAAATAAAATAGGATATTATAAATAAAATTGCTGCCAATAAGGTGTATTAAGAGCTGAGTTGTCTGCTACTTAGTTGGCAGAGGACAGAAAGGAAAAAAAAAATAAAAGTGTGTGTGTTATGGGCGACTCCCCTCCACCACTCTTCTGAGAGTGTTTCCTGCGGTTGCTATTGATCTGCTTTAACCTACTTAAAGACAAGACAGGAACACATTGACTCAAACAGGCACGAGCTCACGCCTGCCTGCACACACTTACACCTACATACACATAAGGAAGCGCTCACTCATGAACGCACACACACCTTGTACAAATGTCTCTGTGCAGTGGAAACATCAATAGAACCGCGGACCTCTCAAAGCCATTCTTAATAATCACCTGAGAGGAATCAAACACAGCCTGCTAAGTTTATGCTGAATGTTACCTGACAAACAAACAAGAGCAACAAAACAATATCCCAGCAAAACAGCAGACAGAGCATTACCCAAACCACTTGCAAGCTAATTAGCTTTACCAGGAAGAGGAAGAGTTGGCTGGGGAGCAGGAAAAAAAGACGGTGAGGGAGGAGGACAGGGCAAGAAGGAAAAAGGATGTGGAGAAGATGGGAAAGGAGAAGAAAGCAACCACATGTCTGACCTCATTTCCAGACCTTGCCTTTGTTTCTGTGAGTATGTGAGGGAGGTGTAGTTGGGATCAGGGGGTTTTACTTACATCACACCAGAGAAAACTGCCTACTATCAAAACACAAAGAGTTGAGGAACTCTGAAATTGGTGAGGAAAACTGACAAATTTGGAATGTAACAACAGAGGAAGCTGAGAAGTTTAGTGTGGTTACAACTGTTTTGTTTCTTTGTTTAGAAGTACAGGATAATCTGTAGAAATGGTATTATTACACTGTATGTATTACATACATTATATATGTATAAGAAGAACTGTAATCATTGTGCAGGCTTTGCCATGAAATATATTCACAAAAAAACCTAAAATGTAGTCTTGTTTTAGTAAAAATTGCAGTGCAATTCTCTGCTTCATGAAGTTATTTTTCCTCAATGCATGCTCACTCCACATGTGTACTGACCTCACATTTGTATCTGATTACAGTAGAACAAATTATTGACTGCAAATTTGCTGATTGATAATCATAAAGTTGAAACTCCTGAAAAATGTCATCCTTAATTACTACACAGTAAAAATGGACAACTACAGTGACGTAATGTTTTTTTTTTTCTGCTAAGGCCTATTATAACCAGTTTAAGAAAATTATTTTAGTCTGGATAATATCATATTCAGACAGGCTACTATTAACAATCAACCATCTGTACTTTAGATTCAGAATAACATAAAAAAGGACATTCCCATTCATAACTTACTACATGTTATTGTCATTTACTGTAGTGGTGTTTGCGTGTATCAAAAACACAAATGTGTCACCCTTGGTTCTTTTTTGTAATTTCTCAATATCAGGTGATAAAGATTTCTTCCAAAACTTCTGGCTGTTCTGGTTGCATATTCTGACACTGCTTAGACAATTTTTGGAGTCTTGTGCTGTTGTTTTGCCACCTTCGGTGAATTGAAATGATCCATTTATCAAATTATTCATTTAATCAATCATCTGCAGCTACAATCAGGCAAAGGCGGGTTTCATCCTGGACATGTCACTAGTTCATCACAAGGCTGACACACAGAGATCAACAATTATTCACTGTCACATTTGCACCTACAGGGAATTTACAGGGACCAATTAACCTGTTCATCTAACAGTTATGTTTTTTCATTATGATGTGTGTGGATGTATAACAGTCAGACTTATGTAGCCTACCTGGGATACGTGAGCCTTTCAGAGGATTGGACAATGCCATGCCGATCTCCGTCATGCCATAACGTTCCAGCAGTGTGTGTCCTGTAATCTCCTCCCAGCGCTGCAGAGTGGGCAGAGGGAGAGCAGCTGAGCCTGAAACCATCAGCCTAAAGAAAGAAGGGGGGACATGAGTGAAGCACTGCAGGGTCTAAAGAGGACAAATATATATTAAAAAAAAAAACTAAAAACATCTGGGTATAAACAGGGTGTTAGGGCAATGATCCTGTATGAAATGCTTGTAAAAGAGAAACAAACCACGGCTTAAATAGTTAAATGGTCAAATAATCTCGGTAACATGCTTTTTGGCAAACACAGAAAAGGGAATTGATAAGATGCAATTGATATTCTGTTGTTTTTCAGCCTCAACACCACAGTTTTATTACTCCAATTACTCTAAATGTTAACAAAATAGGAAAAAAGGCCTGCAAAAGCTCCACTGATTAACTGGTGTTTCCTGAGTTTCCTTCACTTGGAGATGATCATTCTATAGACATTACAACTAGCATGGTTGTCCTGTTTTTCTGTGGAATGAAGCCATACATAGGTCTATTTCTTCCTCTAATACTTTCTCTGCAGTTTCCAACAGCGTACTTACATGTCCAAGTTTTATGTTATCGCTTTGCAATGTGAAATTTCAAGAAAAAAAATCAGGCTGGCATTGATGATTAGTTCAAAAGAACTGGTTACCTCAGAGATAATATTATTCTGATAGACCGGACATTTAGAACTGGTTCTCAAAGTCATTGTCAATTCCCAGCCCCAGTCACAGAGTAAGTGATTGCTTCTTTATTGTTACCTGACATGAAAGTCTATGTGTTATCACCATTTTTCATTGTTTTTTGATGATAGCATGAACTTTATACAGAGTAATATTGTACAGAGTATTGGAACAACCAGGTAGATAAAACATAAAATAGCTCACAGTATGAATGTTTCTAAAAAGAATAACATAAAATACAAAGAGGGTGAGGACAGATGACAAAGAAAAATATCTAACAGACAATAAAATACATACTGAAAACATAAGTCTCCTGACTATAAAAAACACATGTATAAAACAATGCAAAGAGTACTAGCCTTACACATGTGAGTAAGGTGTCATTGATCCCTCAGCCAATACCTGATCCTCTCTTTGCAGACTGCGTTGACAAAGTCCTTGACATGAGGCCTTGTGAAGTGCTGATCATAGTAGTGGATCAGTTTAGAGTAGATAGTTGGCACGGCCATGAACACATTAACCAGAGGAGCCTTGGAGCTCAGCAGCATTTCCCACACCTGGGACACAGACGGAGAAAGAGAGAAAGAAGAAGGAGACAAAGAAGAGAGAGAGAGAGAGAGAGAGAGAGAGAGATGAGCACAAAATGTTTGTGTAGAGTAGAAAGGCTCTTATGAAAAGGACAACGAAAACATAATTATTATATCTAGATTAATCTTTCTTGCGTGTGTGTAATATTGAAAAAAAGAGACATTTTGTTTCTGTTATTGAAGTAAATGGCAAAGTGAGGTCCAGACAGCTGGCCTCATATTAAACCTGTCAACACTATGACAAAAAAATAGAAAAGAAAAAAGGCTAGATTTGTAAAGGTCAGGGAGAGGAAAACAGCAGACTGCTGTAGGGCAGAACTGGCACTGTATGGCTACTTTTGACAAATGTGCTTCTTAGCTGCTGTTAGAGGAGCCACTCTTGCCCTTCCCTCTGTCAGGAATACTGCACACACACACATACATACACACACACACACACACACACACACCTACACACACACACACACACTCATACAGATAGACACACACAGAGACACACACACACACTCATACAGATAGACACACACACACAGACACACACACACTTATACAGATAGACACACACACACAGACACACACACACAGGTATTAATGGGCATAAACATGGATCGTGAAACACATCCACATATAAAAATACTGTTCAAATAGCACATAAACTCACTTGTTCAAGGACAGCGATGTTTTACACGCCCCGCCCCACCCATTCCACCTCATCCAACACACACACACACACACACACAGAGTCTGGCTACATTGCAGTATAGACGATGGGAGGATGGGGCGACAGCATGAATTAAGTGAAGGTGAAAGACAGCTTCTGTGAGTCCCCCCACCCCCCCCAGAGACAAACGCTCCTCCCCAGCTGTCTCCCCTCCCCTCTCAGACTACTTATCCTCAGTTCTTCTTCTTGTTTCATTCTACCTCCATTTCCCAAGTGCTTCTTTTTCATTCTCTACTTTCATCTCTGACCCCACATCTACCCTTCATCTTTCTTCCTCCCCTCTCCTTTTCCGTCCTATCTCATATTCACTTACCTTCTCTCTCCATTTCGTAATTTCCTGCTTCGCTGCCTCTGCCTCTGTCTCTCCCTCTCACGCAGAAACACACCTAGACGCACACTTGCACACTCGCACACAGAAACCATGCAGTCTATCCCATCATTCCTCTCACATACCACCACATCCTTCTTAATGTGCCAGCAATTTCTAAACTCTTCCATCCACTTCTCCTTTGAGTCACCTCCTTCTACATAATCTATTATCTATACACCTCATTCTACTAAAACTCATTTTTCCATCTCACATCCTCCTCCGCGTCTAAACTAACATAAGTGAAATAAATAAACTGACAGACGATATGATTAAAACTTAATTCTAAAAGTCCAATCATATCCCACTCCAATTTCTCACAATATAATTACAAGATGTTCCAAAAACGGGGCATGCTCAGGTAGCTGTACACATTAAAAAAAAAATAGAAAGAAACTTAGTGCAGAGGGAAGGATTATTAACTGAGC
This sequence comes from Apogon talboti, assembly GCA_037367365.1. Classification (NCBI taxonomy): domain Eukaryota; kingdom Metazoa; phylum Chordata; class Actinopteri; order Kurtiformes; family Apogonidae; genus Apogon; species Apogon talboti. The sequence goes on along the minus strand of JAPQRQ010000018.1, from coordinate 29,750,877 downwards.
GTGCCCTGACCATCCTGGTTGGTGTCTATCAAGTGCAGTGGAGCGCTTCCACCATGGTCAGTCTGGAGAGGAGAGGAAGGCAATTTATGTCTGTCAAAGAGTTGGCCTCCACCTGGGGGACAGGGTGTGGTGAGAACTCCGAACCATGGTCTGCATCCTAAACAACTATTTGACTTGTTCAGCGCCGCACTTAATATTACAATACAACATACACCAAAAAACAGACTGAGCATCTAACCCCAGAACATTGCACATTTCCTAACTTAACTGATAATTTTGTTATTTTAAAATGGTTTTTTTTTTTTTGTTTAGGAGAGTTCTTGTACAGTTACTGGTGTAATAATAGAATTAAAAACTGATATACTAGACAAGTGTGGAGTATTTTGTTAAGAATTGTAGCAGATCATATACGTACAGTTCCCCAGGGAAGATATTTTAAATAACAGTATATGATCTGGACTGAAAATTATGTTGTTTATTTGTTTTTTTATACTCTAGCTGCGTTTACTCTGAAACAGTACATTTGATAATGATTCTGACACTTCTTCAGTGATATCACAGTTGTTACCTTTCTTTGAGCCCAAATGTAATGAAAAAATTTTTTGTTAATTATGAAATATACTCCATTCATTTTGGAAATGTCTTTGTCAGCTGGTAGGCTGAGAAATGGGCTGAACAGGTTAAATATGTTTGATCTTTAAAATTTATTAAAATCAAATTTAAACGTGGATATCAGTGTCATCAAAATCTCTTGTACTGCACTTAATGGTCTTTAAACTAAACCTTTTCTTTCTACAACAATGGATCATTGATGATTTAAGCCATTTCTTAAAACCAAGATAATCAACATATGTATTTTTCTTGTTGGACAATTGATAAACAACTTAAATATATAACTATGGGCTTTAACAAACTGTAAAACTAAGATTTTTATTTCTAAAATTTGAAGGATCACTCAATTCATGGAAAAATTATCCACATCTAGAAATAGATTTTAACATCTGGCACAGGTTCATACTGTCTTCCAACGACTAATGTGAAGAAGATAATTCTTATAACAGACAGGAGCAGTGTTTGTTTACCTGCTTTACTAGCTTTACATCATGTGACACTTCTGACAAAGGCTACAGGAAGTAGCTGAAACTAGTAAAACAGGTAAACAAACACCGCTCCTGTCTGTTATAAGAATTATCTTCTTCACATAAATAGATTTTTAGATGCAGAAATAGATACCTTACCTCTCCATTTTATCGTTTAGTTTCATTGAGTTTAAAATGCACAAATGTCATAAATCCAATAAGACTTTCTACCTCTTCTGAGTCTACATGAGCTCACTTGGAATAGACTTATCTGCAATTTAGTGGATCACAATTCCTGCACTGAAAATTTCTGTCACTATCTCCAGGCAAAATCAGAGAAGATCAATACCGGCCTCTGCTGCCTAGGCTACCCTTGAGAGATCTTAAGGGATAGAAGAGACAGACTATCGATCAATTCATCAATGTACTGTAACTTCAGGACAGGGAGAAGAAAGGCTTTTTTCTGAGGGTGAGAGAGGGGTTTTTGTGGTTTGGTACACAAGGTCAGGGATAACAGACGAATACTGATAGCTGTAATAGTGAAGCAATACCCCTGTTGACAGATACATATGTCCTTTCCATTTACGTCACTTCCATTACGCTCTTGGCAAACAAAAAGCACACATTAAAAAACCCCTTCAAAAACATGATCTGCATTTCTATATATGAAGACACGCCTACACACACACACACACACACACACACACACACACACACACACACACACACACACACACACACACACACA
>JAPQRQ010000018.1:29730528-29748950 GCA_037367365.1 Apogon talboti | reverse complement strand
ACACACACACACACACACACACACACACACACACACACACACACACACAGAAAGACACACTAAGGACCCTTTCTTCCCCTCCCTTCTTAGGGCCAAACAAGCACCATCATCCTTCAATGTCAGCTCATCGATTGATCCGCTGCTTAAGCCCCTGCCGTGAGTCGGCATTGGTCAGATACAAAGCCACACAGGGCAATTCATCACTGAGCCCCAAACACTTAGTTTGACAGTCAGGGAGAGAGAAAGGAGGAGGAGGAGGAGGAGGAGAAGTAAGTGATAGCGCGAGAGAGAAAGAGGGAGGAGATGAAGCGAGGAGAATGAAGGGAGAAGAAAGGTAGAAGGGGAAACACTTAGAGAAAGAAGGATTGATGTGGAAAAAGCTGAAGGTCTTTTTCAGCCCTCATCCATACAGTACTTCTAAAACTGAAGATAATCGTCACAGTCGCTGCCAGTGAAAGCAGCAAAAATAAATGATGGCACAGAAGTAGAAGGAAAAAGAGATGGAGAAGAAGTGCAGACCTTCTCAGGCTGGAATTCGGGCAGCATGATGCAGGTGGCGCCCACCCAGAGTGGGCACAGCAGTTTGTTGACAATGCCGTGCACGTGGTGGAGTGGTAAAGTGTGTAGGATGACGTCATCTTTGGACCACGCCCACTCTGAAACCAAACACTGGACCTGAAGGTGAGGGATCAGGGAGGACAGGGTCAGGGTTAGGACTCTCCCCACTGAGGCTGAACTTTGGTCGAGAGTTCAACCAAATGTGTGTATGCAGCTTTAAGTTATTTATAAGAGATGACACAGGATGAAAATGAAGTGAAACACAAAACAAGATAAAAATAGCATAATGTACTAAACAGGATAAAAATGATGCAAAAGTCGTGTCAGAACAAACACAATAAAAGAGATGAATGTAAACAATGACACACCCCGTCCCTAATTGATTTAATGCTTATATTCTCATTTTCTTTACTTTGATATAATTGAGTCTTTTTCAACGAGATGAAAACATTACAAAAGATGTTTTTTTCGGGCTCTACACTCTTTTTTAAGAAGAGAACGTGACAAACAGCAGAACATGTCACAAAACCCAAAGTTCTTAAGGGCAGTATTGTTGACGAAGTTCCAGTCAAACACTAAACCTAATCAATTTTTAATACTTCTCATAATTGTATTCAAGACACATAAAGACATTTATAAACCCTGGTATTGTCTCTATTATTACATTAATCCCTGATGATGCCACTTTTTACTTTTTAATTCTTTACCAAAGAATTAAAATCTAAAAGAGTGGATTTTACTTCGACATTAATCAAATTTGCTTGAAACTTTTGTATTACGATCCATTGAGACTCCTATTGATGAAGAAATTGGCATGTGTCTTTTCAATATTTGATATCTCTCAATACGATGCAAAAACTCCATGTTGTGAAAAGCAGATTGCAGATTGCATACAGTAGTCATTATAGCTGTGTAAAACAATATTTCTCAGCATGATTTCCCACCATGACATGTTACATCATTTATTTAACCAAATAAAAAACATCACCAGTAAAAAATAACAAAATTTGCTCAGAAATGTAATGCACATCAAGAATAACACATTGATTGCAGTGTTTCTAGAGTATTAAGGTTTTGTAGGGTTTAGCTACATGATTTGTCACTTTAAGAAGCCATGTGTTATGAAGTGATAATAAATAATACAATAGATACATTAAATAAAATAAATACCATTACTGTCAAAGGTTTCCTACTCAGCAAGCATTAGAAGATAACATTGTGTGTTGGTTGTAGCATTAGCATTGCTAAACTTGCAAGTTTATGTTAATTTATAGTGATTATTTTGCATCTGTCCACACTAAAAATATGAGTTTAAGCTTATCAGAAAGGTAATTAATGGGAAACACTGAATCTGTAACACATGTCTGCACAGGTAGGATATTGTGAATACGTGCTGGTTTCATCAATGGCCACATTTGTCCTGTGTTTTTCCTACCTATTGTTTAAATATAGCCACAATGGTCCAAAATGATGCAAAAACAGACTTCTATTCAATGAGAAACCTGGGGAAAACCTGAGATAACTTATTGTAGTAGTTTAGTTTTAAGTAGCCTACATTTTAAAAGAGGTGAGAAAATTCTTCATATATCTTTTAGCCCAATCATCTAGCTTTAGTCTGCGCGTGCTTTTCATTCTTATCCTATTTATCAGGAGAAAATGGCTGTGTTTGCAAGCAGTCAGGTCATTCATTATTCTAAATTAAAGAGAAAAAACAAACATTCACTGCACAAATGAGCAAAGACACAAAGCAGGCTGGAGTATCATAGGATCACACTGTTCATGTGTATCCAAGCTTTAGTGATTTTTCAGATTTCTTTTCCCTCATTGTTTGGTTCTTCATTCTCTTTTAATGGACAGTGGCAGTTTCAAGAAACTCAGTCAACCTGATGTTGCTCCCATTGAGGAAAACAAACTGACTCATTTAATCATTCGCTCACTCATTCACTTCCCAGGGACAACTAGAGACAAATGAAGGTCTGCGTTCATTTAGAGTGATCTCATCTCCCACACTATTGGACATTCTGGTCAATTTCACTTAAAAATATACAGCAGATCTTTAATGGCATACAATTAATGACTATACAGAAAGCTTGGAGGAGGGAGGAACAATGCCAATTAGCGAGTTGCATATGGTTGTGAGGTGTGTGTAATGAGGTGACATGGTGCTTAGCTTTGTCAAGTTTAGAAAACCACGATCTCTGGCTTCACTGCATGGCATATCCTAAGGAAATATTTCCTATGCATAAATTGTTGTCAGTTCTTTCTGCAAAATTTTCAAGGGTTTTTCAAGAATGGTTGTCTTATAGTGTTTTCGCCTCTAAATCGTCTCACTCATAACAGTAACTTAAACAGGCTTTTCACTGCACATATTTTCACATGTAGCAGGAGAGGAAGAATTGTTACCCCTGTTTGATCAATGGAAATGATCACTGAAGTCAAGCTGCTAAAAGTAAAAGCTTGAAGTGATTTTTCTAGATTGGTCTGAAAATTTGGCAATATTTGCAAAATGAACATAATAAAGGCTGATCTTGTTATTGCTTTTTATTTAGAGTCAGATCAGAGTCAGCAATAATGTTGGTATAATTTAATATTAGTGACATTTAAGTTCTTTTAATTCAATTGTTAAAAGTAAATAAATAATAACATAAAGTTGTTTATATAGTACTTTTAAAAACAGCATTTTACCTGTTTAGTTTTTTATATTTTGAGAATATAAAACACCAATATTTTGTTACAACTATTACATTCATTCATTTATTACAAAACATGTTGTTACATTATTAACAAATGTGGGTGTTAGTATATAATGAGGTGTAAATTGGTTATATTTTGTTGAATTACTACATAACTATCACATTTATACAGGAGCTGTGAGTAATGTATAAGGGTAACCTGCTCTTTAGTCATACTCGCAGCAGGTTTTAACTTTTTCATCATGTATTTCTCAAATCTGTTAACAAAGGTTTGTGGTGATAATGAACCCTACAGTAACACACACTAACTCTAATATATTCAGTGTAATTTTCCTTTTCTGGTGTAAATGTATTGAAATGTGAGCTTTACCATGGCTTGGATGCTGTTGTGAGTATGGAGAACGCCTTTGGGCCTTCCTGTTGTCCCACTGGTGTAGATGATCATAGCTGGCCTCTCATCCCAGTCTGTGATTTCTGCCTCCTTCTCTTTGGTCTGTGCTCCATTCAAAGAACCCAGATCAGAAGTAGGTGGAAGAGTCAGGAATGGGAGCCCCAACTTCTGCGCTAGTGGTTCTAAGGTTTCAGCATAGGGATGATCTGCTACCAGTAGTGAACTCTGTGAGTCAGAGATGATGTACTCCAGTTCAGACGGTGGGTGTTTCCGGTATAGCGGCACTGCTGTTCCACCGCTCATCCACGCTGCCCACTGTGCTACTGTGTAGGAGGCATCATTGGCACAAAGGAAGGAGATTCTTTGTCCTTTCAGATCCCCCACGTCAGACTTGAGAGCAGCGCTGATTTTGTCTGCAAGCGCTACACTGCTATTGTAGAGCTGCGCGTAGCTGTGGCTGCCGCTGCTGTCTATGATAGCAAGCTTGTCTCCAAATGCTGGTGCTCTGGAAAATACTGGCTTCTGCTTTAACCTGGATGATGGTGCCGTGGTCCATCTGTGAGCCCTCCTCAATACAACAGTTCCTGGTAGCCATTTAATGGTCTCTGAAGGCCAATAAGTTCTCTGATGTGTGGAAATCCGCTTCAGAGAGTGGCAGGCAGCAGCAGAAAACAGTCCTGACAGCATGTTTGAGGCAGAAAACATCTCAAGATGTCCCCATCCTTCTGTCGTCTGTCCATATCAGAGTGAGGACATTTGTTACTCACAGATAAAAACAACATTTGGCACTAAACACAGATCGACATCCTCTTTCACTCTTATAATCAACAAGACCAGTAGGCCATTTATTATAATGCATCTACCACAGCAATATTGAAATAAAGAGTAAAAAATAAGAACAGAAAATATTAGTTAAATTAAACAAATATATACATTTGCAAATGTCTATTGAAAACGACACGCTTTTCCATAAAAGTTCAAATAGATGTTAAAAAAAACACAAAAACAGCGGGTTTTGTCAGAAAACATAGGTATGAGTGTGAGGGGTATGTTTCACTCTTTTCTCTAAGTTCATAGTCAACAGACTTAAACTTAAGACTTTGGACCTGAGGCTGCATAACACCACAAATGATTAACACTAAATACAAAGATGCGTATCTATTGTTGACGCCTGAGTTTAGCAAGTCATCAGATAGTTTACTCAAGTACTTATACAATTGACTTACATAATTTATACATTACTAAAGTATTTCCATTTTATGACACAATACTTTATACTTCACTAGTTTTCAAAGGGAAATGTGCTTTTTACTGCACATTTTACTGACACTGAACTATTAACTAATAGCCTACTCTGCATTATGAATACTTTTCATATTTTCATGTACACTTTGCTCATAATACTTCTGTTCTTATAACTAACATTTTGACACAATAACATCTTGACTTCAGTGCTATTAGTATTATTCTACTTGCAAAAACCATGTAAGTGTGTCCTCCACCACTGCACAAATTATATTACAAACATATCAAACAACTATTATTCTCCACACATTCTAGACATACATGCTAATATGGTTCTAACAAGCTATCAAACTGCTAACGTATAGTAAACTAACTCAAGTGAATCAACTTTCTTGAGCATTTAATAGCTTTGACAATAACTCGTTGACAGAATGATCGGTTTTATCTGTAACGGATGTTAACATATAGTATGTATTAGACGCAACAATTAACAACTTGACCGTTATCACAACATTTGACATTTTACGGGTTCAACAACAGTGACAGGTTACAGACGACTCCGACAAAGATAATTCGGACAAAACAAAAGCACCGAAGATCACGTCTTTCGTGTGAATTTTATAGATATTTATTTTAGGGACAGTGTGTCCTGTAAACATCTGTAAACACAATGTTCTCCTTACCGAAACAGAAGCCGGTACGTGCCCCTAGAAGTGAAGGACGGTGCATCAGCATTTACGCTCCGGAATGAAACAAGATATTCAATAGTACCTACCACACAGCAACAGACTACAGGTGTAAAATAAAATAAAATAAAATAAATTAAATTAAATTAAATTACATTAAATTAAATTAAATTAAAGAACTAGAAGAACATTAACATAAAATAATAATAAATAAAAATAAAACAATAAATAACAATAAAATATAGAAAGACATGCATGAACGCAAAAAATATTGTGTTTTATTTATCAGCTAGTTAACTTTAAATTGTAGACCCCACATAGCGGCTGCATTTATTCACATATTTAGCTAAATGAAAAGAAAAAAAATTTACTGTATCTCACAGTTTTTAGGCTGTTTCACTAGGTTAATTTCAATACCAGTCTTTTGATATACTAATATATCACTGGTATACTTTATGTTACTATCTGATATAAATGTTTACACTCTACATTATTGACAACACTGTCATGTCAAACACCCTGATATATTCCATTACTTGTTTTTCACTTGTGCTTTTAATGCTTGGCAGTTGTAGGCTAGAGTCATATTTTGTAAATCTACAGCTCTAATAAAGAGGTTGTTTACTGGAGACAGGGACAGAGGGAAGGGAGAATGCAACGTATATGCAACTACCCCACACAGAGCTGCATTTGGCTTTAGATCACATGCCAGTTCTACTACTCAGCGTGCCAACTAGCTTGGCTGGCATCATCATTACAGTGCAAGTGGGCACATTCAACCGCCAGCTGGCAGTCGCGGGCCTTAGATGAGAGAATGGTACAGACATGGCACACGTTCAAAAAGTTTTCACTTCCCTCCCCAAACCCCCTACACTGCAAACGTGGATGGCATGTTCCTAACAAAATTGGAGCCTTTGTTTCAGAGAACTCCCCTCCACTCTCAGGAATAGTATCGTCAAAGACCACTCGTTCCCATTTGTGGGGAAAACATCATTCAAGGGGATACTATGCTACCCCAGCAGATATGTAATTTCCAGGGTGTTAGCGTATTTGTCGCACATTTCACAGTCTTTAGCCTTTTTTTTCTTTGGTACAGATGGCAGTGGTGTATTTTCTCAGGATGCAACATAAAAATGACCGAATGTCGTCTCAGAAGATGCGAAATCGGACACAGACGATCCATGTTTTTGGATTCGTTTCCTGGAAGTTGGCCATATTTTTGACATGTTGTATGGGGACTGGAATCTCAGCCGTTCAGAGACCTATTGGAGACGATGAAGGCGAAGGAAATGATCTGTATGTTTGTTTACCGAGGCGGACAACAGTGCGATTATAAGGAATTGTAGATCCATTAATGGCAACAACATGATTAGACAGAGTATCTTGAAGAAGCTGGTATTTGGCAGCAATGGCCTCCTGCCAACCCACCATTCAGCAAAGACCACCTGAAAGGATCTCAGCCTGGATAGACAGGATGGCCACAAGCAGATGCCACTCCTATCTTGGCAGAGGACTGCATCTGAGGAAAAGAAAAAGAGGGAAAGAGGGGGACCCCCAACAGATCTGTGAGAGAGGCTGAAATGGTAACACAAACCGTGGGGAGTACCCAAGCATGTGTCAGGTTGGCATCAATGTGCGAATGTCTTGGCAAACACTCTGTTCTCTCCCCACCCTAGCTCACACACAAACACACTGTTGCCCTGCTTGGAACACATGGTACATCAGCAGCGGCATCTGGCCGCGCTGACTCCCGGCAGCTGCGCTTCGTCTTCGCCAGTTGGAAGTCTTGGCACTGCCACTTCATCAACTACCTGTGGCTCCTCCTGGGTAAAAAGGCACGCGATGAATTATTCCAAGGCTGCAGCTGCAAACTTGACTTTCATCCAAGAGATTCACTGTAAACATATGACAGCCTTGCAGAGCACATGCCACCCACATACTAACGCACCATTTGCAACATGGTTTTTATCCTGGGACCACAGAACTTGCATGTCCTTGCGTGATTCTTATGGTTCATTAAAGGTAAAAAAAAGGAAGCAATCCAGTAATGCACTGTATTTTATTCATGTAAAAAAAAAGTCTTTCAAAGAGACCTAAAATAATCAAGACATGGACAACAGGAAGGCCATGGCATGTAAAAAGCAAGGATATTCATTACAGCCTCTGATGCACAGAAATCAACAAATACATCCAGAGAGCAAAAGATTAATATAAGTGGCTGTATTGTAAGAACCCTGATAAACAAAAGGTTTGGAGCTCAATAGCCCTCCTCAGGCTCATCCCTTTGACCTGACATCACTTTGCATTGGCAATGGTGTTGAAAGATCAAGTGAAAAAGGATTACACTGAAAGGCATTCCCTCTTATTTTGATCGTGAACAAATGGATATGTGACCTTTCAACTCTACAATTATTGCTTCACATTCTGTTTCTGATGGAGGTTTTGACAACCAAGGACACTTTCCTGAAGCTCTGTGAATTCATTTAATCTGTGACATATGGATTGTTATACAAGTATAGCTTTTTCTCAAAATTACCTTCACATGTTCCAGTAGCATGTCTTCATGGGGTGAACCTAAAAATGACACATGTTACATCTTGCACAGGAAAAATCAGACATTGTAGTAGCATTTTTATTTTTTACTTTTTGCATTGAATATACAAATTTTGCCTTTTTTTTTTGGCTCTTTCTAATTCATTTTCATTAGTGAGGTGCATGGTAACTCCTCTCAATCTGTTGACAAATATGTTTGGATTCTGTCAATTGATTTTTCTTGTGGAGAAACCCTCATATGGAACATTTGCTGGCCAAAAACCAAAAGCTTTCAATTTAGCTCAAACATCCCAGTTTAACTGTCAAATGCAACAGTGTGTTTGCTGTAATTCCATTTACAGCATTAAATGACAATATGAGGAGTGACTTAAGTAACTTTGCTTTTTATTATATCCTTGTTACAAGAGAACGTTGTTGGAAACTACTGTGTCAGAACACTGACACATACGTATTCGCTCACTTTTTCTGTGGGTGTTTGTCATCTGACAGTGACCCAGTGGGAGTTTTTCCTCCGTCTGTGTCAGTCTGACCCATTTTAGCCCTCGGCCATGTCCAACTGTTCCATGTTCCAAACATATGTGCGGTGGCAGGGGGATAAGCGAACCGTTGCCGCACGGGACCTGCCGACACACTCTGCAGATATGACACTGGACCCTGCTTTCTGCTTCCCTACAGCATATGTCATCATCAATACTGGCCCCAAGGATTCACACCTTAGTGATTTTGTCTCCTGTGCTGCATCAAGAATGTCTGTATGTGCTAAATGCAAGAAATTACCCCTTATTGAAAAGTTGCACCATGTGTTTCATAAGATTTTGTCCATATTCCTACATGTACCCAGCTTGGGTTTAAAGTTGAGCCACATTTGGCCTTAACACATTCTCAGGTACCAACATGACTACATTGTATTCATTGCTTAATCCCTGTTACTTAATATATTCTTGTATTTCTACTGGCCTTTACATTGACTTGACATGGTGAACAAATTAGCTTCATTATTGGTGCAGATCATAACACTAGCCAGTGAGGGCAGAATAACCCAACCACAAGAGGGACTGGGGTTGTTCCAAGTGGCCCATGTTGGCAGATGAGATAGTATCACTGCACAGAGCCAGGACCCACTAGGGACTGTGGGGTGTGAGGCACATATGGGCAAACGGCTGCTGATGAGCTGCTTATGTGAGCCTCTCAACATGGCCTCAGAGGGAGAAGACTCCACCAGAGGATTGGAAGTGGCTGTGCTGTTGTAGGTCTGCATTGTTTGGGTTGGCATTGGATTTTGGATTCAAGCTGCTTAGAGAGATAAGTTCATCCTCAGAGATATTTCAATCTGAATAAAAAATTCAGATTAAAAAACTGTCGTACAGTGGTAATGAATACAAACACTAAATAACATTGGTTGTATATGACTATGCCTTCACCTTGTTATTGTAATTTACATGTTCTGTGAATAACAGACGCAGAGAGCCTGGTCAAATGGATGGAATAAAGTTTATTTAACTGTAGTCTTAAGGTAACTCGCCCTAAATAAATGATATCCAACTTCCTGACCTACTGACTGCAATAAGCCTTAGATCGCTGCAGAGGTTTTTGATGGCTTTTCACTAATGCCTTATTGATTCTCTTCTTTCCCTTTTAACTCCTACACATGGAAATGGAAACTATTCTGCAGGACAGACAGGACTTCCGCACCGCCGCTCTAATTCAGCTGTAACTCTGCTGCTTCAACTGAACCTCTGAAAATTGAAAGCATCTCCTTCAAACAGTTATAGTAAAGCTGCTAAGGTTGTACTATAGTATCTCCAGATGTCAACCATGATTTTTTTAACTTTTACTGGAACCAAGTTTTCATTCCTTTTCCAAATATATTTCTAATTTCTCCAAAATAAAAACATATCAGGAGGCAGTTCTTCATTATGTTTCTGAAAGCCTTGTAATTGTCATGTCATGTTAATAGTTGCATTTCCCTTATCTTCTGTGCACATTTGGAGCTATTTTTATTCTGTAATTTCATCTGCTTATGCAACAAAACTTGGCAGCCATCTCTCTTGTGCTATCCCCTGCAAACATACTCATACTACAGGGAGCCACACTCACCCGTATATACATACACACACACATATACACACACACACTAAGACTGCCAAGCTGATTGGGTGGTGTGTTGTTCTGTGGGAGACAGTGCCATATGCTGTCTAGCCTCAGAGGGAGGGCAGAGCCTGCACTACATGGTTGTCCTGACTCAAAGGGAAGCCCAGGATATGCACCTCCTTTACAGTCATATTTTCATACCTGAAAATAATGATAATAATACATATTTTTTGAGATGTTAACTAAAAGTTCCATGTGTCCGTGAGTCATGTAGGCTCTCATAGTTCATCAATCAAACTTTTTTTTTTTTAACACATTGCTGTTTTAAAAATCTCCATAAAACACACGAAAAAAAGCTAATTACCCAATTCATTACTCACTGTCAATATTGAATTAAAGGTTCAATATGTAAGATCCACACATGTATGAACGCTTAGGTGGAGTTTATTTTGGATACTGTGGGTTGTTGACATTAGCTACCTTTATTTTTGCACTACTTTCTGTCTTGTTTGCCTGCATCCATGTTAGAAGAGGACTGTAGGAGAGGACTGTTTTTTCTGTAAAAGTTGATAATGAGATCTACGGCTCTACAGTGGCAACATTCTGTAATACCAGCCACTATTAGCTTAGCCTCTTATGTACGGCTGCTCACGGTTCCGTGGTAACACTACACAATGCTTAGAAATATACACATTCTCTACAGCTAAATAACCAGAAGAATGTCAGCTAAAAGGTGAATAAAGCCAATTGTTGGACAAAGTAATGCAATTCAAACTCTTAAATGGGTAAATATCAAAACCAAGCCAACAGCCCAAGACCAGTGTATGTACAAATAAGTTCACAAAGAACAGACCATTGTGACACACTTTGCATCACAAGTCTAACACTAAGCAGATTCAAAAATACAAGTATTATTTCTCTACTGCCAAAACTCACTGAATGAGCCAAATAAGAGAAAAAAATAAAGGTTGTGATGGTTGCAAATTTTTCATTATCTTTGTTGTTTTCTGATCATAACTTAGTTTTATATGAATGAAGCTTCTGCTATTGGCTAACACGGTGGTGCAGTGGGTAGCGCTCATCCCTCACAGCAAGAAGGTTCTGGGTTCGATCCCAACACCAGTTGGTGGGGCTTTTCTGTCTGGAGTTTGCATGTTGTCTGCGTGGGTTCTCTCCGGGTACTCCGGCTTCCTCCCACCATCCAAAGACATGCACTGATAGGTTAATTGGTTATTCTAAATTGGCCATAAGTGTGAGAGTGATTGGTTGTTCATCCATATATATGTCCAGGTTGTTATTGAAAATGAGAATTAGTTCTCAACTAACTTACCTGGTTAAATAAGGATTAAATTAATCCATTATTTTGTGTTACATTGAAATGATTCAGACATGAAAAAAATGGGCCAGAGTTTAATAGGTTAAAAAGGAAGTTAATTCACGTCAATGTCAGCACAAACTCAAAAATGTGCAACTTTTATTTGCTAAACCTTTGATTAATTAATATGGTGTCAGTCTCACTGTCATAACATGGTTTTTGAAACACTCATTTATTAATGGCAGCGCGCTAGTTTAAAGAAAACTGTGCATATGTGTGAACTCATATGGGATGAGATGAAGTCCTACGTAGAGTAGTTTGGACACTTGAGACAAAATGTAAACAAATACTGACTTGAGACGAATCCTAAGTCGTTAAACTTGCAGTGACAGGTCTTGTCGATGTACACTTGCAGATCTTGAAAAATTCATTATAACCAAGCAAAGAGGAAAAAAAAACAGCTTTTGTTCAGTGGTGTCATCTCTGGTCTTTTAGTGCCCTCAAATTTATGCTTTGAGAAACAGAGAGGAAAAGTGGTGAAAAGTAGACACTAAGTAGGCATTTGGAGTGTAGAGGATGAAAGGAGTGTGTTTGGATACCTTTGGTCAGGAGTATGTGATGGTTATTGGTGTGTTTGTAGAGAAGGGGATGAGGGAAAGAGAGGGAGTAAAAGTGTGTTTGTGCATTGACTTGAGGGGTAGAGGATGCGTGTTCTGAATTTATCTTATCTGCGTGTTCATTACTACTTTGCATTTCAGGCAGAGAGCTTGGGTGCTCCACTAAATCGCAGGAAGGATTGTTAGACACGCGTGTTATTAATTTTTTCAGGGTCCCTGTGGCGTCTGTATGAATCTTAATGCTGCTGACTGGGCTGCGGCTCTATCGACTTTCTTTAAAATATGAAGAAGCTTTGCTGGAAGCGCCTAGGGTCATTAGCTGAAGAGTAGGCGCAAATCCCTCACCGAGCCTGCTCCGGCTTCGCCATGTTAAATGTGCTCTTAAAATATTCATAATCATACTCTTGCCTGCACACATGCACAAACACACACTCACAATCACGCACACACACACATGCACATAGACAATGCACCAGGGACATAGGGGATCAATATTAAAATGTATTCCTGTTTTGGTGTGTGGTTAATTAGCTGCGGTTCTTTTAAACCATGAAGTTTGAGAACAGATTAAGTGTATCTTTTGGTACACAAGACAATATTTACACCTGCTTTTTCTGCACGGGAAGATGAAATACATATCAATGGATATTGACATATGGAAACCAGGAACCTGGTTTTATATTTTTATTCTAAATACTGCACAAGCTTGTAGTATTAAATTATGAAATAAGCATTTGTGTTGCACAGACACCATGCCATTTTATATTTTGCTATACATGTATATGATTGTATAATTCACTGTGGATTTACATGAAATTTGCATGAAATTTTTTTAAAAGGAATTTAATCCACTGTGAACACATAGAGAAAAGAAATCCCAGTGAGTTCAGTTTAAAAGTCTACAATATAATAAATAAATAAATATTGTTTATATTATGAATGAATTTGAATATGTAAAATAAATGTCTCAATTGTAGGCAAGACTAAGTTCGATAAACAAAATACATGAGATAAGTAGAATAACAGGTATTACAGTCTTGTTGTACCGTATTTACGGTATGAATGTGATGTGTTTATTCTTTCAGTATTGGACTGGTAGGACTTAACACGACAACTTATGTGGTTTCAGCCACATCAGAGTCCTTTCTGAAGCCTGAACACTGGATCTTTGCTCCACTCTGGGTTGACCTTTTACCATCCAATTACACCTCTCTCTTGCTGCCATCTGGGAAAGTGTAATGCGCCAGAGTGAACCCAAACAGCACTTACACTGAGGAATCAACAGAGGTTTCTATATGCAGGATAGTGTTTTTGTTGTAGCAGTTTAATGAGAGAAAGAAGAAGTGAAATATATACAGTTTGATGGATTTCTGCTTTTGGAAGCCCATGCAGACATGTTGGCACACATATTCAATTTCTTCACATTTTACTGCCTTATCAACCAAAAGCGAATCAGCAAAATCTGTGCTTGGCAGAGCAGAAAAGCATCTGGAACTCAGACTGTGGAACATTAAAACTTTACAATCAATCTCAATTATGAACGTTATGTTTTAGACAGTAACCCTATGAGTAAGAGTAATTATTCTTTACTGACGTCATAAATACTGTTAAACGTAAAAAGTCTGAAGTCAAGTGGGGGGCTTGGTGTCCTAAGAGGTTAAGGCTCAGAGTGCTTATTGCTGTGTTAATGCTTTGTGTGTTTAGCCAAGGACATATCTTTCAGTCCAGTGATGTGTCAGTCAGTTTTTCAAGAACTTTTCTTCTCTCAGCAGATGACTCATTACAGAGAATACACTGTTCTTGTTTTCAGAACATTCCTCTTTTTATTCCTATTCATACACATCAATAATCACCTTTGACCAGGTACAATGATTACATACTGAGTCCCAGTCACACCTATCTATCATAAATAAATCACATTGTCACAGTCATTTCATGAGAAAAGGTAAAAATATTTTATTCCAACTTGTGTATTCCTCACTTTCCTAAAGGATGGTAATAATAGAGTGTAAAGTAAGTGTTTATAGAGATTAATTCAACAAATAAAGCCTATCTTATTCTCAATTATTTAACTGCTGACTGGAAAATGACTCCACTACGGTCCTGTTATTGAAATTACTGATAAAAAACATATTGCTTGGAGGTTTCAAGTTCTTTGGAGACATGGCTATTTGGTGGTTACATATAGATACATTAACTTGGTAGTAAACACAGTTGTACAATAAGAAAATTAAACTGTTTGCAGATCCCATCTTGTTGCATGGCAACCTCAGAGTGAAAACCTGACTCAAGAAAGTCATTGTACCAAGAAGAAGAGAGTAAGAAATAATATACTTAACTTCAGAAATCTCCACATGTTTGCACACTGCAATGTGTGTAAATGCCACAGTGTCATTTTTGTCAAACACCTATGGCTAGTTGCTATCATTTGTTCTTTGAAAAGATCTTAAGTGAGCCAGTAATTAGCTGAACATGACCTGTGCAGCACATGCTATATTTATCCCTAGATAATTTGAACAGGGGTTAAATTACGGCCCATCAAAGAAGTCCAACATGTGTGAGACAGGTGCTGCGATGGAGACGAGGCCAAAACAATCACGTTGCTACAGAAAAGGACAGCCTCCCTAATTGATGCCTGTTTGTGTGGCACGCTGCTGGACAATGGATCGGGGCTGGCAGATGTATCAGGGGGTGAATGATACACACAAAGCCACTGAGGACAATATGGCAGAAACAATAGGAGCAGGCAAGCGCACGTGTGTGTGTGTCTGGATGAGACAAAAAGGTAGAAAGAAAAGGGTGACACACAAGAGAAAGTGAGTACGACTTATTCACATAATTATCAACTAATTTACCAAATTTAACATTCATAAGTTGAGTCATAAATACCACTGTTTGTGTGCTGACTGTACACTGATGCAACTTCATGTTAAATGTTATGCTTTCCACTGTTGCTATTATTACTGGGTATTATGCAATGTTTAGGAGTTGTGTTGTGCAAATTCAATTTAATATTAAATCACCACCTTCAGACAATTATGCACATACATGTATTAAAATATTAAAACAATAACAAAATGTTTAATTATATATGTGTTCTTCATAAATGTATTTTTTCATATTACTTACAGGATACTGTAATATAGAACTAATATAGATTACCACCAATGCAGAGACAATACAATCCAAATATTGTATGGTGATGGAGCTTTCTGTCTTTATGCGCCAAACAAAGGGAATTTCCAAACTGAGGTTTGTAACAACACTGTCTTCTTTTTAAAATAAAGGATTTAGTGTTTAATTAGATCTTTGTATGCAATGTGTTTCTGTGCTCTTATTTAAGGTATTTTTGAAATGCTGTGAATTGTTCGGCATGATATTGTACAAATAAACTTTTCTTGTCTTTTTTTTTATAAGGAAAATTCGGCTGCATCCTGGACTTACACTAACCCCCTCCTTCTTATCCAGTGGTACTGTATATATTGATCTGTGTCCAACTTAATGTTGGACTTTATGACTTTCTTGTGGTTAGACAAGCCAGTCGGAAAACTACTTACTCCATCCCACTGTTATAACTGAATCAATCCATTAGGTGCGTATTGAAACTGTGGTCACTCTCCACACAATATGTAGTGATTATATATGCCTGCAAATTGAATTATTCAATATGCTATTCAGTTATGAGGAGCATGTAAAAACCCTGATAGAGATGGATGTTTTCCTGGAGCCACAATGCATTACATCTATACATTAAATTGAAAATGGATGCCATGACATTGGGTCATGAAGCGTAATTACAGGCCCGTTCAAAAGCAGAGTGGCATGAAAATAACTGAGTACTGTATGTTTGTGTGTGTGTTTATGTGTGAAAGACAGAGACAGATATTGTGTGTCCCTGGGAAAGTGACTGCTGTTTGGCTTGGCCCCCTGTCCGCTCTTCCAAACGACTGTGAAATCAGAAATTAAACGCTTCACCATTGTGAAGCAATTCAGTCTGATACGTCTTCCGCTCTTGTAATTGTTTGTTTATTGGACCCTGTTCAAAAGCAATATTGTGAAGGTCTCCACAGGCTCTGGGAGCCAGTTTGTATACTGGAGGAAGGTCACATCATGTCACTTAGCATGAATGGAAAGGCAGCAAACGACATAATGAGAGGTATATAGAAGTGACAAAATACTAATGAACAGGAAATATGTGTTTACATATATATTCAAAAGTCTTTTTGTTTATTTTTGCAACCCAGTCTCCAGAAAAAAAGGTCATTGAATGCTTCTCAAATCATTAAATTAAGACCCGGTATTTTCCTTTACTCACACCAAGGGCTGTCAGTATCTGAACATAGCCATAAAATTAATTCAAAAGATAAATATCAGTGTAATTTTTGAGAGACATGATTGCAGAGCACCATAAGCGGTTAAAAACACTCAAATGTTTGTATATAATTATACGGTAATATGTACAAGTAAAAATGTTGATTTGGACTGGTTACCTGTTTTATTGACTGAGGATCCCCATTAGTTGAATATTCTTCCTGGACAGAAGACATTCAGACATTATAAACAGCAACTAACAATAAATGAAAAAAGTCCAATATTTAGTTAATACACCAAGATGTTCATTGCATTATTGATAATCACCAATAATAAACATAAGAGCAGACTATTTAGTTGATATAGAGTTTAGTATAACATCAAAACAAGCCCAACAACAACAACATCATTAAAATAAATGAGTGGTACTTGGTACAGTGATACTAGTGCTTATTCAATAAAATCCGTTTATCATTTGTTGCCAAAGTTGATGTCTTAGTTTTGATGTTTGTCAATGTCTTATTAATTTTTAGACCTGTCTTATGTGGCTTAATGAGCGGAGGGCAGTAGAAATGACCTGACCAGCAATAACCGGCCACTGAGGTGGTGGCAGCACAGACCACATTGTTACTAACAGACCACAGGGGTCATGACCAAGATGACCTTTGACCCGTCTGCCTCTGTGGGCTTTTTGTCTGCTTTATTGTCCACTTTATTCTGGTCTATTTGCTTTTCCTTTCTCTTGTTTTGTTCTGAATTTTAGACAAGATGGGAACAGGGTGAAACATGACCAGGCATAAGATTTTAATTAATGAGTTTACAGCAAGAGAAAAATAATGATACAATGATTTAATGAATGGCATAAGAAAAGAGAAAGGACTGGGTAGGACAGAACCTGCACAAATAAAACCCACTTTTACCATAAATTTACTTCATATTGTGATAAAAACAAGAAAAAGGGTTTTGTAGTAAGCTTATTAGAATGATAAACTGCTAAAATATGCTAAGCAATACAAAAAAAGAAATGCAGAGAGGTAATAGTTTTAACATTTTATGGATTTTTTTTGACAAATATGGTAGTGGTAGCAGTACTTATAATGCATTTGACATAAGGAGTAATAGTTTTAATGTTAATATTACTGAGGAGAATAGATAGATTTACAAGCAATGATTTAATATTGACCCAGTGATGTTAAGAATCAATCGTTGCTACAGAGATAGATAAAAAGACTTGTGAATAGTGACAGCTGCACGTCTGAGAGCAGGTGCAATAGAGGGATGGTGAAGACTAATTTAGCCATACACTTGTGGTGGTAACGAGACCTTTACCATGTGCACACAGAACACACATGATATAGCACCAATCATCTGTTCTGAACCTACAACACCTCCCAGCTATTCTGTGTGTGTTTGTGTGTTATCCAGGTGTGCCATATGGACTCACCTAGACACCTGTCAATTGAAAGCAGACAAAAACGGCAATGATGTCTGATGAATAATTCAGCGTTCACAGTAGGTTTAGCGTGATGTCACTACATTTTACACCTCTGTCACTTTCATTTTTCTGAAACAAAAAAACATCTAACGACAATGAAAACAAGCAGTCTGATGTTACAGTTATAAAACAATAATGAACTGTCACATTATGTGTATATATATATATACTTAACATGAACTATAAAATTTATTGCTTCCGTTGGTGATATGAGATTTATATGGGAGGTGAGTGCACTATCCACGTATTCTACATAAGGGTGAAAACTGGTGAACACAGTATTATAGTTTGTGGAAATATTGCATTTAATACCATTATGTTTTTAGCTAATTATACAAATTTATATGATTATGACTTTTATGGAAATATTGCATTTAACACCATTATGTTTGGGGCGGCACGGTGGTGCAGTGGTTAGCACTCGTGCCTCACAGCAAGAAGGTCCTGGGTTCGATCCCAACACCAGT
>JAPQRQ010000018.1:29694877-29705742 GCA_037367365.1 Apogon talboti | reverse complement strand
CCCTCCAACCCCCAGCACACACCCACTCTCTCCCACCCTGCCTTCCAATCACCCCCCGGGAGGTGACATCTGCCGGGATGCGCTCGGCTGGTTCCAGATGCACCACCGCCTCTTCCACCACCACCACCACAGCCGCCGCCACCCGAGCGAGTGAGCAAGCGAACGACACCCCAGCACTCATTTCAATTCCATCACCCTCTCCCAATCATCTTGCCTCTCCCCAGTGCAACATTAACGAGCCTCTTTCATTTGAATACATAATTAGCCGCCCGAGCACTCTGCTTCACTAATTTTGAGACAAAAGGATGGAGGAGACAAGGGGGGTATGTGGTAGGGGTGGAGGGTGAAAGGGTGGGGGTGGCATGTGGGATGAAGAGGATGAAGCAAATAATGATAACAAAAAAAAAAAAAACATTTGCATTTTAATTTGTAAGCCGAGGGGGGACTGTTTTTTTTTTTCAATCACGCTTTTTTTTCTTTGTCTTTGTCTCCTTTCTCTTGCCCTTGCTTCTTCTATCAAATCTGTGTTTTGGATTTTATAGTTTATTTTGTCCTGTATGTTGTGAGTTTTAACATGAACGCATCTGCCTTTAAGTCATTTTGCGTTTGTGTGCACGTATAAATGATAATGCAAGCATGTGTGTAAGTGAATCCACCACCAGCCCTCGGGGCATGCAGCGCTCCCAAGCCAAAATAAACCCCACTTACTCCTGCACAATAAATCATTCTTCTCAATGAGCTGAAGCCAGCTGAGACGCTCCTTAGTGCATTACAGTATCATCTACATTCAATAAACATCACTCCTATTCCCCTTACTGTGAGTGATTTCAGTTTGCTAGAAATAACGGCCTTGAGGCTTTTCGAGTGGACCAACAGTACACACTAACATAAATGAACATGCATGAACCCTGTATCACAATCCAGGCATACATTCTCATTATGAAGTGGAGGTCCATTAGCTTCTTTTGTATGGCTGTCTCTGAAAAAGAGAGCAGGGGCCTGAAAGTCAGAAAGGGAAGAATGGAGTTTAAAAGCAACAAAGCAGGGAGCGGCGGATAGAAATTGTGTGAGTCAAAGAAACACAGAGGCTATGTTTGACTCCACACTATGTGCTTATATAGCCTGTGAAAGTGATGTCGTCTCTTTTCCTTCTTGGTGGAGTGCCAGGCCTGGCCTCCTGTCAGCCATCGGGGGAGCCAAATGACAGCTTTGATCCTATTAGGATCCGCGCCAAATCAACACTTTGCTCATTAAGTGTTGGCTTCCTGCACAAGCCAGCTAACAATGCGCCCGCCTTCCATGCCGCTATGTACCCGACCCTGTGTGCCAACCAAGCATGCCCTGTGAGTGCCAGACTCACCTGTCGTCATGTAAATACTTTGCTGACTCAGTGCTGATTCAGTCTTTAACTCATGCTATCTAACTACAGTTTTCTGTGTGAGCAAATCAACAGATTTACTGTGGAAAAAGCTGGTGTCATTATATTTACACACCATTTAATGCATTTTTATACCAGTGTCAAAATACCATTTGGGAAGTTTAATTTTAGTTAGTTCATGGGTAGTATTAGTGCTATTTTGAGGAGCTGACTGATTTTAATTTATTTAGCTTTAATGTTACCTTTTTAAATATTATGAGGAAAGCTTTGATTTATAGAAGGCACAGTGAAACAATGAATGAATATAATATGATCTACAAAATAAGTGTTTAGTAGCAATATTGGGCAGAGCACCTATGTACCATATATTCACATACAACATGAGCTAAAGCAACTTAATAACCACAGTAGGAACAGTGAGCAGAAAAAAATATGATTTTTCATGCATTTGTGGTTTGTTTTAACTAATTCCATCAATAGCAAATTGTAAAGTGAAAATAGATTTTTGTTCTTCAGTGCCTAAAATGAGTCGAAATAACAAATGAGAAATGTATTGTACCAATGTTACGCCCATATTTGTGATGCACTCACTCATGTGTCTTGTTTGACTATTCAGTTTTCCCCCCGTGTCCTCAATCACCTTGATTTGATTAACTTCTCATATTCAAACTCCACCCTCCTCACATTACGTACCCCCAGAGCTCTTCATCTGTTTACTGTTCATTTCCATTTCCATTCACATATGATGGATTATCCCAAACTTCATATTACTATCCATTTAAACTTTCTGTACCACTTCCACCAGGTCTCATCTTTATTGTAGCCTCACCCACGTCACACTTTTTTCTTTCTGTGTTCTGCCCCCACTACTGCAGCTATTTCCACAATTTTATGTGAAAATGTTGTCACCACAGATATGAATGATGTATCCAAAATGGCTTTCCTTCCTTCTTTCTTTCTTTCTTTCTTTCTTTCTTCTTCATCTTTTTTTTTTTTTTTTACCAAATTCTGAAAGTGCTCACAATCCACTCAGCGCCCTCTGACACGTGCACACCGATACACCCGCTCCTCCACTAATGGAACGCTCAGGGTGACTGTGCCATTTCATCGATGTTTTATTGGCTATTGACAAGCGGTGGGCGGGGTCAGAAGGGTCACAGCGCAGGGTCCAGGTTGAGCTCACACTCTTGGGAAACACTCGCTAACATTCAGGAGATGAAAGCTCAGCTCCATCTTATTTACTGCATGACCCCAATCTTTGTCCCTGACCCCTGACCTCTACCTAGGGAATATACGTATGGATCCTTACTGCTCCGCTGACTTATTGAGCTGTGAACACGACTGCAAACTCTGGACACTCACATATATTCAGGAAAAAAAACCTTTATACATTTGAAGGTATTTGATCAACATCAGAAAATTTGTAACAGTGCTTTTTGAGATAATAACTTCAGTCTGCACCATAAAAATTTAAAACAGTGAGAGTTTAGATGATGCTGGTCATATACATGTATAATACAGGTATAGGATGCTTCTGTGCTGGTGTACATGTAACTTCTGGTCATGATGATGCTGCTATTGCTGCATATGTTACACTATAGGTTTGGATTTTAGGTTTTAAATTTTAGATTATAGGCACTTAGGTTGTCTTTGTTTATAGTGTGTTGTTTATTTGTCGTGTCTGTTTTTTGTGTTATTTATGTCATTTCTGTATGCTGCTGGACCTGGGTAACAAATTTAATTCCTTTTTCCATTTATTTCTAACATCACTGAATGACACTTAATTTGAAACTTGAACAAATAGATGTGTCCTGTAGTTTGCGTGACAATATTGCACCAAGGCAAGACTTTTTTTTTTTTTTATGATTCTGGCTTAAGGATTCCCCCTATTGTTACGAAAGGGTTAAGTCCATTTTCAGTGTGTTGTCTGCTCCGCATCGATGTACATTATGTACTCCTAATTTGCATACTGCAGTGCGAGCTCAATTAAAATGAACTTTTAATTTCTTACAAGTAAATTAGTTTTGCATGCGATGCGTGCAAATGTCGGGATAATGGGTGCTTTTTAATGAGCTCACAAGCTGAGTGCACCCGATCAACTCCAGGGGTGGAGGAGAATGACGCAAAGGGACACAGCACCCAGCCACCTTACCTTGCTGTCACCCCCACCGACAAATTCTTTCCCCTTTTAGCATCAGTCCTCATCATTACCGTCTCTCGGTCTTACTCGAATCTAATTTTGCCTCTCACTAACCAACACTGGCCCTCTTCTGACTAACTTTATACAGTATTTCTACCTCCGCTCTTACCCTCTTTCATCGTGCATCCCTCTCATTCTGCCTTTCAACATCTCCTTGCTGTCTCTCACTCATTCTTTCATTCCTTTCTTATCATCGCATCCACTTTCCCTCCCTCCATTCTGCTCCTCCCAAAGCCCTAATTCATTCTCCCCTCCTGCTGGTCCCCTCTGGGGTGCAGAGGTGGTCTTTGTGCGCTGAGTGCTGCTGATGTCAAGGCTGCTGAACAGGTGCGCAGACAGAAAGAACCCCGTTGTTGTGGCACGACGGCTGGGTAAACAAACTCACCAGAGGTCCATGCCACATTGTCTCACACACACAAACACTCACACACACGCGCACGCACACACCTAAGCACACAGTAACCATTCAGATACACACTCACAGATATCTAACATCTCAGTTCAGACGAGTTGCAGTGCAGAATTGAGTTTAAGATGGCTGTGGGGGATACACAAAGTTGCATTACAATGATGAAGCGACACACATACGCATACACCTGCAAGCACACACACTCTTATAAAGTAGAAAGTGTGTCACCACAGTGTGACCCTCGCTGTGCTGCAGGTGCTCCCCATAAGAACTGCTAGAAACCAAGACTCTGCTGAGGGATTATCTGAGAGACACTCCCCTCGCCACACACACACACACACACACACACACCTACACACACACACACACACACCTTCAGTCATAAACATGCTCAACCGCAAACTTTGGACAGATATTTCATTCATTTTTTCATTTCCACCGTTCCTTTGTTTCCCTTTCAGACCATCTTTTGTCCTCCCTTCCCTCTTCTAGCATCTGTTTTTCACACCAGCATCCTCTCTGCAGGCCGCCCTCTGGCTCTTTCGCCTTCCTTCCATCTCTCCTCTTCATCTTTTTCTCCATCCCTTCCAGCCCTTCACCATCTTTCTATTCTGCCCTTGCTCTCTTTTTCTTTTCCACGTCTCCCTCCTCCACCGTGCTGCACAGCTGTGCAGAGGCAGATTAGTGTGTTAGTACCTGTGAGGCAGAGGCACGGCAACTGCATGCTAAAACCCAATCAGCTAATGTTGATAAAGGAGGCGGGGTACGGACATCTGTTCACACAAAACACCAAACTCATTTGAATCACAAGATGAAATGACTCACATCTGCTGAATTGGAAAATATCTTTTTGCCCTCCTTGTTTTAATTTGGGTGGAGGTAGGTATACTCCAGACGCCAGGGTGACATGCAGAGTGACAGACCTAGACGAAAGCAGACGGATAAATGGGCCTCTGAGCATGTTTTTATTTTGTCTATATGACTGTGAATATTCATATGGATTAGCTAAAAGTTCTCAATTTCTTTATGCCAAAACAGATGTCAAGATGTAAAGGTCATAATTAACATTTTACTTTTGTGTGATAAGAGGATTATTCTGCCTTTGTAACCTATGTATGTGCATGGAAGCACTCCACTGTCATCTGGAGCTGCACACACCACACACAACACAAACACCATTTACCAGTACCAGCTCATGAAGATAAATAACTGCACCCACCCTTCTCTATGGTTTTTCCTCATCTTCTTCCACCCTCAATCTCTCAGAAAATACACACTTAACCTTTGACCTGAACACTTATAGGCACTAAACACTCAGCTTAGGTTTTTACTTGATTATTATTACTATAAACAAGTTAAAAATTGTAAATTTCTTTCCACAGAAATAGCTTTTTTATGACGGTAGTGATTTACTGCACATCACGGATTAATATATGCATATAATATAGATTATGTAGGATGTTTCTCTATCAGTGGAAGTGTTGTAACTAATAACTGCTGACAAACAAATGACCATATGATACACAGTATGTCATATTATTAAGCCAAAACACCAAAGGAACAGTGGATATAGGGGAAGCTGTAAAAAAAAAAAAGATATACATGATCTGAATATGTACACTATGATGATTCACACGATTTTGACTTTCCATAAATGTGAACCTTATATTTGACTTCACTCTAGCTTTCTCTTTCTAGCTTCTTGATACTACATCAAACATAGTGTTTGGTAGTAGGTTCTTTCAGTATTACAAATCATAGTACTACCCACTGGTTCTAAGGCTTTAGCACTGTAAACGCTACATAAAGTAGTCATTCATGGAATGAATTAAAGGACGATCATTGTATTGTTTTATTCAATACACATTTGAAAATGTATTAATTTCTCATTGGACTAAGAATTTTATCTAACGTCCCTGCTTAGGTTTAGACACAAATGACAACTTCTGATGACCTGTAAGTTTAAACTTAATGGCAAACTTAAGTGAGATAAGAATATACATAGATAATTGACAGTGAAATGGTAGAATCTGAGTAATTCATGTGAGAATTTGTAAGTTTCTAAAAGCCATACAGAGTAAAACTATGAATCACAAACTTTGTAGAATAATTGTCTCAAGAAGAGCAAAGATGACTTCCTGAACAGGAATCTGATTGTGATAAATAACAGTTTCTTAGTTCATTTTGCCAGTTTTTTTCATTTTAAGAGCAATTTATGAGCATTTCCCACAATAGAAAATGATCAACAGTTGTCATAACAGTTGTGAGAAATGCTTTAATATTATCATCTAAACTGGATGATTTTGTTTGATGTGTGCAATGAGTCGAACCTGCTCAAGACGGCAAAGTCTGTGAGTTGGTGGCTGTTTTAAAGCAGTTGCAGCAGATGTTAAGTTTAAATGGGTCTGCAGATGTTTTGAATATATTTCAAAGACATTTGTTCATTAGTCATGCTATTGACAGAGAAATATATAATAGTATTTTAATGTTAAATGATCATTTTGACACAAAAAGCTGACAACTTAGAATATGTCATTTGTCTCTCTTTTTCACTGGTGTAACTTCAAATATCTTTTTACTGTTAAATTTTAAAACGAATCAATCATCTATCATTTCTAATGTTTTGCACAAACCCTATTGTCCTATGAAACACACTGTCAAACATTTTCCACATAGATTAAAAACTGTAAGGACTGTAAATATATCTTGCATAATATGTATGCATACGTTTCAGATGATAATATCACACTGATATGCGTATTAAAATATCAGTAACTGATTGATATAGTAAGGAGGAAAACTCTTGCAGCTGCTAAAGTTTGTGCTGTAACTGAACTTGTAGAGCGATACTTTATCACAGAGATGTGGGCTGTGCTGCTCTAATAAACACTTTAATCAGTAAGAACCTCACGACCTTTGCAACGGATGAATATTAAAGGACATGGCCTAAATTTAAAAATTAGATAAATGCATAAAATACATGTCAGAGTCTTTTTGGCAAAAAAAGAAACATGCTGTTCTGAAACTCATCTTATTTAACACAGTTTTATTATTAGAAGTGTTGTGTTGCAGTATGTTTAATGTAGTTTTTCTTGTTGCTGGAGGACTTGTATGTTTGTTCATGCATTTTACAGTCATCTTTGTGCATGTCTGTATCTGTCCATTTTCTGATGGTCTATTTATCTGTGTGGCTCCCTGTGCACCCACACAAGCTCCAGGCATGCATATTTTCTTTTTACATGAATGGCGATTAGCACAGCTCTGCCAATCACTATAATTTACATTAAATTTGGAATTAATTTCACACTTTTTTCTCACTGTAATTATGTCAACAGCTGCTGTGAAACCAAGCTGCACACATGAATTTTAATAGCAGTTTCTTTTAAATCCCTCTGAACTTTGGAGAGAAAAACACAACATTATGGCAATATTTCTGTAATAAGCTTGCAAGGATTTAGCGTTGGGGAGGGAAAAAAAAGAAATTGATCATTAAGAATTCCCTATTTCAAACATACAAAAGCATAGAACTGTCCTTCTGTCCATCTGTTTTTCCATCTGTCTGTCCACAACTAAACACTGTAACTTCAAGACATATTTTTCTTTTTTTTTAATGGAAGCTCTCTATGTATTACAACTAAATTTCTAATGACACCAAGCATAATGAGTCATCTAAATGTTCAGTCACAATGTTTTTGAGTGGTTTGTAATACCCTGCAAAGGAATGATGCTTATACAAGATTCACAAATGACAATGATTTAATCAAAATATTTTTGATCGCATGAAAACCATTTTTTATGATCTCACACACAATGCCTCTGTCATGGAGGAACCCCATGCAGGGACAAAGAATTCAGTCAGCTGTATGTGTTGGCTTCTTTCTTTATCTCTGTGTCACTGTTGAGGCTTTAAAGATTGCACCTGCTAGGCCCTCACACTCCTGTGCATTAACAAACCTGGCCTGACCAGCAGAAGCCCTGTGTGGGTTCACCTCCCCTGCTGGGCTGGAGATTTGACTATTTACCACAGACAGAAATGTAGCAGTGCATGTTTCACTGTGTATATGTGTATGCGAGGGGGGGAAAGAAAGAAGAGGAGGAAGAGGAGGGAGAAAGAGACAGAAATTAACAGGGAATAGACTGAAAAAGAGAGAGTGAGAAAGACAGAATTAGAGGTAGGATCAAGAGGTCAGGATCGAAGCAGTAAAGCTCTCATCTCCACACAGCAGGGGCCCGCAGCCGGCAGCCCTGCAATTACATAGCCATTTAGGACAGACATAGAGGGAGGGAGGCTCCAGCCCCCTGAAAGCTCTCAAACCGGGACCTTCAGCTGCACAGCACTCAACCAAATTCACTCCAGGACACGACAGAAGAACAGAGAGAGGATTTGTTCAGATTACTCAAAGATCAAGGCCATGCTAATAGTTATAAATCTAAGCACAAATTGGGGTTTAGCTGCACCGATCTGAATGTACGCATAAGATAGCCAGATTGATGCATGTGAATGCATTATATTCATGTCTATACAGTTACAATGAACACAGCAAAAAGGTTTGTTCTCTGTCTGGTTGGTTTCAGTGTTGTGTAACTCTCTACACTTGCATGATGACACACCTATAAAAACTTTTGTTTTTTTGTTTGTTTGTTTTCACATAATTAATGATATTGTTATTATTTTACTCAATTTTTATAATGTGAGTCTACTGGGGAAAATCTTTTTAGGTACCACAGTTAGTCAAACTTGCATAAAGGATACCTCACTGTACAGCAGCTCTATTAATACAACTAAAGTACAGCCGTTCACTTCTGCTTCTACAAGCAAGCATTCCCTTACCTCTGGCTCTTATTTACTATCTTCCCAAATATAGCTGATTGTACAATACAGTTTCGCATAATCATTATTTGTTTTGTCACCAGATTTTTACCAGATATAAAAAAAAAGTAAAAAAGGTTTTACTTGTGAACCTTTATAACTTTGAAATAATTTAACTACCTGCTATTTTTATCTGCTGTAAACTGTATTTTTAAGAGCCCTACCCAAAATCCTGGTTAATTCAGGAGGAAGCATTGCACTTATTTCTAGTTTTTTACATATTGTGCCTTTGAATGATATCCTCAGTATTCTGCTGCGTTTAGTTTTATTTGTGTGTTATGTTACTGTACTCATTTTATATTCTTGTTACCCTAGTATTTTTTTTAACATAAATAATGAAATAAAAAACACTCTCTATTAAAAAATTATGTGTGCATTGCATAAGTATTTAAAGTTAATCTATGTGTGTATTCCATATGTCTATAGACAGAAATATGGTCTTTGTTCATTCAGAACAATACATCACAAACAATTTTTTTTACATTAAAATTAAATAAAAATAAATATCACTTTGTACATATAACAATTTAACATATGCTAAGTATTATGATCTAAGACCTTCAGTGCTAATGACCTGCCTCATGTTTCTCATTTTCTGTCTTCCCACTCTCACACACGCAAATTGATCGCAACACTTTGCATTATTCGTACATATGAATGTGTGTGTGTCTATAAATATCAGTGTGAGGTCAGCTGATGAAGCAACAAGGTCATCGAGGTCTTCGCGTGCAGTCTCCCACTCCTCTTGAAGACTCAATCGTAACCAATCAGACCAAAGATCTATTGATTAGAGGAGTGGGAAACTGAGGCGCTGGTTGTGGTCGTGCGCAGAGGGACGTCTCACAGGAGCAAAGCCCGGGTGATAATGACTGTGGCCTCCTCTGCCCTTCCTCCTTGTCTCACTTCATCACAATCACTCCGGACTTAAACATCTTCTTTAGACCTCCTGCAGCTTTCTCACCCCACTGTGCTTTGCTTCTCAGAAATGCACACACTTATATATACACACATACATGCACAAAAGTACTCAAGCTACGTCCAGGAAAATGTCACTCTCCTCCTCAGATAATGAGATTTCAGTGTTTCCTGATCCCACCATGATCCTCCCAAAAATCACAGATTAAAGTAAAGGTACTCATTTACATCTAGAGACTAAACAAAAGGTGATCTGATCTTTAAAGTATTTTCCAACATCTGACACAACTTCAGTTTTAATGTGAACTGGCACATTGGTTATTACAGGTTACATAAGGGTTTTTCCTCCTTTTGTCAGGAAAAGCCTTTGCTTGTATCTGTCACTGCGAGAAAGATTAGACTGAGTGAAAAGAAGCCACAGGAGACACGTTTAACTGATGCTCTTTGTTTAAAAAAATATTTCATGTTTCATGTAGGCAAGTATAAAACCTTCAGGTCCTGGTTTGCTTCAGGACATTTAGTTTAAACCCTCATTGTTTCATTCAGAATGAAATGGTCATCTGGTCATCAGGCAGAGAACACACTGAACAAATGTTGTTGCAAAACAGTCAGGATCCTAAAGGAGAAGGTGGAGGATGTGGCCTGGTGAACAATATACAGCTCACGTTACTCAATGTTATATGGCGGTGGAACATGAATTAGTGAATATTAATTAGTGAATGTTTGTTTACACAGTCATTTGTGGGGCCTCATTATATACAGTCTGCAAAGGCTTTTGGATGAGCTCAAACAACATTTAGAGAAGCAACATTTATAAAACACTTGATTTTGGCTTTTATTCATTATTATTCCAGTAAATAAAAATATGAACATGATAAAAAAAAAAAAAAAAGATAATGCTAAGAATAGAGCGATACAGTTTGAATAGAGAGACACATCTATGTTTCTCACAAGGCGTGAGAAACAGATGTGGAGATGAAATCAGATCACTATTCTACAG
The DNA here is from genome assembly GCA_037367365.1 of Apogon talboti. Lineage (NCBI taxonomy): Eukaryota > Metazoa > Chordata > Actinopteri > Kurtiformes > Apogonidae > Apogon > Apogon talboti. The sequence goes on along the minus strand of JAPQRQ010000018.1, from coordinate 29,694,970 downwards.
ATAGATACAGATACAGACAGATACAGATACAGATACAGATATAGATACAGATACAGATACACACACATACACATACACATACAGATAAATACA
>JAPQRQ010000018.1:29651241-29680929 GCA_037367365.1 Apogon talboti | reverse complement strand
CCCCCCCCCCCCCCCCCCCCCCCCCCCCCCCCCCCCCCCCCCCCCCCCCCCCCCCCCCCCCCCCCCCCCCCCCCAGAGGGCGAGATACATGGATGCACAGCAACTGAATGACAACCCATGCTTTTCTCATAACTGCATGCCCAAAATCAGAGGTTAAAATTACATTCACAAAATCTCTTCTGACAAAATCAAACAATTGCCCCCAAACCCCATTAGCTGCGTCAAAGGCAAACAGTGTTTTCAGGTCACACTCAGTCAGTCGACAGGTAGACACTACAGAGCAGTTTTTACACACTACACAGCAAAATGGAAAACACTGCATCCAGCGCTTGCAGAACATAATGTTTAGCACATACTGTAAATACATTTAGGGTTCCATAAAAGGCCAAAGAAAACTAGATATCCAAAGTACTTCCAAAAATCCTGTACATCTTCAAAATCGAATCGATGAGAGTTTCATTCCACCCAAGTATAATGGTTTTGTTTGGTGTCAATACACAGGACTTCATGACATGTTAGACAATTATGTTCTTGCATCTATGTCTTATTTTTGACATCTACAAAATTGCATTCATAGAGTGTTTCCATGGAATTCAGCTCAAAGACTCTCAGTGTACACACTCATTAGGTTGGAATGGATCTGAACCACAGGCATCAACAAAGACAGTGTCTGAGCACACACCTGCACATACTGAAATTGTCTCTTTCACCCTTTCTGAGTTGCGTTCAAGGGCACTCTGTACACTTGCTTCATGTGAATCCCGAGGACAAAGTCAATGACAAAAAGCCTGACACTGTTGAACCCTTCAAAGTCGACACTGTCTGAACCACTTTATGCTGTATTTCTGTATTTGGAGCTTTACATTCATAGTTTTTCTGTGTATTTATGGCTTTGTATGATGTCTGAAGGCAGAAGTTTGAAGTTGGTGTAGATGACGTGCAGTTATGTTTTTGTGTTTTGAGTTTGCAGATTTGGAGAATACATGTCAGGAAATTGTGCCTTAGAAAAAACTTTTTTTTTGTCATCTTAGAGCAGTGGTTACCTACCCAGATTAGCTATAGGCACAGGCGCGAGCTAAAAGGTGCCCAGCATTGGAAGGAATATGGATTCTATTTGGTAATTTCTGGCAAAGTGTGCCGTGTGAATGTGTCTTCTAAGTTAACTATATATGCCTATGTTGACAAATGACCTTGTTTTTGTCCAGGTGGGTGTATAATCCCTGGACTTTTGAAAACATGTTTCTTATCCTCAGTGTTAGAGTAGCTGTCAAATATCACAATGTCACAGCATCTGGTTTTCCATTATGTTGTAGTAAACGGAAAACAATGATGTGGGTGAATTGTGATTCTGGAGCTGCTGGAGACATATTTGATGGCTGTGCATGGAGATGAGAAAAATTATGTGATAAGATGCAGCAAAGTGCAAAGTAAATAGTATTAACAAAATGTGTCAGGTAATTTGCCAGTTGTTGAGAATAAGTTACCTAAAACATAAAGTAAAACATGGTGGTTGTGTTAACATGTCTTAACATTGAACAGTGAACTATCCTCCATCCCTCCATATGACTCTCCACTATAAACAAAGTATTTGCAAATACAATTTGACCTGGGTCTGTTTACAGATCAGTGAACCCTAATTGGCGCTGTCAGCCCATGCTCACTTTCAGCCTATCCATTTCAATACTGAGACAATAACAACATTATGAAGCTCAATAGCTCATATTCCTATGTGGCAATAATATCTACATCCCTCCTCCTCTCACTGCAAATCAATGGAGTGAGATGGCCTTTAGCTTCATTTTTCATTTTTAATATTGATTGCTGTTCTACTTTGGAGTGCACTGTCAGTCCAATTACAGAGAATTTAATTGATTTTTCCTCACAAGCTGGGTTAGATTGGATTGGTTTATGCAAAGCAGATCAAACAGAAGTACTCCCTGGACTCCCTTCTATGTGTAAAATACAGCTCTAATGAGCGGGAGCACACTGACAGTTTCTTCATCTCACCCTGTTCTTCTTCTGTTTCTCTCGCTCAGCACAAAGTGACACATGTGCGAACACACACACACACACACACGCACGCAATAATTCAATGTAAGAGCAGCAGCAGTAATTATTGTACAAAACTATTTTGATGATTCCAACAATGTTACTGAAATAATCATCTTCAGCACCCTGTAATTGCTAAAAAAAAAAAACAATTGTGCTCAATAGAACCTGTACTAAACTATCCAGCGCTGTATCTTATCTCCAGAGAGTTCAAAACTTGGGCAAAGAGTTGATAATTCATACAATTATATGTGATGAATAAAGCAGGTGTCTCTTCATTTGAAAATTCCACAATGACCTTTACAGGAAGCCTCCTCTCATGAAATATACATGACCCTGAACACAATATGTCAGACAGCTAGACAAGACTAATTAGCTGCAGATAAATTCTGCAGGCCTTACTCACTCACACAGACACACACACACACCTTTGTCAAACTCCTTGGCTTTTCTGCTCCATCAAGTGACACTGTCTCATAGGCATAGTATTGTTGGCAACGGCGGAATTTTCCATTAGTTGTTGGATACTTTCATAAGGAGTTGATCTCATGTTTTCCTGAAAAGGCAAAAACAGTCAAGACAGTCTGCCTATAGAGTGATTCAAATCCACTTGCTCCTGTTTGAGCTTCTATTGAAAATGAAGAAAACATCAAGAAACTGAATGAAATTAAAGCAGACGGTTTTTTTTTTCAAAATGACTTGAAATAAGCTGCGGTGTTGTAAAATGATCATAACCTGTTGTTCTCTATTGATATATTTACTTGCTGAAAAATAAATGAGATTACAGGTTTTTAATTACAGTATACGATTATGGCAATAATTTGATATTTTGGGAAATTGACATCAAGCAGAGAAAAACTAGTTTATTAGTCTAAATGAGCAAAAGTAGGCTGATAACACATCACATCTCACTTGTGTAAGGAATAAAAATCCAAGCTGTGAAAAGTGAAAAACCGTGTTGTTTGGAGTCATATCACAGTCTGCTTCTAGGCCAGATGAGGATACGTCCTCAAACTAGTGTTGTTTACCTGGCAACCTAATGGACATAACAAGACTGCAGGAAAGCTGATCAGGAAATAGTACCACATGTAACCACCTGCTGCAAGGTGCTATTATGGTAACCTAGGGTAACCACCAGCTGTCTGTTATACAGACCCAGGAATGTGTTTGTTCCTGCAAAACAAAAACAAAAACACAAAAAACCTAAATCCTCTCTTTATTATTGTTTTCTTTTTTAAATGATCAAACTGTTGCTTTTTAGCTGAAGGCAACTCATAATCTTAACCAATAAAAATAACTGTTGCTACCTCATGTACTGCAGGTTAATACTAATAATATCAGTGGAGGATAATTACAATCTCTGCAGTGTTTCCGTCTGTATGTCTAGCTCCATTAACTATTTAGTCCAATTAGTTGGACAGCAGAGGGCTAATCTTTAATCTAGACTCTTTAGGCATGTGTTAGTGTGTCTGTTTGTTTGGTTGCCATAGAGAGTTGGAAAGGTGTTGTGTTATAGCAGTCTATCGCTTGTCTCCTCACTTAAATCTCTACTTTCACATTCCTGGAGGCTGGTATTGGAGCTAACACCCCTCCTCTTTGCACCTTTGCACAGCTTGTGTATGTGAATTTGTGTGTGTTTGTGTGTGTGACAGAGATGGTGTTGTCTTCTATGTCTTTTGGTGCCCCCTTGCTGAGCTGTCATCACTCCCTGGCACCGGGTACATAGCACAGCTGCAGGGGAACCACTCTGCAGGGAACCTTCGTTTCCATCTGTCTCCAATTCACAGTGGCACCTATTTAGAGCAGCTCAGCGGCTGTGCATGCCACGAGCCACTAGAGAGGGGAGAGGCTGGGTTTAAGGGGGTCAGCAGAGATGGGAGATCAGTAGATTATGTGTTTGGGTTTGGGGCAGTGAGACTATGTTATATTTGACAAAGATATGATAAAACTGCAAAGTATGGCTTTATCGCTGTATCACACTGGCATCAATGTATCATACTGCAATTTTCATTTCGTTCCTGATGTTATCAGATTGTCATCAACTGTCAGATTACATGAAAGAAAAAAAATCACATTAATAAAGTTGGAAATGATGACAAATTCAAAGAAAAAAGAGTAAGTAAGTAGTTATGCAGCCAGATGCATGTAAAAACAGTGAATACAGTGTGAATAAAAAATGCAAATATGTGTTTATTATACCATCATTAATCAATGAGTGAAGAGATTCATTTTAAGTCAGCTTTATTCAAAATTCAATATCAATACTTGCATGAACTGAAAATAAGGGAATGAAAATATTATTCTACTTGTCGAGGTATCTTTTAAAACACTATATCTTCTAAATAACTGAGTGTAGGTTCAAGGAGTAGCCAGACTTCATATACATATACATGCAAAAAAGTGAAACATATTTCATATTATATTAACACCTGCGACGCTATCGCCATCGAGGTCAGTTTAATATCGCAATGAGTATATATCAGCATCTGTGTGTGCGTACACGTATGATGATGTGTGTTCATTTGTGCATACAGTGCAGTGTTTTCCTTTACTTGTGACTGTGTGTATATATGAGAACAGGCTTAATTTAGCAGGTGTGCTTTGACAGTTCTTGAATGAGTGCCAAGTCTGGTGTACGAAGGATAAGAAAGAGGAGGCGCTCCATGTGCATCTGTGTGGAGCTCGACTGTGACAGATGGGGACGGTTTAACTTATAGAGTTCTGTTAAGATCTGGAGGTTTTTCTGAAGCTGTCTGTGCCAAACAGGTGTGTATTCTAAAAACACCACAGAGAGAAAAGGTGAACAAGCCTCGACTGACTTATTTGTCTGGTAGTGCTGTTTGCTGATAGAAGAAGGTTGCCAGTACATACTGTGTTTTTTCTTGTTGATGTAGTATCACATTAGTTGCGTTATTCCCTTTAGAAGAGACACTGGCCTCATGTTCAGCTTTTCCAACAATTTCTATGTCAACGATCGCAAATGGAAATAAACACTGTGCTGTATTTCAGATACATACACTAATACACTGTTGAAACTATGTACTTACTTGCAGCGCTATTTTACACTTAATTAAAATCACTATGAATTGTTCAGCATCGACAAAATACAAATGTTTGCTCACTTGAGTTCAATATTTATTAAAATGACAAAAATGAATGGACATGCTTTTACTTTCACCTGCATGTATATGTTTACTGTTTCATAGAAGGTGGAACTCATGCTGCCATCTGTGCTGTAAATGTGACACGTCATTCGTTAAGTGGAAGATAAAGCTTATTCTGCAACTTCCACATTCACAAGTTTAGTGTCTTCTCTTCTGCTGTATAACTAAGATGGCGACCATTGAGATTGAGACGTGTTGTGAATCCACCACACTCAACTTTTTGGCACTTATGACTATGCCATTGAGGTTTCCACATATTGTCCACATATGTAAGTCTTCTAAATATTGTGTGCTGTTACATGAGGCTGAGCAGATTTCACCATTGCACTGAAACCATTACATTTTAGCACAGAAGCATTATTATTAAAAAGTAAAATCATTTATTGCAGATATGACCCAGTCATGTCCTTCATGAGCCCCTGATGATTACTTTCCTTCCTAAGGATTTTAAATTTCAATGCAAGACTTACCATAGTTTTTTGCCTTAATTTATTTATTGCTGTCCAAACCAAAGCATATTGAAGTTTTAAACCGTTGTGTGGAAGCAGCTGTCCCTCCTCCCTTCATAGTGTCTCAAGTAGTGTAAATTATTCCAAATGTTTATAAGACTTTAAGGCATGCAGATTTATCAAGTGGATTTATTTAGCTGATAATGTTTCAATCTGCTTGCTGAAAGAAAACTTTGTGAGGATAATTTGGGCGCTTTGAGCAAAGGTACTAAGACTAGAGATGAATGATTTCAATCTGGCTGGTTTTACTGTTGATGAAAACATGATGGCTAACCTGTTTCTACTTTTATCATATGTGAACCAATCGTATCAGTTCCCTGACATTACCAAAATCACTCCTAATGTTTACGTCAGTTAGTACTGTGGTTCTGCAGAGTGGATTTCTTAGCCCTGATGTGAGATCTGACATGTTTGGTGAGTTTGATTATTTTTACTTTTGTTTGTCACAACATACAGAAGAAAAGAGATGTACTGTATATACATGCATGTGTGTTTGGTCCATTGTTCAGCTTTGTAACAGACTGTAGGGCTGCTGCAAATGGGCCTCACTTGTCGCAACACTTTAAACTATCACTCATTTCACAGAATGAAGGTTTAAATCTAAGGAGAAAATGTTAAAGATCATCACAGAGATTGAAAGGAGCTCAAAGTTTTCACAAAAAATTCATTTATTCAGTCACTTCTCTCATTGGTCTCCATTCAATCAGATCTGTCTGTAGTCTCCTTTCAAAGACCTCAAGGCCATGATGTGGTTATACCTAACAATCTTGCATCTTTAGTCAAAATATCTTTGCTTTGAGCTTGTATCAAAACAAAAGAAAAGTCCTTTCTGTTCTGGAATTTTAAGTCCATACATAGACAGGGAAGCTTTATTCAAAGCAAAAAACCCTTTCAGAACCTGGCTGAACCACCCTAGTGTACATATTGGCTAAAAGTGCTGTAAGGACGGCTGTGGAGTTGAAAAGTTCAGCTGGTTAGTGGTGGCCAGGTGTCGCACAGGCAGGCAAGAAGCTTCACCATATGGCCGCCTCTCGCCACCAGACACCAGCCGTCCCTGCCACTGACTTTCACATGCTTTACTTTTGCTGTACAAGGTGAAAAGTTGCCTCACGTCCTAGTGTTGACCATTATGCAACATGAACTTTGTGTTTACTTAAAGTCAAATAGGAGACAAACTTGCTTCTTAGGAAATTGCAACATATGACAGTAAGACACCATGAAATAAACAAAAAAAGGTCCAAATTCATTAATTTCTTCTAAATTTCTGTTCTACCAACAAAGTTGCAGATTATTTTGCTTCTCTCCTGCATGCTGATTGGAGTTTTAAAGAGGTAATGAAGTCCTGGTGTGTCCTCCTGCTGGGTTTGTATTTGGTGAGGGGTGCCTGTGTGTCGCTGATAGAGGGATCTTTCTGACACGGCTGCTCTGGCCCGACGCATCTGGGAGCCAGTAGCGGCAGCCGCTGGGGGGAGATAAGGCATAGGCTAGCCGCTCGCCTGTAACGCACATTTTGCCCCCCTCTGCCCTGTTCTCCTCTCCTCCCCTGCTCCTCCCTCCACCCATCCTCCCTCCCGTCATGCCCCTGACCTTATCTCAGGGGAGAAGGCACCACTGGGTTGCTACTGTGATAGCACCTGCCAGAACCAGAGCTGGCCTCTGGTGATTATGGGGGAATCATTATCTCTCTCTCCCCAAAAACTCATTTAATACCTGCCAACATCTGAGGGGAGGGGGGCAAAAGAGCAAGACTTCTATAACAGGTAACACGCAGAGAAAAATGTGTGTATGTCTATTTGTACCAACAGAGTAGGTTGGGGTACATGAGCAAAGACAAACATATATACAGCAAAATATCTTGATATGTTGAATTTCTTATGAATATGATATGGTTGAAAACATGTGATGACAGCCCTCATGCAGTTTTTGTTGATCTGTTACTATGAGGTGCTATGTACATGTAGAGCTCTGACATATCGTTATCCTCACAGTATAATTGCCTAAGTCATTATTTTCAGGTCATATCCAATGATGAAAAATGAAGTAGCAGTGTTAGGAGAGTAAAGTTATGCAGATATCACAATTTGGCCAAAAATATGACTCAGACAATTTTGCTATGAAACTAACGAGAGGTAAAACTATGAAAGTTTGCAAATACATATGCATTAGGTATTAATAAAGTTATTAATATGAGACCTTTCTAAGGAAATATATGCCTCTACTTTAAATGGAGCACATTGTGTAATTCTCCTCACTGTCTACTTCCTTTGTTAATTTTTTTTATCTGGAACCAGAGAGGTATTTCATTTTCATATGTTGCCAAAAATGAATTAAACATGCACTGTATTTTCTATCAGCCATATGTATCATATTCTGATATATGAGTATTTACCTTTGACCAAGAATAACCCTGCCAACACTCTATATCATAACTGAATATTTGTGTTTTATTTGAATGTTTCATCCATTAACGTGTGAATTTGGGAAAATCCCACTGATTTGCTTTCTGGAAAAAAAAAGAAAGAAAAAAAAAACACCTAAACTTTATGTTCTGGATTTACAGATTTGCTTTTGCTGTTTCTCTCTTTTACTGTCCCCCACCCACAGCATAAGTTTCTCTCACTTCCTCTGTGCTGATGACCATCTGTGTGTTAGTTTCAACCAAACACTTGGCACATCTGTGTGCTCACATCCCCTCTCACTTCTTTCATCATCTCACTACTTGCTTCAACAAAAACATGTGGTGATGTCTCCACTTGTGTCGGTGTGCGTCGGAGAGCAGTACTGCTGTCGTATCCACAAAGGCCACTCCATTTGGGTTAGGGGTTAATGAGTCCTGTGGGGTCAGAGGTCAAGGAGGTGATAGCCACAGTGTTGCTAGAGTTTCACATCAGAGCCCTTTCAGCTGTTCTGACTCTGTAAAGTTTATTTTTGCATCTTTGATTCCACTTGTGTGACGGCAGTGTTTTAGCATATGTTTTTTGGACTTCAGTGTCATGGGAGTAAGAGGAAAGAATCACATAAAGAAGTTCATATAGTTTATCCTAAAAAGGATCATATTCCACAGGCATGGCTGCAGATAATAGTAAAGACCTTAAAATAAGATAAAAACAGATGATGTTTGTTAAACTTTTTGGCTTTAGAGACTTTATATGAATATTATATATTTAATTCCTCAAAAATATCTTGTCGCAGACAAACAGGCTTTGTTTCATAAGACCAAGTTATTGTGCATTTCATGGGAACTATTATAATGACTTAAAGTTAAAGAGATGGAGAGAGGGGATGACCACAGTTTCTCTGTAAATAAAGAATGGCGTGTGAAACTTCAGCTGAAACTGGGAAGCAGGGGAATTACCAGAATTTGGAGAGGTCGACAATGTCCTTTTGTCTGACAAACTTCAGTATTCTTTGGAGTATTCAATATCTCTTACTAAAGGGATGATAAGTGCATTATGTTTGTGTGGTGTATGGTAAAGTTCATTGGAATGCAATATTGATGCACAGTTTATTAAGTATGATTTCTAAGCAGAAAGCATTTGCCTGTGAAAATGAATGACAAAATACAAAGTTTCGCCAAGAAAGTTGAGTCTCCAGACAGGAGACAATAATAGAAAGATATATTACTGATACTATGCAAAGTGCAGAAAAACCAAAGCCCTTAACAAGTAGAGGGGTAACATAAACAGAGCATGCAAGAAGGGATGGAGTGGCTGCTGGCCGCAGACACAGCTGGTTCCTGGCAGAGGAAGCCCAGATGGAGGCCCAGGTCCTGCTGCCTGCTGCCGTCTGCAGCTATCGCCACAACCAGCACTGCTGCCTGGCCTCCCTGGGGACTGCAGCCCTGCAACACACAGAAACACACACTTTCTGTACCATACAAACACACTTCTCTTTTGAGCCGCAGCGGCAGGCAGGGCAGGAGGAGGGTTCAGACAAGAGCACAGCCCCTCAGCCAGAGCCACGAGACAAGTTGACCTGCCGCTGACATACATTCAGGCACACTCGGCTGCCTCATACACACCATACACACTACTGGAAAGGAGAAAAGAGATTACAACAGAACCAGATGTACAACAAAAAGGGGGATATTTTCATTGATGTTGAGACTGTACAGTGGATTTCAACGTACAGCAGCCATGTGTTTGTCTAATAGCTGACTGCAGACAAAAAGCGAGTGCCAGAAGAAACCAGGAGGTGAAAGGAAGGAGAGAAAGCTACCTTATTGCATTAAATATCTGGAGATTCAACCACAGCTAAGTTCTGATCCCTGCATGGCAACTTTATCATATACCCTATATGATGACTTTCTGGGAAAACTTATTGAAAACCTTGCAAAATCCTTAAAAATATGCTTTGGAAAGAAAATGTCCACTCTAGCGCTTTGGAGCTGATACTGACTTTCAGTGTTTGTTGTCTTTTAAAGGATTGCTATCTTGGCTACATTATTTGGACATAATTGCACTTCACAACAACTGCGTCTCACCTAACAACCACGCTTCTTCAAATTTTAACATTCAGAGTCAATAGCGGTGAATTAGAAGCCTAAAAATGTCTGCTGAGGTGCATTTGGACCATCAAAAGAAGTCTGACCTGAGAGCCAGGGCTTCCTCTTCTCCGGCTTTTGCTCTGCGTGTCCCAACGGTCACACTGATCAGCCACAAGCAGCTGAAGGATAAACTCGGTGCCCACAGACTCCAGCCTGGAATCCTTGATCCAAACCTGGCAACCAGCAGCCACTACAGATGTAGGGAAGGTAGGAGCTCATCATCCTAAAGGGCCTGCATGTCTCAAGAAATCTTTTGGCAGTGTGTGACTGTGATGAGTGATGGAGGGTCCTGCAACTGTCAGGTCTGCTCATTAAGTTAGAGTGATTGGCAGATAATCAGTTTGTGTTGACTTAGCACCAGAAGCATGGTAAAAGGGCAATCTGAGGTTCCTCCATTTTGCTACCAGACCAGATATTTGATGATTACCATCTCAATGAGTTTTCTTTACTGGGGTCAAGGTGCAAAATAAGGTGTTTCATCAAACTATTTAATATATTTTTTGCTTTCAAACAAATTCACTTTAGAGACCGACTTGAATCATTACAAAAGAATAAATCAGCCACTGTTGCCACGTGCGATTTTTCTTAACTGCTTCCCCTGATTGTCCTGAATTATTCCCGATCATAGCACACAAAACTTGTCATTATTGTTAATACACCCAGTGGAGCACATTTGTCCTGAAGCACAGGAAGGGGAAGCGAACAAGTTTTTTGAGCATAGGGTGGGTAGGGGGTTATCCTCTGGGCTTCCCCATACAGCTGCAGGGAACAGAACTTTCCTCTAGAGTTTCAGTACTCACCCAAAATGAATGTGTAATCCACACGCAGGTCATGTGGGTGCATCACAGTGAATGACTGAGGAAAAAACTTTGAGGGTGCATTTTGCAGACAGATGAGGGATACTTGAAAGACATCCAGGAAAGGAGCCAAAGATGAAAAAAATGTAATTGATTCTTAAAGCACTGAAAACATTGAAGTAGTGCCTGTAGGTAAAAATAAAAACCACCACTTAAATCAGCAAAGGGTTCGAGGAGAGACAGATGCATTAAGAATCACACATTAAAGGCCTAATTTTATAGAGTCTAAATATGTAGAAACTGTAAGCCAGAGAGAGGACTAATACCCAACGTAGTGAATTACCTGCAGCGCCTTCCGTCTCTTGGCAGTAATGAGCTTTGTGAACGTTGCAGTGATAAGGCCTCTATAATTAGGCTTAGTCATAAGCATCCCCCCTGTAATTCTGTGATAAAAACCCAGTAGAACTCTGGTGTTGGTGCTCCAACCCATTCATCACACATACAGTATATACACATATGAATGCATATACACTGAGGAAATCAAAAAGTGTCAGAATCAGCTGTAAACACAGCTCTTTGTCTCAAGTAGTTTACCTGATGTAACTGTGTGTGTGGGTGTAGTCCAGCGATTTGTTCACACTGTATGGAGCATTAGTGTTGTGTGTGTGTGTGTGTGTGTGTGTGCCAGCATGTGCATGTGAGTGTGAGGCGTTGTGAGTTGCAGCATAGGCTTCCTGTGAGGGAGCAGATGTCGCAGAGCTCAGGCACAGCTGCGACGGGCGATAACCGCAGTGGCAAGAATATGTCGGCACGCTGGCTCTTCTCCCTGGGTCTTATCAGGCGCACACAGCATACAGACACACACACACATGCAAACACACACTCTCATATAGACACTCTACAATAAGGAACTGCCACCCAGCACTTGCACACCCTCACAGCAAGCCCAGATAGAGGGAGGAAGGCAATGAGAGAGATGGAGGGAAGAAGAAAAGGAGCAAGGACTAAATCAAGGGACTTTGAGGGAAAAGGTGCAGTGAATCCCTAACAAAGCCTTGGCTCATGTCTGCTATATCATAGACTTCATAATTTGGTGCCAGTCCTAATCCTCCATTGCTATGAATAGGCTATTCTTTACAGTATTCTATTTAAAAGATGAGTTATTTTACCAGTAATAACTTTAAATATCTAACAGAACTATTTAAATGCATAACTATGTCCCATTCTCTTCTTGATGTCACATTATAATATATCATCAAGGGTGTTTTTGTAGCTCTCTGCAGACCTGTTTGCACAAGTTGTCATGCAAAAAGTTCTATAAGATAAACTCTGCTTATTTGCCAGCATACTTGTCTACCTAAAACCATGCATTCCCTAAGTTCAGGCTCATGAATATCTTTACTATAAAAACTATAAAACCCACTTGCATCTATGGGTTTTCGAGTGCTTACAGTAACCTATGGTTGTATAAGCGCAGACATACGGTTACAATTTCAACTTTGTGATATATCTTGCAGCGTCACCTCATCCACCATATGTCAGCAGCTGATGATCAAAACACTTCTATGAACTCAATTATACTGTAACTGTGGAGTCATTTTGCTTTTTTGTATAGAAAAACTTTCCGTCTTTAATGAATAGAATTAATACATCGCTGTATTTTTGGCACAAATGCTGTGTATACAAATACATATGGTAGAGGTTATCAGAAATATGGGAAGTGATGGATGTTAATGATGCAAGAGAGTAAATAAGGAAAAGAAAAAGGTGAGGGATGTGTGGGAGGAAAGACAAGGTGGTAATGAGGTGAATGTGTCTGAGAGAGAGAGAGAGAGAGAGGTGGGCAGAGGATAGAGAGAGAGCAGTTATCCTCTCTATTTCCTCAGCACCAGCTTTGTGGTTTCTATGAGGAACAGATGTTCACAACTTGATACAGTGCCTCATCCCCCTCTACTCACTATCTCCAGTGCCAGCACCACCAACTGTCTGCACACACAAACACACTCGCAAGCGCACACACTTATTGTCTCTTGGGAAAACACAGTCATATATAGCAGTGACTTACTCATGTGAACGTATGGGGGTGTATTCACCTGCACAACGTGGACTTTTTACTGTCCATTTCCCTCTGTGCTCAGGCTGCATATCCTGTTCTTGAGTCAACACTTGATTTAATCAGGTGTCACTTCCTCCTTTGTCTGTCTCCACTTGCGTTGGTCAGCTGTGACCCTGCGCTCAGTGCTCTTACTCAGCTGGGCAGTCTAGCCAAAGAATGTATAATTAATGCACTTACTGTAGCCTACCTCCATGTAAAAATGCACCTGGTTGTTTTGTCAGGGCGTCTTGTACTTTGAGTATGAGGAGTAATCTGACCCTGACTTTTAAGTAAAATCTAAACACAATTTGAGTTCATCATGACAGTTTTGCTTCATATTTCAAGTGAAATATGAGGAGATGAGAGCTGAAACATAATTCACCCAGAAATAGCACATAAAGTAGAAAAGTAGTTTTACAGACTGGAATAGCTACAATAATGTATTACGAAGTGCACTTATTAGAGTTGTTCTGTGGCAGAAACAGCCGTGAAAGTCAAGGACATTACTTTGGATTGAATTGTGAATTCCCATCATGTCTGTATGATTCAAACAACCAACACTTTTCTGCTCAATTGCAAACAAAATGTCAGGGGTCTATGGGTGCAATTTGTAAAAGCAGCATTCCAGCATACGTGCTTGAGTGGGTGGGTCAATGATCCGTTACACCACGCTGTATTACAGACAGAATTTCTTTCTGTTTCATCTTCTTTCATAACATCATGGAGCAGCTTGAAGACATGTGCACTTTATTAAGGATGTTAACGTACAATGTGTGAGAACAACATCCTCTCACGCTTGTTATCAGAGTAAACAGTGTCTAAATTACCAAACCCACATTTGGAGAAGATGCACATGATGCACGAATTTCTCAACACATTTTTTTTCTATCAGCATCACAATCAGCGTAACGCGACTGAGTTACATTAATTTGTCCTTCGATCAAGTCAGATCTACTCATTTGTCTTTCTTTTCTTTTTCACACAGCTGTAACCTACATTGATGTCTTTAATGGCAGCCCCATAAGAGCATAAGAAAGGAGAGGATAGGAAAGGAGAGGAGAGTGTAGTAATACAATGGATCTAGCATTCCTTTCAGTCAGCTCAGGGCCTTATCTCCTTTCAACACACTAGCCTGTGACTACCACTATAGGAAAGGATTTACAATGTGCGAGTGGAGGAAATGCTGCAAACTTCTTTCTTTTTCTCTTTAACCCTCTGACACACACACAGGCACAGAGAGAAATAGTCATTTCCATATGAGCACAATGGCCAAGCCTAGGTCTTGTAACTTTCAGGGTTCAACCATCCAAGAGATACTGTCAACATAATAGAGTTCAGAGCAAGGTGGGGGGGTGTTTGTGGAGTGACAGCACTAGAGCAGTGAAAGAACCGGGAGACAAAGCTGTTTTCGTCATTAATGCCATCAAAGGGACTTCCAATTGCGTATTATGGCACAGAGAGTTCATCGAGGCGAGTTCCCACCTTGTGCTTTTCATTGTGCAGTTTATCAGGCTGGCCACATGGAGTGTCAGAGCTAACCCAGTGACCGCTCAACAAAAGGCCAAATTAAGAGGAGTGAGAGGCTGTCGTACAGGGAGGCTGACAGGTTGACTGACGCCATTCCCGAGGAGAATAGCATCCTGTCAATCTTGGAGCTGTCACCTTGACAGGAATCCTTTCTTTGGATGCAACCTCCACAGCCAACCTTTCTGTCACTCATGGCCACACAGACACACAAATACACACCCTTTTCCCTTTTCAATACTCTGCATTGAGCCGCAAGAGACAACAAATAAGCATCCTGCACTAACACACTATGGAGGAACACACACACATACACGCAGTTTGTATGAATGTATGTATGCCCACATTGTCTAGGAAGTCACCACTTAAGGCTATAATTCTGAAAGAGAAATATAGATGGTGAGTTTCATTAACACTCCATCCATCTCCCTGACAACCACACTTCTACCCTCGTGCACTACAGATACTGCCTCTCACTCACCCAGCATGTAATGGCCTGTGCATCTGTTTATGTGTGTAATGTTGCTATATTGCACTTTGTGTGCTTATGTTTGGCTTTGTCAGTTTAGTTCTGCACATTTAAAAAAGTCTATAGTGGTTTTACCAAAAACATTTGCACCGGTTTCTGGGTTAACTGAAGTTATCACATATTAGGTTGGAAGGGGAACTGTTACATTTTAGTGATGGAGTGCTGGACTTCCCTCTGCATGCTTCTTTATATTATTTAATCAGTACTGGAGCGTTTTCCAAAAGTCTTCCTGGCTGCATTATGAATAGTTTGGGTTGGAGGCTGGTGAGACGGGAGTCGGGGCAGAGCAGCTGTCTGTGTGTACTTTACAAGCTGGTTCTGTTTGTTCTGTAGATGCAGGAGGGGTCAGGAGGGTGTCAGCTTTGTCTTCTGTCCCCCTGCATGGCTATGGATGTGTGTGTGTGTGTGTGTGTTTATGTGGGCATGTGTGTGCGCTCGAGGTAGAGAGAGGGCAGGTGGGAGGAGCGATGAGACCAACAGTCCAGTGTGGACAGGTGGACGGTTCTCACTTTAGAGGAACAGATGTACCTGCCTCACTCCCTTTCCTACCACTCATATTTATTTATTCATGTAGTGGTCAATTTACCATAAGACAGCATCTGTTAACAAGCCTTACTGTAAATGCACCACAAGTAGCCAAAGGTGTGTTTTTTTGTCTGCAGTTCTACGACATGTTTTACACTAATAATATATACGTCTATATAAAACTGTTACTGAAGTATGCAATGGTATAATAACGATCATACAATCACAACAAGCTATGGAAAGACTTTTTCCCCCCTAAATACTTTCCTATCACCTCTATGTTATTTAGTCAGAAATTTTAAAAAAACCAAAATATCTACGATGTTCGCATAGTTTAAATGAAACAATAATCACACAGCAGCACTGAAAATGGAATATTAATCTAGAATAGACTTTACTTTCATTACATAGTCATGTGCAATGAATTTAGGCTGCTCAGACCAATACAGCGTGTGATAATATAAAAGAGAATTAACAAGGTAAAAGAAAAAAAACATCATAGTATAAGAACAGGAATTAATATACAGGTGCAAAAAATAGTACAAACTGTAAAGTAGTGCAAAACCTTAAGTATGAATACACAATGTGCAGTCTAAAAACAAGAAGGCACATTTTTCTTCAATCTATTGTACTGCTGAGTGATACTGAGCTGCAAATGTAAAATAATATTGCACTGTATGTGTGGAATTGCACTGTGGAAGGCGTAATGTTACACTGCAAATGTAGTATAAGGGAAATAAATATAATAGTTTTTGCACAATACAGGCTAAAATCGTACTTTTTTAAAATCAGGCAAACAAAAACATAATATGAGCTATGAAGAGGGAAATGTTAATGTTAGTAAAATATTAATATTCACAACATAAATTCACTGTGCAGTGTTGTGGAGGATTCACGTGTGTGTGTGTGTGTTAATATGTATGTATATACACTAGTATTCTTTCACATTCATGTTTTTCAGGTGAAAAATACGGTGAATAAAGTTAAAAGTATTGCAATGTGCTATGGACTATGATGGCTCTCAACTTGGTTTATTAAACAGGCTCTCCTTGTTGTCCTCTTCCTCGTGTTGGCATTAGGAAACAGCGGCTCCCACGGGCAGACGGCGGTACTGCAGAGCGATTCATTCACAGCTCTCACAGCTTTTGTATTTGGTAGTATGTGTGAAATAATGACAGTTGTGCCTCGCGCGTTGCAGACAATGAATTTGGGTGAGTTTTGCATGCATTTTTATCTGAAATGATCATGCGTATTTTATGCACGTCAACACTGGTATTTGGTGCAAGTTAGGTTTGAATGCTGTGTATTATATTAAAATGTGGTTTTATTATTCTGGAGGCAAAAAAAGGGGGAGTTTTAAAGCTTGTTTTGCAATTTTGAGAGGATTCCTGTACTAGCCTCTAGCTGGCAGATCTTCTGGTGGTACCCGAGAGAGAGGAAGAGGAGAGAGAGAGAGAGAGAGAGAGAGAGAGAGAGAGAGAGAGAGGGAGGGAGGGAGAGAGAGAGAGGCTCCAGATGGTGTTTAAACGCAGACAGAAGGCTACAGCGAGGACAGAGAGAGAGGAGGAGGAGGAGAGAGCCGCGGTTACTGCATACAGTGGGCCCGCCAGCTCCACTCATCACTGAAGAACACTAAATAAGACGCAAAACCCCACATTGAGAAACCGACGGGGAAAATCAACAACGCAAAAAAAAAAAACCCGGCCTAAATATGCTCAGCCGGTTGTGATTTTGTTGAGGAGAAGTAACTCTAAACCACGCCGTCTCTCTCAGACAGTCGGCGGAGGATCGGTGCGTCGGTGGAACAGACGGACCTCAGAGAAACGTGGTGTATCACAAGAGTCCACAGGCTGTAAACAAACTGCGCTTTCACAGACACGAAAAAGGAGGAGAATTAAAAAAATAAGCCTCGCTGGATGTTTATGGACTTTTTTTCCTCACACATCGGACTGAGAGGGGTTTTAAAGTTGGCACAGGAGGAATAATAGACGCACCCTTCAGAAAAGAGGATCCGCATCTTAATAATAATTTGCGGGGATTTATTGACTTATAATAAAAGAAAAAAATCTCGCTGTTTTGTCTGCCGAAAACGGACACACAGGACTTTTTTTTTTCCTTTCTGGGATTGTTCATTTTAATTTATTTTATTTTAAGAAGAGAGAGGATTTACATGACATGGGCAAGTTGTGATTTTTCCCCATCAGCGTCAACACAAGAAGCAAAACATAGACTGCAAAACCAAAGACATCAGTGCGCTCATAAGGATACTGTGGCTTTGACTTGTTTTTCTTCCATTTTTCGATATAACTGAGAAGAGAAATACCTCATAATTTATTAAACCTGGAAAGTCAACTCCCAAATGAAAGTTACACATTTTCCGTCTTTAACTGTGGCTTCTACCTATGTTTCCTCTCTTTGAAAAGAACATTTAAAAGACACAAACAGAAAGAACTACACCTGAATACTTTTCCCGCACTATCTAGTAAAGGCTTTATGCTTTTTCTCCAAATAATGAGGCTGGAGACGGTATAAAATCTGTTTTAGAAACTCTTTGGTGTGGATTATCACCGCTACAATTACCTCAGCTTGACCTCGACCTTCACAAAGTAAGTACAACGTGCAAACTCGGGAGCATTGACAAAATGTTACCCATGTAAATTGCTTTTAAATGAGTTGAAGCCTCCTGACTGTGCTTAGGCGGATATATTGGAAAAAAAATGTTTTATAGCCTTTTTTATATTTAGAATGCTGAGATATATAAGCTTTAAAGTCATTGTGGACTGCACAGCGCTGCTTCTTAATGTAAAGATAAAGACAAACAAGTCTGTCTAAAGTGTATTTTTTTTTGGGGGGGGGGATCCTGTCATTGTTTACTCCATCACATACACCGTTTCTCATCTTTGAGTTGTTGGTTCTGATGCAGCTATGTACCTTGTAACATAGGTGTTATTATGGATGTGTAATATCAAAATACATAAAGGCACATTAAAGAGGTAGAAAAGAGTTAAACACACTAAAGATAATGAATAATAAATGGCCTAATAATGTTAAAGTTAATTATTTATATTATACACACGTATCCCTCTTTACTGTGGCAGTAGTAATGAGGTAGGAGAGGGATTTCTGTCTCATGACTTGTTTGGCCCATCGGTCTGCTGAACATCAAAGTGATGTTTAGACAAAGTGATGACACTAGATCTTTGGTCTGAATGAACTTGAGGTCCACCTGGACTCTGCGGAGGTGATGGATGTGTGAAAGGATAAACTGAACCACTTACCTTGAACTGAACTGAGTGTTGCCTCTGCCCACCCACTGCCAGTGCATCACCACTGTCACCAGAGTCTGTGTTTACACAAAAAGAAAAAAGTACCTTGAAGTCCTGTCAAATCAGTTTTGGGGGGGGGTATTTGCATGAAATTGCATCTGTACATTGAGAAAAGTGGCTGTGGAGACTTGAAGGAAAAGAAGATAGTGTAGAGAAGTGTTTAACAGAAACACTATGGCAACCAGGGGAAACAAACACAACTGTAAAGTGAGTTAAAAATACTGAAATCATAATGGATAATTTAGTACAAGCCTTATGACTGTGGGGACACTCCCTATGAAGAAACAAGCCCAGCCAAAGGTTCTACCCTCGCTTGAACAGCCTCAGTGGTGCACTGTGAGTGCAACAGTGAAACACTCAGGCCATTTTCTCTGCAGGACATGGTCCTGTATAATTGGCCCTGGTAAAGATCATCTGAATAATTGAACAGCTGATAATAGTCTCGAACAATGGATGAGAGGTTGCAGAGGTGAAACCGCACTGCAGACACCCTGCCTCACCGCACATTATACCTCCATCACCACCAAGCGAGCATCTCTGCCTCTCTCCTTCCAACGTTGGCTTGCCCCATCGCTCAGCACAGCTCGACCAAGCGCCTGCTTAGGCAGATGTCCCCACTTCATCATTAAGTAGCTCTCTTAAAAGGCAGGCCATTCATTATGACCCCAGACTGCAGAGTGTTTATTCACTTCCTATCCACCACAGGTGCATGGATGCGATGGTGTCTGTATATATGATGTGTTACTGCATATACAAAAGGGAAAACAAACCACAGCAATTTCAAAGAGAACAAGAGAACCTGTTTTCCCTCTAAAGAAATGGCATCTTGCAAAGTCCTACACGGTCCGCATGGACCCCTCCGTTTGATGTAGAAGAAAACACATGCATTACATCTCCTTGCTTCCTGGTGGTTTTTGTTATATTGCCGTGTGAATTTATAACTGCTATTTTCAGGGTAGTGTATCTAAGGCACAGTGTTTTTTTGTACTCTTGTACATGCCAGAACTAACTGGAAACTTTATCAGTTACTAATGCATCAGACATTCAGCAAAAACTTAAGAGATAGTGAAAGTCATATCTGTTTTTCATCATCTGAGTCTAACAGTGTATAATAGGGTGCAGCTGATATGGCTCATTTTCTATTAGAAACTGCAGCACTTGAATGCAGTTTATGTTCTGTTTAGTGCGTGCTGTATGAGTGTGTGGGCTTGTTGAGTGTGCTTAGTGTGTGTGTGGTAATTATTGTGATCTAAATGCGGGCAGTGCAGGTGAAACTGGCTGTCTCCTAATTAATGAGGGAAGCAGATGGCCTCGGGTGGGCGGGAGCTGCAAGCGCACAGCAAGCTGGTCAGGTGGTCAGCACAACACAGACACCTGGGCCATCACCGACAAGACAAGCCAAGTGCTTGACACAAGCCAAAGACATCAACCCTGTGTGAGGGTCTCTGTGTGTGGATTAAGTATTACATTTAATTTTTTCTTGCAAATATGTTTTGCCTCTCCATTTCAAGTGTTTATTACATTTGGTCTGTGTGTTTTCCACACAAATCACAGTATTCTATTTTTCACAGATTAGCAGATTGCAGGCTGTCACTCAGCTTTGCCTCCAGGGTGAGAACATTAGCCTCCGACAGATAAAGACAGTTTCTCAATAAGAGGAAAAGTATACTCTGTTAAGTTTGCACTGGAGACATCAAACAGTTACAGTAGATTAAAGCCTACACAAAATCCATGTTTAAACGGAAGCACTCGGATTCTTTACTTAAGTACACTGTAGGTAGTACTGTAGGTGTAACTACAGAATTATTATCAGTAACATTCGTTTAAATAGCCAAATATATAAGTACGATACATACAATATTTACCTTTGAAATGTATTTAATGTGGTAAAACTATGAAGTTGCGTGAAATGAAAAGTAAAAATTGTTCTCAAGTACATATTTGAGCCTAGTTGTTTGTAATAGAGGTGACTTTTCCTCTGCTGTCGTTCGAGGATTTGTGTGTGTTTATGACTGAGGTAAAAACTTACAGAATACTACATTGGGTATAAAAGAGGAGAAAGTGAAATCCGTCAGGTTTATAATGTCATGTGACGTTATACTGGTGCTCGGTTTTCAGCCTTGTTGTCATCTCAGTCTTTAACAGCGCTGATGCATTGTGTGTTTAATGGAAGCTTCATTGGATCGGGCGTTAAATATATGTGGTTTCGTAGATATGACAGGAATTGAGTGACTTAGGGGATTGAGGGAGTGATGGCCAATGCTGAATCTCTATGGTTTCAATGCTGTTTGTACTTATACACAGTGGCATAGACCACTGCGGTTCTGGTTGCCTTCTGCTACGTCCTCTGTGTTGGTCTGCTCTGCCCTGGTCTGTTCCACATGTGTTTGACATTACTGTGACAAGGCTGCCCAGCCTCTCTGGGGAGATGGAGAATGTCAGAGACTAGAGCAGAGAAGCAAACAGCTTCCCAACATCTGATGGAATGAGAAACACACGCTCTGGATGGCTGGCCCGCTGACGCCACAGCGTGGGAGCAGAGCATAGGGTGGAGGCCAAGCAAAACCCCAAATGTGTGTGTGAAATCTCACTCTTTCTCTCTTTTCCTTGTTTTCATCTCTACAGTATGCACACATCCATTCAGACTCCCAAGATCAACATACAGTGCACGCACACTTCTTTACTCAGCACTGCACCCACTGGATTTATCAGGTGTTTTCTCCTGATTTCTGTGAACACACAACATGTGAGATGCTCTAGTTACTTTGTGTGAAACCTCTTCATTTATGGCTGAGCATTTCTGGAAATTATTTGTTGAAGTGCCTCTTTATTTTGCTAAAATTACTTCAGCATATGCAGCCTAGACAAATTGCACTCCACAATCATGCGTTTCAAAAGGGATGCTTCATTATTTGCTGTTGCAAACAAATGCCACAGCATCGAGTTTTACATGTTCTGTACAGTATGAATAACTGACAGCCTCAGCCAAACACACGAAAAAAGCACTTCCTCCTCCTCCCTTCCTCGTCTTGTGCCAATATCACCTCCAGCTCTCCCTCCAGAGTAACCTCTTACTTCCTTGCTTGCCTTTTGACCTTTGACCTTCTTTTAACCCTCTTCTTTTCATTGTCCCTTTCTCCCTGCACCTACTCAACTCGCATCCCTGTACTGTATGAAACCTCCTGCTAGGAAGTGTATTTAGATCAGAGTCAGACACAGGAAACAGCTGGCCTAATCTACAGTAGCACTGAGCTCTGTTTTAATCAAGCCAAACAGACAGACCAACAGAGAAAATGGGAAGTTCATATCGCAACTGCTACCTGATATAATGAATCCCTCCCTTTCCTTTTGCTTCACACCGAGGCCTTTATCACAGGCAGGGAGTAAACAAGCACAAAGGAACACAGACTGAAGTTATTAAGGCCTCCACTCTAAAGTGGTCCTCGCTGGACATGTGTGTGTGTATGTGTGGAGTGCTGCAACAGAGGACCAAGCAGGCAGAGCTTGGGAAGGAAGGCATGTCTCTCTCATTCGCTCTCTCTCTCTCCCTCTCTGTACAGTATTTGTGAAATTAAAAAAGCTGTTATCTCCTGGAAACAGATCCTGTGCCACACAGATGGTTCCGTCTCTCTTCAAATGGGAGGCTGAGCCACTGAGTGCCGTTATGTTACCAGTTAGTTGTACAGACCTTAATCTCGGCTCCAGCCTTCCTTCCTCTGCCTTTCTGTCTCTGCACACACACTAACACACACACACACATAGACAAAATGCACCCCTTCAGATAAAGGTATTGCCTGTGTAAAGTTCTAAGTTAACTAAGAAAAGGACATCTTAGCTTCCCAGGGGTATTTGAAGTGCAGAAAAAGGTCAGTAATTTTCTTGATATGTCAGAGTCGTGGTCATATAAAATCACCAGGAACCTCAGCAAAGTGTATAGGGGTTGAGTCCACTCAGACCTTCAAGTAGTACTGTACTTCAGACAGAGGTTATCCCTGTAGTAATGTCTTCTGACCTTTGTGGATTATCATTTATGCAGATGTCTGATGGTTTGAGGGTATAAATATGACTATACAGTGCCAGTCAGCATCTCTGTTTTAAATTAGTTCAATCGGAGGCTAAGGTTTGCTGTTTTATAGAAGCTGTGGGCAGGGTGGTGATGATGTTAATGGTTGTGTCTGTTTACTGCGTATGTAACTCAGCCAAAACACAAAGCTATGTTCAGAGAACAGGGTATGCAATGCAAGGTACATAACTCTCATAGAGGTTAACGTTACTTAATTTTTTTCTTAATTTTCCTCAGTATTTGACATGATTAACATTAAATGTGACAAAAGTGTTATGATGTTAAACCATGACTGCAACAGTGGGTTCACCTTTACTTTCTTAACTTTCCTCTTATAAATTATAATCTTTTGTCAGTTAAAATGTTAAAATAAAAACGCTAATTGAAACTAAATCACTAATTGAGAAGCACTAATTAAGAAAAAACTAAAACACTAATGGAAAAAAACCCCTCAGGCATTGTTGTTAAATTGACTTTAAATAGACTGCTGTATCTACAAAGATTTAGCTTTAGAATGTCACAATTGACTGTGTAACAGTTCCTTTTTCTTACTTCTTTTTTCCAACATTTACTTTGACTATGACATGACAGTAGGTCATCTTAATTCACCAATTAGCTCAAATAACAACTATGTTATGGCACTACAGTCACTCTTTTTCTTCGACTGCTTGCTCTGTTTTTGTGGCGGCGTCCCGTAGTCGGCTCGCGTCCCAGAGGAGTAACTGGTATTTATTTCGGCAGCTTCCAGCATGAGCTGGCTGTAGGCTAAATGGAGAAACTGTCAAAGCTTCTCTCTAACCTGTCACATGAATGCCCCCCTCCCTCTCTGCCACATTCTGCTTCCCAGTGGTTTGTGTGTGTATGTGTGAAAGCAGTGGGGTCCTGAAGATAATACAGAACACCCTACCCATGCCTGGCTAATGTCAGGAGCTATTGTTACTGTGCCTGCAGGCCAAATGAAGAGGTATGAGAGCACTGGCAGGCTGGGGAGCAGTTCAGGCTACAGACAGTTTTGTCAGTGCTGACAGCTCCATAGTGACAGAGTAGACATTTAACACTGAATGAAATGAAATACACGACATCAAGCAGGAGAATGACTAATCTGCTGTTTGTTTTCCTATCTTAGCTGTAAGTGACAGCTGAGTGTCAGGTTTTTAACAGCGCACAAAGCAGAAGAACGAAAAATAGGCAGCCGCAATCCACACATTACATTTAACAAACACACATGCTTAGAATCAGGGTTTATGAAGAGGAAGCACAGAGATGCTGCAGTTGCTGTGGTGTGTGTGTATGTGTGTGTGTATGTTGCCAGGGTCAAATCTAAGTCTTTTGTGCTCCATAAATCAGCAGGCAACAGCGGTGACGTAAGAACAAATAGAGCTGCTCTCTGCTGCAGCTGGCTGCAAAGAGGGAGAAACAGGAGAGAAGAATACAGGGAGGGAAAGAGAGAGCAGGACAGCAGCTGTCAGGCCTCCATCGCACACCTGTCACACAGGAAGTAAGCGCCGGCCACTGTTTCCTGGATACACCTCCTCAAACACTGCTCCTGGAAGAAACGGAGGGAGGACATCTGCTCAATGCGAGGGAGACACAGCCAGACTGATATACTAAAATGTCAATAAATAGAGACATTTGCTAAGGATGTGGAATAAATGCCAAATAAAGTTGGAAATGCAAAGAGAAAACAAATACAGAACTTCTCATGTCTGTGTTGCCTTTCTCATGTCAACCCGCTTATGGTTGTGTTTGTATGTGTGTGTCCAGATTATGCACAGTTAAAAGGATGTTTGTGTTATCGTGGAGCTCTTTGACAGACAGGTCACTCTGTGGAGACTCCAGCTTAACTCTCCCACAAATACAATAAGCCTACATGCCCTAAACTTAACAGTGGGACATTCCCACGCTTGTTCCTCCCGCCTGTCGAACCCCGATCCCCACCCCCTCTCCCTCCTGTGACCAATATGAACTAATCCAGATGTAGTGTAGCCGATCACAGATGTACTCATAGCTCTCTTTACATAGCTCTGCTCCCCTTCCTTTTTTCTCCTGCTTTTGGTCTTACCCTTCCCTGATCTCTCTCATCACCCAGTTCACTAGAAGAGGAAGTGATGTCACAGACACTTGGATCTATTGTCTTATGTTTTCTCCTTCTCCCAGCCTCCAGAGTCGCTGTGTTGTGGCTGCTGTTCGTTGTTTGTCAGGCTTGTCAGGCTGGGTCCTCAGGAGGCTCCCCTTGCCCTATTCCCAGGCTGCCCTTCATGCTGCCTGTATGCAATTAACAGAGTAATTAAAAGCCTGATGAGCTAATTGGTACTGGGTGAGGCTGCAGGTGTTTGGATCAGCATATTTATGTAAGTGCACTTATTGTGAGTGTCTTCTGGCAGTGTGGGGGAAGCTATTCAAGTTTGATGTAAAATTGTTAGATTTGGGTTTGTTGTTTTTTTTTTTATAAATTGGTTAAGATTTTTAGGTGACCCAGATATTTTCTGTGACTAGTTTTACTGCATGACTTGAACCTAACCATAGACATGAGTCACTGTGAAAACCCACTGGCCTGCAGAACTCTTAGAGGTTTTGTTATTTTCATATGTAATTTAGTAGGAATGTGTGTTTCTATGATTCTGCCAATCATCTGCACAAGACATCTTATGTGTTGCATGTATATACAAGATGCAGTGGCCTAGGATAGTGGCTGAAAAGAAGGAAGATGGCAAAGATGGGTGGACTGTGGGAGAAGAAAAGAGGGAGTGAAGGGAAGCAGTAAAAAGACAATACATTATATGGCAAAGTAACAATCATGCAATCAAACTAACAATATATGAAAGAAAACAAAAACAATAGTATTGAGACTGAGGTTGGCTCTTTGTGTTTTGTCTTATGCATGCAAGCTGTAGTCATATGTCCCAAATGTGTTTATGTCTATGCAAAAGTTTATTAATGTTCCCTATAACATACTCTATAAATATGAATTCTATTGTTCTCGATGTAGCATAAAGTGAGCTCGCCCAAAAGAGGAAAGCTAAGAGAAAGTATGGTTTGATGTTTGAATGTGGCCGCCTGAGGCTGAGCTCTCAGCTGGCAAAATTAAGCACACAGCTGACAGAACGAGGAAAAGAAGATGTAGATGAGAGGAAACAAAAGAGAGTTATCATGCAGAGGAAAATCTACATGTAACTCTTTTTCTCTCTTTGTGTCGGCCTGCCTCTCTGTCTTCTCTTGCCCATTCCCAGATGTGCAAGTCACTTCCTCATAGCTATGTGTGTCTTCTTCTTGTCTCCTACTTCCTCCCCATATCTCTGCTCTCATTCTCTCTCTCCCCCCTTCCAGCTCTCTCTCTCTGTGGCAGCTGTGCTGGTGATGGCTGTGTGCCCATGGTGCAAGCTGGCTGTGGGGTCCCAGGTGGCCCACATGACAGTTATTGATGTTCAGGTGTTCAACTCCTCTCACACAGAGACCCTGGAGCCACACACACACATACACAGAAGCACAATGCCCATGCATGCACTTTAATGTAGTTCACATGCACTCACTAGATGTGTAAGTTCTCATTGACTTGTACAGATATGCATATAAACAACATATTCCTGGGCTGCTGTTGAAGAAATGTAAACATCACGGTAACAAGTACAACTGAGAATTTGTGCATACAGCTGCTAGGACGTCTGACAAGAAGAGAGGATTCACTATCAGACTTTGAAAATGTAGAGTCCTGTTTGTATATGATTAAAGCTTTATGTTCCAGTGTTTGTGACCATATTGATTGCATGTGTGTAAGTGTGGCTGGACAGCCAATCAGGGTACCAGTGCCCATTGAGTTTTTAACACACTCCAGATGTGTCTGGCTAGCCAGGGAGTTGTTCTTGGCACAGTCTGCCTCAGCTGAATGTCACAAATACTTTCCTTTATTTAGGAATGGCTCTGGGTTAGTGGCTGGAGAGAAAGAAGAAGGCGAGGATGGATGGATTGTGGGGGAGAGGAAGGAGGGAGCGATGGGAGGAGAGGTAGATGAAAGGAGCAAAATAAATGATTAGCAATGTAGAAGGACAGGGGAGGAGAAGGAGGAGGGGGCTGGGAGAGGAGAAAAGGACAGAAGATGGAGAAGGAGGAGAGAAGGAGGAGGGAGGGGAGAGGCAGAAACAGCTCCAGTCTAGCATCTGGATTTTATTAGCAGCCGTTGGGAAAATCTGAAAAGGAAGTTTTTTCTCTGTGAGCACATCGGCAGCAGTGATATGCTGCACATAACCACTTCACTGCCGACAAGAGGAGCCAGGCCCTCCCAAAGGAGAACAGATGGTCGCTAGAACTTCAATACAATTACATCAATAACAGCTTTCACAGATATAAGCACTGTATGACAGGATCCCTGCAGCTCAGAGAGACAGAAATACACCTCCTCTACCCTTAGCACCTCTGGCCCTGGATAAACTGTCTTTAATCCATCTTCACTCACGGTTTATCCTCAAGTTATTCTTCTTTTTGTCACTCTACCCATTTTTAAGAAATGTTAAAGCTTTTGACATGTTGAGGATGAGGGTGAGCTGCCCATAATAATGTGATCAAAGCTACAGAGTATTTTTTGTTTGTGCCTATTAAGCAAAACCTCCCTGTTTTAGTTGTTTTTTGTTCGACTTGTTAGTTCAGCAGGCATTGCGTGTGGAATATCACAGATTCTCGAGGAACATTGTGAAACATGTTTTTGTGTCCGCTGCTTAAATATATGCATCCTTCAAACATGTACATCTGTACACACATGTGCATGTGTGTGTTTGTTTGTGAGTGTGTACATACACTGTGCAGGCCTGTCTCCCACTCTGTCATTAGTGAGAGCTTTAAAGCCTCTGAACTCTAAATCAGCTCAAGATGAAGTGGAGTCTGGGATCTGTCTGCTGAGGCAGTCTGTGTGCTAACACATAAATACACACACACACACACACACACACACATATATAAACGTACATCTTACCTGTGATACAGTTTAGAGTTCACATTTATAACAAGGAATTAATTTTTTCTAAATCTAGTGTTTGAAGACATACTGAAAGAAAATATGCTCTGTCTGACCAATAACGAGTTATTGGTCTGAGTTATTGGCCCTTTGCTACTGACTGCCAGCAGTTTTTCTCTTTTGAATGGCATTTGTGTTAGTGGTATGAGAGCAGAGGGTGTTGTAGGTGCTGTTCTCATGTGTTTTAGGTCCAGCGCATAGGGCTACAATCCCCATGTTTTGATATGAAGGCCTGGTGGGGGGCTGGGGGCCAGGGGCTCAAGCTCTGTTTGTGTGGACTCCTCAGCGGCCTGATAGGGAACAGATGTGGGAAGGCAGGCGGCCGGGCAGCCAGCCAGAGCAGCTGGGAGAAATTAAAAACAACAGCATTCCTGGAGACTGGGGGAATTACAGTGAGAGGGAGGGAGGGATGTAAGGAGCGAGAAGACAGAGGGAGAGTTTTAGGGCTATGTGGTCACTGAGGAGAGTCTCTGCGGAGTACGAGAGATTGAATAGACAGGGGGGATTTAAGGGAACTATTCTGCAGTGGTTAGCTAAAGCTAATAAGTTGCAGCTGCATCTCCAGTGGAAGCACAAATACACATGCACCCACTCACTTATATATGCAGCATACTGACATATGCCAATGCAAAATGAGACCAAAATGCACTACTAGCATCCGAATGGCCGTCTAATGACTTGCCATTACAAGATAGTATTTATTTATGTGCGAGTGTGTATGTGCATTTGTTTTCGAGGCTTTAATGGGGGCATGTGTCCTTAAATAGTGAGACCTCAAAGTGGTTTCGAAAGTTACACAAACCACTGCATGGTGTGTGCATATGTGTGCAGTTGTACAGTACATGTTCTGTGGTTTTGTGTGTCTTGCAGTGAATTGTTTTTCATCTCATTTCATCATGGCACAAAGGGAGAGCAGGAGAAAAACATTTTTAGAACTCAGACTGCAGACTGTTTCTTTGGTGAGCAATCTTTTAGCCCAGATTACGTCAAATGTGCAGACATACAGCTGTTCAGAGAGGCAGAGAAGCAGAGGCAAACAGATACAGATATCAGCAGAGATGAGGAGTGCACTGTATTGTTTTATTTTCAACATCAGATTCAGCTGTGAAATGATAGGTAACAACATATCTCAATCCTGCATAGATCTATTTTCAGCTGCATAGATCACTATGTGGCTTTGTCTCAGGAATATAGTTTAAAATCTGCAAAGGGAAACAGAGCCTGCAGAGAGTATTGTGATCCAGACGTGGACCTTAACCACAGATCCACCTCACCTATAGTAGTCTCTGCCTCTCTTTCTTTTGGCATGAGTGTGTCGTCCTTCAGCACAAAGTACAATGGCACAGATGGCCACAGATGGGATTTCAGACCTAGCAGACTTCCTAATGTATTAAAAGTGAAATCACCATGGTGCGTATGTGTGTGCCCTGTCCCTGTAGCCGGTCAGATTAAACAGCTGTCTGTAATCCCACAACGGGAGCAGACAGACAGGATGGACCTCCTCTCCTCTCTTCTCCTCTCCTCTCCTCTCCTCTCCTCTCCTCTCCTCTCCTCTC
>JAPQRQ010000018.1:29637700-29647870 GCA_037367365.1 Apogon talboti | reverse complement strand
TATATACACACTTAAGTAAGTACATTTATTGTATTTTTACATCAAATGGAAATTACATATCAAGGTTCAAATAGATACAGTATTACTCAAATGTAAACCTGTATTTCAATAGTTGAATGTTTCTCAGCGTCTATTCAACACAGCTACACAATGCACTCTATAGGTTTTATCTATATCTGAGTACATACCCACACAACAGGGTACACAGAGTAGTTTTTTCCCCTTAGATCAACTGTCAACTCAGGACTTATATGAAAGGAGTGAAATTCCAAATATGTGGTTCTTCCCCGTTGTGGTGAGCAAGTGTTGAAGTCACTTGTGTGTCAGGTGTGTGCCTCAGCCGGCATCTCTCTGAGTCTTTTGCGTTGAAGAATGCCCTTGCTGGTGGGGCAAGTGTTGTTAAGCGCATGTGCAAGTGCGGCTGTGGCATTGTGTGTGTTGTGTATGTGTGTCTGCGTTGTTTACCAGCTGGTTAGGGAGGTGGTGGTACAGGGGAGATCTGCGAGGGTTGTGTTGTGGTGTGTAGAGTACTTTCTTCCCTATATAGCAATGACAGGCCGTGTTGTTTCACCTGTTGTGGCGGGCGGTCAGCAGTGCAGCTCTCTCCTTGCACCTCTCCCTATCTAAAACCAGAACGCAAGTGCTGCCTGTTGGGATCACATGGGTTAGTCCATATGTGTTCAGGCCCTCTGCCTACAGATTAGAGCAACAAGCATGTCTGAGAAGAACCACAGGACCTAGACTAGATCCAAACAGCTAAACTGTATGTTGTCCTTTTTTCAGCTACAAAATATAGTGTTACAGTCTACACATCGACTTATAATGGAGAACTGTAAATACATTCTGAAAAGCTACAGCGGTAATAAAATTATAGTCTGGATGCCATGCTCAGTGTAAGTGCTTGCATATGCTGCTATAATGAAATCCTTTCATTTTATTACATTTCATACAAAGGCGACTGTTTAATCGAACGGAAAATCGTATTACATTTTTCCATCATTACTTATTCAAACTTGAGTATGATCCACATACACACATAACAAAGACAGAGTGACAGGTGACATGAAAGAGTATGTTTCTTTTTGCAGTTTTTGTTAACCATAATTGAAAAAAATGAGTCAGATCTGCATTTCTTTTGTGTAGACGTAAGCAAAAAAAAAATCAAAACAGGAAAAAGGTCAAACATTTACGCGTGAGCTCTGTGTATTTGTGAGTTTGTTTGTGCCCGCATTAAGAAGAATATGTGAGTGATTATATTTGTGTATGAATGCTGTGACTATTCTGAACCTTAAAGCTGCAAATCTACTTTCAGCTGGTGGACATGTGCAGCACCACATTTAGCTGCACACCTGCTATTGGAATAAAAGTAACACAGGCCAAAGGACTATTTTTGGCACCTCTTTAACAAGTTCCTCTTATAGTTGTGTCCTAGTGAGTGAGGGAGTGAGGGTGAGGAGTAGGGGGAAATAGACTGATACAGGGGAGAGATACTGGGGGAGGGGGTCAAATGGTACCACTTGTGTGACAGCTGGAGGTACTGCAAACTCACACTCGCTGCCTTCAGTCAAACTGGCATTAAGCAGCACCTATGAAGTCACCTTCTGTATCCTGTATTGTCGCTGTGGTGTCAAATATGAGACTATTGTGTGATTTACTTGTAATTAATGATGTAGTGTCACATCAATAGGATGAATTTCTGTCCTCATCATCCCACCCCAGATCTGTCAGATGCCCCTTCAGCCCACTCTGAGACTTCACAATTAACACTGTGTCTTCCTAATTTCATTTGATGTACAGTGCTGAATGGGAGCAGCCACTCTCCTACATCGCTGAACGGTGCTCCATCAACTCCTAACGGATTCAGTAACGGGCCAGCCATGTCCTCGACAGCTTCACTGTCCAATCAGCAGCTGCCGCCGGCGTGTGGTGCCCGGCAGCTTTGCAAACTGAAGCGCTTCCTGACCACACTGCAACAGTTTGGCAACGATATATCACCTGAGATTGGAGAGAGAGTACGCAGTCTTGTGTTGGGGCTAGTGGTAAGTTGTATGTACATGATTTAGTCTTTGTTGAATTACTGCACATCAGAGTAGGCAAAGATGCACACATTGAACAGGTAGCTGCACAAGAGGAGCATTGATTCAACTTCTCAACTCAAGTAATTTCACTTATAAGTGAAAAAAAATGCTTTGAAATAAATTAATGTATTAAACGTAACCTTTTGCAGTTTTCTACCAGATGTTTCTATGCAAATAAAACTGGACCTCACATCATATTAACATTATGCAAAGATTGTTTGATCCAGACAAACTCCGAATTAATGCTAGCAACAGATCTCTTAACATGAAGACACTTTATTCTATAGTTCAGTTTAACTTTCATGTCTGTTTAGTTTTGTTTCATTTGTTTTTTGTGATATTCAGCAATTAATGCCCTAGGTGATCAACTTTTTGTGTCTTGTTTTGCCATTCATTTAGGTTGATATTTATCTTTATGTTGGGAAGAATGGTAGGAATGATGGAAAATAAAAATAACTATAATATTAACCCCCAAGTGGTGAATCTGTTTACTATAATTATATTAATTAATATAGAGTAGAAAATTCAGGTATTGGTGTTAAAATTGTATGGAATATAAGTGAAAAGCTATCAGACAAATCAACTTAAGTATCAGATGTCAGGTGTCAAGCTCAAGTAGCAGATACACAAAACTTCATTTACGTACCATAACAAGTATGTGTTTTTCACTCCTTCCTGCCTCAGTTGTAAATTAGTGTAATAAATACCTATCAATTAACACTGCACTTGAAATAAATAATAACATGAAACTTGGAAACTGTCAGTGTCATTTTTTATGACCTGTCTTTTATTGTCTTGTCTTGCGGCAGAACTCCACCCTCACCATCGAAGAGTTTCACTCTAAACTTCATGAGGCCACCAACTTCCCTCTGAGGCCTTTCGTCATTCCCTTCCTAAAGGTAAAAGGACTGTAAAAAGATTTCATGTATGATAAGTCAGACCGGATGAGTTCAGTTGACAAGTGCAGAGCTGAGTGCTTCTGCCCAGATGGTTTTTGCTCATAGTTGTGTGTACTGTGTGTAATATGCATGTAAGTGTAGCTTGGATCTGCATTACCTGACTCATTGTGTATAAATCCTGAGTGGGTTTTTCTTTTCTATGGGCTCCTTGCTTTTATGGGTCCAAAAACATGGGATTATAGAGATATGGGGAGGCAAGTGCTGTCTTGAATGCAAACCTTTAGGCATGTTCATGTCACATTGAATATAGATGCTGGTGGGACATGCTTGTAAATGTCCAGGAAAGTGGTATATGTGTGTGTGGGTGTGTGTGTGTGAGAGAGAGAGAGAGATAGAGAGGTAGACCTCCTGGCGTGCAGTGATCCTCCACATCTGGGACATTGCAGCAATTGCTGTGTTTTATCAACCAGACAGGTCTGAGAGAGCTATTTGACAGCACTGTTACACACACTCTGACACATACACACATACACACATAATACACACAAGCAGCAAGCCCTGGAGAGAGAGAGAGACACATGGCAGAGGAATGTGTCAAGGGACCTGTCTTATCTCATCTTGTCTCTTCATCTATCACTTTCTTTTTTATCACCCTAATCTGGCATTATTTCACTCTCACCCTATCTATTTATTGTTCCACCATAGGTTTCTACATCACTTCTTGTCCACTTAACTCTCCTCTCTACATCTACATCAGTTCAATAAATCTATTTCCTTTCTACAGCAGCTTATTTCATTCCTAATCCATCGCTGTCTCTTTTCCTCTCTTTATCGCTGTAGGCAAACCTGCCCCTGCTTCAGAGGGAGTTACTTCATTGTGCAAGGTTGGCCAAACAAACTCCAGCTCAGTATCTGGCCCAACACGAGCAGCTTCTCCTGGATGCCAATGCCAGCTCACCCCTTGACTCCTCTGAGATCATGCTGGAGATGAATGAGCATGGCAAGCGAAGGACCCCTGACAGGTAGCATCTCTCCTCTTAAACACAAGCACTTAGACACAGGCTTTCGGGAGACACACACATGGGCAAACGTTCACACATACAGCTTTATAAATGAATTATTTCTGGATATTTCAGAATGCCAAGTGACAAGGGGTGGCTATAAATCCTGTTTGCGGGAGGCGGAAGCCTGATGCCAGACTAGCTTTGCCAGCTGTCTTGGAGGAAGGGATGAGACAAACGCAGAGTTGGAAAAGAAAATGAGAGGCAGATCAGCAAAAGAGAGCAAGAGGAGACGAGGGAATAAAGTAGACCAACACTATGTTTTACTCAAAAAACTTAAAAGATGACACAGTGCTTCAGAATCAGAATAAGAAGCATCTCTAGGGAGCAGTTATGGAAGTTGGTAGTACAGGCAGAGAAACCACGTACATTAGACAAAAATAGGGCACAGTGGAGTAAAAATGTGCATTAAAGTCTTCTATTTTTAAATGAATTGATAAACTAAGCAGCTAGCTCTCTGTGATAGTAAGTATAATAAAATAAATAGTGGTACCCATTGAGTACATGTAACAGAGTTGACAGTGGTAGCATCTGCTTTTCTTTCGATTCCTGTTCTTTCATGCTGCTCCTATCACTCCTTCTTTTCATCTCACTTCTTCACCTCTCCCTTGCTCCCTCCCTCCCTCTGCTCTCTCGGACTGCCTGACCTGCAGGCTCCCAGCAGCTGTCCATATGTCAGGGATGTGTCCAGATGGTGATGTGCTGACCCTAACACTGAGCACATCCTGAACAGTGTGTGGTGGGTTTGATGGGACTGGGGTTGGAGCTGAACGTGCAAACCCACTGTAATCCGCACACCTCCGCCTCCCGACCTCTGGTTTATACCCAGCAGGCGGGCTCAGTTTAGGGGGGAGGGGGTTCAGGCTGGGGCAGGGACTACAGTGTGCCAGCTGTTCCTCTGATTTGTCAGATACTAGAGTCAGGGATGTGTACAGTCACATGCACAAAATATACACACGGATAACCAAGTATGAGCACACACACATTAGGACACATCATCTACATGTGGCAGTATTACATGTATTCGCCTTTGATCCTCAGGATGATAAAGAGTGATTTCCATCCGAATGCCTGCCTATTGCCATCCAGCTAAAGAGATTAATATCAACACTCCCATTTAAACTGTCCAGATGGCTGGAAAACACAACCTCACACACACACACTTAAAGTACACAAATAGATGAGTGTCACTAAACATCTGCCAAATACACAGTGTTCAGTCCATATTGCCCCTTAAGCCCCAGAGTAGAGTGGGACATGAGGAAAATACTTGCAATCTAAGAGTGGGCTGAGGATATACAGATTAAGAATTTGAGGCGCGTGGTGTACAGTTGATGTTGGCTTTGTCTGAAACTGTGTACAGCTGTGCAAAGGCTTTTGGCTGTCTTACTGTAACTTAACAACAAACAGGTCTCAGCAGGGCAACATATGCATGTGGGGGTACTTGTGTTTGCAAACACCAACTGACAGACGTTAAAAATGTAATGTAACTCAATGGAAACTTATTAGAGCCTGATATAACCTACTATTCATATGTTTAGGGTCATATATAAGGGTCATATTTACTCAAAATAGTCAACAATCAATACTTTGTTATGAACCAAACAGACAGCAGTAGATGCGTCCTATCTATGGATTATATCTATAGATAATAGTAGATACTATTTAGCGCGCCTTCTCTGATACTTGAGCTCAGTCTGATGTTTCGTGTATTTTTGGTTCTTGTTTGAGTATGTGTTCTGAGCTGTCAAGTAATACACTGACTTTGCATATTTACCCTGAAAACAGTTTTACTCACTGTGGTTTGGCACCACCATGACAGAATTAGCGGGCGCTAGAATAAATAGGGCACGCAAAATATGATTATCTTCCTTCAAAT
The DNA here is from genome assembly GCA_037367365.1 of Apogon talboti. Taxonomy (NCBI): domain Eukaryota; kingdom Metazoa; phylum Chordata; class Actinopteri; order Kurtiformes; family Apogonidae; genus Apogon; species Apogon talboti. Next base: position 29,641,953 of record JAPQRQ010000018.1, on the reverse strand, counting down.
ATTAATATGTTGCCAAATTTTACTTTACAAATACATTCTATTCTGGAGCGAGAACATGCAAGACCATACTCCTTCTCCACAGAGTTAAAGTTTGTTTCCATGATTTCATCTTTCAGTAAAACTTTGGATATTTATTTGGACAGGCCAAATACATTATTTCTAGTATTTGTAGCTTTACAACAGCTAATATGAGCATTTTATAAAGCGGAGTGTTATATAAAAAATGCACAATTTTGGATTATGAAAAAATTACAGTTTTATCCCTCATTAGACATGGATGAAAGGGTGAAAATTTAAGATGATGTTCATCATATTATTTTTTGTCAGTGTGTCTTTTTACTTAAAAGCTATGCATTATTATAATCTAGTCATGTTGTAATCATCTTCTTTATCCACCTCTGCAGGACCAAAGACAGCTCTGAGAGAGATGGCTTACATGCAGAGCACCTTGCTAAGAGGCCCTGCACCATCAGCCCAAGTCAACGCTTCAGCCCCAGCACAGGCCTTCCTGCTCACCCACCTCCCAACGGTCTCCCCACACACCCTCCCAACGGCTTGCCCCACCCTCCTAATCCCCAAGTGGGTCCCCAGCACTACCGCTTAGAGGACATGGCCCTGGCACACCAATACAGAGACGTTTACAGACATAATGAACACCGTGACGGCCGAGACAGACACAGACAGACAGGTATAACAGCTGCTCAGCATTCACAACATTCACAAATCCCAGGACCTGCAGAATAGTCACATTGTCCAGTTAGAGTCAAGTAAAAGACTGCATGTACTCGTGTATGTAAGTGGGGTGCATGTACGAAACAAAGGCCAGTTGTCAGTCCAGTGTGATAATCCTTATGGCAGTGTGTCTATAATAAGCCCACAGCCATACATGCCTATGTGCTACAACTGCAACAACCATATATGCCTTCCTTCAGCTTTCCCAAATGGAAAGAGGTGACCTCTTTGACAAGTTGTCACAGTAACCGGACATAAGGTTGCAGCAGAAGACATAAGATCCTACTGTCAGTTATTTTGCTTGAAATAAAAATGCAACTAAGGTAATTAAAAACATTGTTTTGTGGCTTTCGTGGTAAATGGTATTAAAGCCATATCAGCATTTCAATTTGTTATAAGACAACACTTTAGTTAAATAACATATTTCATTATACTGGTGCGCCTAACTACAACATGCAAACGTGCATGTAATAATTATAAGTAAAATACAAGAAAATTCAACATTACAATAAAAAACACTACAAAAAGTATTACAGTAATAATAATATTAAAACTGTTGGATATTCAAGCCACAATATGCTTCACAAAAGGAATAATAAAATAGATAAGTCATAAAATTGTGAGGTGAATTCAGGTCAAGGAAAGCAGATAAAGAAAAGAATTTGGTGTATAAAACCCAATAAAAGAAAAAAAAATGTTTATAATTCAAGTGAAACCAGGACAGGCTCTTAGATAAAAGTATGTTTAAGACGTAAATTAAAAATGGTTTGGTTTAAAATAACTATACATATACTGTACATCAACAAAGTACGTTTTCACTTGTGAGACACTCCCATCCTGGACTAACCAAGTGTAAGTAATACAGTATTCGATGTGTAGATACATGCTAAGTCTAACAGAGACCCTGTCCTATGTGCTTGTGTTTCAGCTGTGCATGGAAGCCGCCAAGAGGAGGTGATCGACCACCGTCTCACAGATCGAGAGTGGGCGGAGGAATGGAAGCACCTTGATAATGTATGCATCCATGTTTTTAATGTCAATCTCCTTCTTGTTTTATTCAGAAACATAACAAAGCAAAACAAAAACAAAAACAAAAAGAGGTCAGTGGGTGGGAGGTCAAGTTAGTTTTAGAGCTAAAGATGGCATGTAGATGACAGGGACTGGAACTGTTGACAGACAGAGGAGACTCGGTCCCAGCTGAGTTAGCAGTTGATGAACAGCTGACCTTCGGAGGGCTGTGTCAGAGTGGTGAATTAACAACAGACAAACACCTATCTAGCTTTCTGGCACCCAACTCCATGAAGACAACATCATGAACACTAGACGCACAACATTCACACACACACACACACACACATGCACACAGAAACAGGGCCCCAGATGGAGCTCAGGACCCAGCAGAGAGTAGCTCCAGCTGGGGAGAGCAGCTGAGAAAAGAGCTGCAGTCATGGAGAGAACCGGCCAAGCCTGGACCCCTGCCAAATTAGAAACACTTCACTGAAATAAATATAGCTAACTCAGGGGGAAGGGAGGGGGTGGAAAGACAGAGGAAAAGAGGCACAGACACAAAGAAGGAAAGACAGAGAAGAAAGAGGAATGGGAATAACGATATGGATTGAATGTCAACCATGCTAAACCCATTTAGAGACCAGGCTGGGATGGAAACACTGGGCACTGTGGAAAACAGTGACACTGTTTACAACAGGGAGAGAAAAGAGAGGAAATCTGTTGAGTTGGCAGGGAGCAGAGCAGAGGGGTGGAAGGAATTGGCTCAACTTTTTCATCAGTTGGCCAGCTGTTACATTATCATTGTTGTAATGCTCTCAGACATTGAAATTCACTGACAAGCACACAAACCATGAACCAATAAGCAGACAGAAGCACGCCGCCACAGACATACACATCGCTGCTATAGGTGGTATATGTTTTGGGATGTAATAGAATACAGGTTAACTACTTTGTGTTGGGCAGGTTTGCGGTAACTGTGGGGTTGTGTGATGGATGCTCATGCTTTGATGAAAATACTTTGAAGGCAATAGTTTTATTTATGCCCTCGGGTCAAACTGAGGGTTAGTGTAAGAGGCAGATTTTATCTGAAGGGACCGTTCTCATGTACTCCTTCATGATGATGAGTTTACCCTAACTCCTGGTCCCGTCCCATTGCAGCTCCTGAATTGCATCATGGATATGGTGGAGAAGACGCGCCGCTCTCTGACGGTGCTGCGCCGCTGCCAGGAGGCCGACCGAGAGGAGATGAATCACTGGATACGGCGATACAGTGACGTTGAGGAGATGAAAAAAGGTGGGAGCAACGGACAGCACTGCCTTCCTCCTCCTCCTCCTCTACCTCCTCCTACTCCTCACCACAACTCCTCCTCCAACACAGCTAGCAGCAGCGAGTCACTGCCCATAGGAACTTCCTCGGCTGCTGAAAGGCAGACAGGCAGACAGACAGGTAGACAAACACAAACCAAAACACTTATAGCAAGGTAGGGGTTATCTGAAAGTGAACAAAATAACTTAGAATATGAATTTAGAAACAAAGATGTACTAAAAAGTCTGCAGATGTAGTAGGGTTAGCTCATACTACAGAGGTGAAATAAATCCGGGACTTTTAACTGACTGACTGAACACTACCAGCATGCTCATATATAATCCCTTCAACTCTACCACCCAAATTCCTATTCAGTCAGAAATGGCTGAAAAAGTTATTGACAACTTATTTATTAATGTTGGCACAAACAGAAATCATATCATGCATTGGAAGCAAAAACAGAAAACTGAATCTGGAAAATATAGGGGGTTGTTGTTGGTTGTGGTTGGTTGAATGTGTCTGTCACTGCATGTGTGTGTATTTGAGACTGAGAGTGTGTCTGCTTGCGTGTTTCAGAAATCCACAGAGACTTCTTGCACAGGCCTCCCTCAGGATACCTGCCTGAAGAAATCTGGAGGAAAGCTGGTAAGAGCCAAGCCGAGCCCCACACGATTGACCTTACATAGCCTAACAAAGCACACACACACACACACACATATATATATATACACACAATCACCATCATTGGTCTTCATGACTCTCACTAAGACTGAGAAAGATAGTCCAGAGGCCTTACAGCCCTAGGTCCATAAGGCCAGAGGATTGGAAGCCCTCTGTGTCATTATGGCTAAATGCCCTCCATCTGTCACCACTATGAAAGGCCACTGCAGTTAAAGCTGCAGTGAAAATGCAGTCACCTGGCCCAAGGCAGGCCACAGCAGCACAGCACAGGTTGAAGTTTAACTGGTCTCCATTGTCCTGACAAACACTCTCAAGGCTCTTTATCTCCTTTCTATTGATGGTTTTCTCGCCTCATGCACTGTACACAAACCTATTATTGAGCCAAATCAAGTAGAGACTTTTAGGCGTTGAAGAAAAGCCTGAATTCATTTACTGGCTCAGATTGGAGCCGAGGAGGAGCAGGTGAGAGCAACCCAGTCTCCAGAAAAAAAAATTCGTATTGTAAGGTTCTGCAAACAACACATAC
>JAPQRQ010000018.1:29617292-29629730 GCA_037367365.1 Apogon talboti | reverse complement strand
ACCACAGACCACTCTTCACAACCCCTCTCACACCATCTACCTCCTGTGACCATACAGCTAACCACCAGGAAAGGTTGACCTGGACTTTGAAAAGGAAGGCTGAAAGCAGACATGGAAACACAAAAGCAATCTGTTAGAAAATTATTTTTTGAAGCCGAGCGCTGAAAGGTGTTGTCATCTCTATTGATGTGGAAGAATACGTACCAGTTGATCCAGATCTCACATTTTGGATTTCATTCCATCAGCAAAATGACCACTGCTACTATTTAATAAGAATCTTGTTATAGACATACATACACATTACAGTCAAACGTACATATTACCAAACTGAACACATATGTAAACCATAACATGCCATTTGTTGTCCAAAACCAATAAAAGCACAGACCAAAGTTCTTCTGCATTGCCATATAGGCTTTGACACAGTGTGTATTGATAGACCAGTAATAAAAAAGTTCGAGCTTGACTACACCAGTTAACCAAAGCGTCTGAAATACACACACTCAGAGCACAAGAGTGAAGAGCACACTCACTGAACAGGCTGAATCTCAGATGTGTAGAAATCTTATTCAAGCAATCAAAGCGCTTGTTGTCTACATATTGAATAGTGCTTCTGCGAAACAACAGAGGCATCTCCTTTAGAAAGCCTGCTGATTGTGTGTTCATACAGTTACAAAGCCTTGCAGAGATAAAATGAATGCATGGTGAAAGTGTGATTGTGGTTGAATGGCGATATGTTTTTTTTTTTGTTTTTTTTTTAATTATTCTTTTATTTTGTGTCTCTGTACAAACTACTTGAAACCTTCAGAGCTTTAATGAAACATCCCAGACAGACTAGTGGCAGTGCGATACACAATATGTAGCAACAGCTTTGTGCAGTAAAGTACAGTGGCTGTGTACAATATCCACATCAAGACAAGACTGTAATGACAGTTCCATTCAACTGGAAACAATTTGCGTGCGCTTCCATGTCTGCAAGTAGGCCGTCAGATAAACAAAGCCAAATCCAATAGACCACAAATTAATGACCAAAATACAACCAAAAGTTTTATTTTTTAGTTCTTCTTTTGGGTTTTGAGCGACAGCCCTGCATTAGAGAACGTCTCCAAGGTGGGCTGTGTAGGACATGAGGTTACAGTCCAACAAAACAAGTTGACCTGTGGTGGGAAGAGCAAACTGTCCATTATTGAGATCCTCCATGTGAGTTCATAGGACTGGATAGAAAAGGTCAGATCAATACTGTCAATCTGTGCAGCTGGGTATAACATACATTAAGTCATGAAACAAGAAGTGAGATTTTACGCTGAGGTGTCATAGTTTTCTCTGCACTCTGTTAAGATATTGTAGATGGCAAAAGCATAAGGGCTCTGTTGTTGTGAATACCATCCAAGGGTCTCCGAACACTTTACATCAGCCACTTTTCTATTTGTTTAATTATGTACATGATATGGGCAAAACGCATGTTTAGAAAAGACAAATATTAGCAGGTTGGCCTTTGTCTCTCGCTACCCCAACCAGTAACTCTACCAATGAAGTTTCATGGCTCATCTAACTTGGATGGTGACATGTCCTTCCTGTGAAACAGGCACTGATGAACAGCTACAATAGAAAGCTAAAGGCGAACAGTGGATACAGCACTTGTTTTCCCAAAAGCCATGGCTCAGGATGGTCCTGTTTTTACCTTTACATAAATTGAAGAAGGTTTATGGTTTTATATGTGTAGGGAAGCATTCTATACTGTATTGTGCAATACATTATTACAGAAAAAAAACATGTTTCTGTAGGAAAGGTTGGCGCTTTGATCTTTGATCCTTTTGTTTTATTTCCCTCTTCAAAAGGTCATGTTGCCGTTTTTAGATGAAGTAAACTGTGCCAGAAGAATTAAATTCTGATTTATATTTATTTCTTGCATGCTTTCCTCCCTGTTGCTAATACCGCTCTTTAACTGTTCGCTCTGTTGGATGTGTGAAGCTGTAAAACATTCTAATTCAGGTTATTGTCTGTGTTGAACAATGTAACTGTGTAATTAAAACATGAAATTAAGTATTCATTGCTCTCATTGTTTTCCTTTTTCAATGTTCTGAGTTTACACACCCCGATAAGAAAAAACCATAGGCTACCATGAAAACTTCACCCAATTTCACAACCTTAATCTGCGTACAAATTTCATATAGCTAAGCATTTAGTAACATATTGAGAAGCTGATTGATTCATTAAAACATGCTTAAAATGTCATCATAGATGTATTTCTTATGGATTCATACATTGTAATTCTTCCAAACAACTTGAACTTACTACATGTATCACTGAACCTAAGTTTTTATATTGTTAAATTCCAATGCTTACGACAGGCTTAGATTTTAGAATCTAGTACAAATCTAAAGCTGTCTGCAAATGTACCTGAGGGCAATAAATAGTGAAAGGAAAGAAAAATTTAGTAAAACACTCCATTTTCTATTTGATGGAATAATGCATCTCGTAAAAACCACATCAGCTTTGACGTTCACTCAGTGTAAATAGCTTCTCACATCTTTTCATTTATATTTTAAAAAAAAGGCAAAGGTGACTTGTTGCTGTTTTTAACACCCAAAAACAAAAAAAAAACAAAAAAAGAAAAATGGCTCTATTTTTTAGTCATTCCTCACTGTGGGCTGTCATGTACAAAATTAAAGCATACAGCACAAGGTTTAATAACATATTGAAAAGCTGATGGAACTATTCAGTCATTCAAACATGGTACAAATACTGTGAGTTTAGGACTGAATTAGAAAAGAAAAAAGTCTTTTTATTAATTCAGCATCTTACATTAAAAATAATGGGCAATGAATTAATGTGTACACAGATCATTTCATTCCACTGATTTGATGTGTTTCAATTAACTGTCTTAAATCCTTGACGGCATTGTGTTATTTTATAAATTTTGCATATATTTTTGAAAAGGCAAAGGTGACTTGTTTCTGTTTTTAACACCCAAAAAGGGAACAAAAAAACGGCTCTATTGTTCAGTCATTCCTCACTGTGGGCTGTCATGTACAAAATTAAAGCATAAAGCTCAAGGTTTAGTAACATATTGAAAAGGTGATGGAACTATTCATTCATTCAAACATGGTACAAATACTGTGAGTTTAGGACTCTTAATTAAAAAAAAAAAAGTCTTTTAACTGGTTCAGCATCTTTAATTACAAATAATGGATGATTGATGTGTACACAAATCCTTTCATTCCACTGATTTGATGCGTTTCTATGAACTGTCTTAAATCCTTGACAGCGTTGTGTTACTTTATACATTTTGTCAAAACAGTGCATCCCTGTTTTTTCTTTTTTTATTTTATCGGTGCAGGGACCTTCACTGGTAAACTCAGGTTTAACATCATAACACAATGAATTGGGGGTGATTCCCTCAGATTTAGGGAGAGTGACTATAAAGGGCTCTTTATTATTTATTTATTTATTTATTTATTTATTTATTTATTGTGACAGCTCTAAACCCTTTGGGACTCACAAGGAACACACCCCAAAGTTTGTGGGTCTGTGAGGGTGTACATTGAGATCGGACCATACAGTAACAGATTTCTGGATGGTCTTGAAGAAGTAGAGAATGTGCAGGAAAAAAAGAATGGAGAAATCTATATTCTTAACAGTGTGTGACAGTATGATACTGTCAGACAGGCTGGAATGAGAGTTTGTAGGAGTGGGGACTCACTTCACCCACCGACACTTACCATGTACTGAAGGCAGCTGTGGAATATGACAACTCAAAAATGAGCTTGAATCGCCTAGCAATCTCTATATATTAGTAGTACAGTATATGGGTTATCTTGGTTTGACTCCTTATTCAAAACCTGTGAAAATGTACAGTGTCTCATATATGTTTCTTGTATTGTACCTCAATCTTTAACCCCTTAAAGATCTTGGCAACCAAAAACAGCTCTCCTGCCTCCATTGTCATCATACAGTTGTGATAGTGTTTATTATATAGTAAGATAGATGGTAGAGGTTTCTATTATTGGTACTAACAGCTGCAGTAGTAGTATATGCACTGTTAGTACTTGTATTTGGAGTAGTAGTGATGACAGTTAGCTATTCATTCTAGTCATTGGTAGTTTTACTAGTAACAGCAGCTCTAGTATTTAACAGTTCTACTTCATGTCTCCCCCCGCCCCCGAAATCTCTCTCTCCCTCTCCTCATCCTCTACCCCTGTCTCTTTAACCCCAACTGGTCAAGGCAGATGACCATCCTCCAGGAGCTGGAGTCTGCTCCAGGTTTCTGCCTGCTAAAAGGAAGTTTTCCTCACCACTTGTCACCAAGGGTTTACTCCTGGAGGATTCTGTTGGTGTCTGTGAATTGGCTTAAGAGTCTGGTTTAGACCAGTTGTAAACGTAAAGTGTCATAAGTTAATTTTTGTTATGATGTGGCGGTATATAAATAAAATTTGATTGATTGATCTATCTACCAATCTAAAATGTCTAGTAACTTATATGGCAGATTAGATCAATACATTTAAATAATTCAAGTAAAATGCAGTTTGTCAGTGTTTCCTTGGCACCCATTATGACCCATTTGGATGTTTCGAGGCTCAGTACAGAATGCGGAAACACCACCATCAGCAACATTGATTCACCACTAAAATCCATATAGTTTGACAAATAAAAGTGTCTGTGGGTGCTTGTTTTTATCATTTAATAATATATTTTGCTTGAGAAGTCATTTTCTGTATTTTGATATAATAACCTTTTAAAGTTACTCTGAGCTTTAATGAACATCTACATAATCAGTAAATTACAGGAAAATACATGAGTTTTACTGAAAAAAGCAAAAAGCAGAGAATACTATTACAATAAATGGTGATAAATCAAAAGGAAATGTTAGATGAAGAGAAAACATAATTTGGAAGTCACCATAAAAACTATTTCTATTTTTTAAAGGGTTAAGACCTATCTATACAAGTTGCATTCTTTTCCCACTCTTTTTTTTCCTCATGTATGCATGTATTTAGGTTAGTCTGTGATTGTTATGATTGCTTAGGGATATACTTGCTCAAGCCATTTTTGGCCTGTAACCTCTCCTGCACAATGAGCTATAACTTATTTATTTATCATTTTATTGTATCTAATATGCAAATAAAGTGCACTCAACATTTCTTTACATGTGGCATGTGAGACAGAATGCAAAGAAAAAAAATAATTTGGAAAACACCATAAAAATATTTGTAGGTCTTTTAGGGTTAAGTATAAGATTTTTCTTCTTATTCTTTCCTATATTGATGCATCTATTTGTGTTAGTCTGTTATTTTTATGATTGCTTTGGAGTGTATTTACACAATTTTTACACAATGAGCTATTATTTATTTATTCATTTGATCACCTTATTGTATGTAATATGCAAATAAGATCCTATCTATGTAAGTTGCAATCTTCTCCCCCTCTTTTTTTAACGCTATATTGACGCATGTATTTGGGTTAGCCTCTAACTTATATGATTGATTTGGGGTGCATTTGCATAAGCCATTTTTTGGCCTTTGACCTCTCCTGCACAATGAACAAATTTTAATTTATTCATTTTATCATCTTATTTTATGTAACATGCAAATAAAGTGCACTCAACCAAACTTTACTGTACAAATACCACGTGAAACTGCTGACAGAATGCATTTGATGATGTTATCTGGTGGGTAGGGTACAAGGGGCAGGGCGTTGTGGATGCGCCACTGGAGGAAGACTTCCTTCCTCCAGCACCGTTCTGTGTCACGTGAACCACACTTGTCCATCAATCGTGCACGTCATGAGTCTCACTTACTCACAGGTGATACCTATTAGTCTACCTCATATGCTATCAGGTGTCGCGTCCGTGGATCGTTTCCTTCCTGCGTGAGGTATTTTGTGGCGGATTGGCGAGCTGCGGTTTGCTTTGCAGATGCCATGTTTGAGCAGTGAGCATGGCGGAAAATCATCTGGAGCACGGCTACCTGGAGGGCGAGTCCATCGGGGAGCATTACGGCGAGGACCCCGTGAGTATTTGCAGATGATCGGAAAAGGGGCTGTCACCTTTTATGTGCGTTTTTGGCGAATAATATGTGCGCTGGACACCCGACTGGTAAGATAACGCAGTGTAGCATCGTTTGGTCACTGATGGACAAGATGCTGCGCAAGGAGCGACATCACTGTATAATGCATAACGTGCTTTTACAGAGGGGTGTTTTTTTTTTTTTTTTTTTCTTCTTTTGGGCATGGGGCCAGTCACCTACCGTATATGTCGCATTTCCGGGGCGAAATATGGAGCACGTTGTTTCTGCGTTGCATTTGTGTTCTGACACGGTGACAGACCCTGCTTCTTTTCTCCCCTGCAGACCATGTGAGGCCAAATTCTATGTAACACAAGATGAAATTGACTGAATATGATATGAACTTACATGTTAGCATCTGTGCAAGCTATTGGTCTTATGCCCACATTGCATTTTTGTATATAAATGAATAATCATGATGGATGGAATGCTCAAATGCATGTGCAAGATGCTCCTGTAATTTCATTAAAGCATCCCAGCAGTCATGTCAGAAGATAACAGACAAGAAAAATGCAGATGTGCACAATTTATCAATAGGTAGCTTACTAGTTATGTCAGGTATTGGACCACCACCTAAAGTTTCTGCATTGATTTTTATAGATTTTGTTTTAATGTTGACTGACAACATAGCTCTCTATAGGTTTTCTGCAGTATGAGGTATTTGTCGAACCCAACAGTCTAGGCCCTAATTTCTTTAATATGATTTTATCTGATTTTAGCAACTGATTGAATTCAGAGCTCAGAAGTCTGTTGAAAGTAACACATTTAAAGCTGCAATGTGTGCAAGAAAATGCTTTGGGTATAAATGCATTAAAGTAACGCTGGAAAGAATAATAAGCCACCAATGAACACCTGCTTTAACAGAGTATTTTCCTGTATTTACATTGGGAGAATCACATCTAGCCCCAGTGCAGCAGGACATGATGTTGGTCTTTGTGAAACAGTGGATTAAAGGATCTTGCATCTCCCTCTGGTTAAAAACAGGAGAAGTAATACTTTCCTTGGTGTCTCAGGAGCTGGCGGCCATCAAGGCCAGGGTTCAGGAACTGGAGATGGAAGAAGAGACAGACAGACTCAGGGAGGAAGAAGAGCGCTGCGATGCTGCAGAGATGCAACTCTTGACCAGCAGCCCCCGGCCTGGTGAGGCAGCCCACAGCTCTTATCTGTCCTAGGGGTTTTGTTAATGTGTCACATCCGTGTACAGCTAAATACTGATTACGCATTTGGGAAGGCCGACAGCGTGTTCTCAGCCAGGTGTGCAGCATTGCAGCCTGCAGGCAGGTGAGGTAACACGTCCTTCACCATCTGGCGAACACCTGGGACACTTCACTGTGGTCACAACAGCGTTCACATGTGCCTCATCACTGCCCAGTGAGATGAAGTGGTGAGCTCCAGAGAACCAGAAGTGTCCTTCTTGCTGCCTTTGGCTATTTTCTGCCTCTCTGGTTCGCTTCTGCTTTTTCTCCCTCCCTCCCTTTCCAATCTAAGTTTTTCTATAAACTCTGAAATGTGTGTTAAAGTGATGCAATAAACTGACAAACTGGTGCAAGTAATCCTTAGGTTCATTTTACCTGGACTGCCTCCCAGTGAACACTTTGTTTCCTCTACAGGGCCTTTTTACAATATGACTCCTGAAGAGAGGATAGACGCTGACAACAGATCAGTTTACGTTGGAAATGTAAGACTTTTATGTCCTTTCCCTTTGTTCACACTCGCTATGTTTTTCCACACCTGATTAAACACACTGTTGAACAAATCCCAGGTAGACTATGGAGCTACAGCAGATGAGTTGGAAATCCATTTCAATGGCTGCGGTCCTGTCAACAGAGTAACCATTCTATGTGACCGGTTCTCCGGGCATCCTAAGGGGTGAGTTCAGCATGAATACACATTTTTAAGTATAGATTACAACACAACTGTGTTGCTAGCGCCTTGCATCCAACTGGATCTTCTCTTCATCTTTGCAGCTTTGCTTACATTGAGTTCTCTGATCGAGACTCTGTGCAGAGTGCTATTGGGTTGCATGAGACCTTGTTCAGAGGAAGAGTCCTCAAGGTGAGAGGCATTACACACTTTATCTGACAGGAACACCACCACCACACATCTGTGAGCCAACAGTACACACTGTTTAGTACAGCAGCCTACAAAGAAAAGTTACAATGTGTTGTGTGCAGGTACATACACTTGGATTAGAATATCTTAATCTGCAATTCTTTTTTGGAAAAGGCATGTGCTAAAGAGAACACACAAAAGCTGACAAGGATATATACAGCCCAAAGGATCTGTAAATTAGTAGGCTTTTTTTCTAATGGTATAGAGGACTTGTAACTATATATTTGGCATTAGTCTATAAACATTTATCTTATTGTAGTGTGTGTGTTGCATCTGATTTTTAGCAAGTGGAAAATGTAGAACTTAAATTTTCCTCAATAGCCTTATTTAAAAAACAGTTTTTGGGATTTGCAGGTAATGCCCAAGAGGACCAACATGCCAGGTATTAGCACCACAGACAGGGGAGGGCACCGAGGCGGTCACTCCAGGGGCAGAGGTCGAGGTTTCCGTCCACCCAGATACCTTAACAGCTCTCGAGGCAGGTTCCGGTACCAGTCAACCAGGCCACAACATCAAACACCTCACCCTTACTATGGAGGTCCTTCAGTGGGGAAGAGGCAGTGGGGACAGTTGGATTATCATGAACAGATGCCTAAACGTTACCCATGTCTGCTGCTTATCACCCCACCATCAGAAGAGTTGGGTGCAGGCTCAAGTGGACAGCACTACCCCCAACAGCGCTAACACTATGTACGTACAATATATCAAGTGGGTGAGAACTGGTCATTTTAAAAAGAAAAATCCAGAATTTACTGTGTACGAGTGAGGACCAGAATAAATGGCAGAGATTTGGACTTTCCAAGTTGAACCCCGGCAGTTTCTTCAATTAGGTGACATGTGAACAATGAACTCTGGGGTCAGAATTTTTTTGAAAAGGCACTGCATTAAAAGCTTGTTGCTGTAAATGCATGGACAATCCTCAAATTGTTATGCAGTTGCGTCCCTTATTGTTTTTACAAATTGATGCGAATGTATTGGTATTATCTGCCTGCATTGTCATGTATAAATCCTCTGTGTACACGTTCTTTGCTATGTAAGTGAATAAATAAACAATGATTCAGTGCTTCAGTTGTAGTAAAATGGTACATGAATTGTACAGCAAGCTTTAATACACTTTGAGAATGCAAGCATCAAGGCAAGATGAACAAATAAGGGTTGAGGTTGTTATGTACAGTGGAAGCTCAAAGACGTGCTGAGGGTGACGTCAGCCGGTTTGTACCATCATTCCAGAGACGATGCCGTCAAAAGCCCTGAAAAATAATGTTTAATAGATTTAAATATGTGACTCGAGAAATGTCTGATTAAAATTCTACAAATAGTTGCAACTCACTTGGACTGAATTGGGTCCCCAGGATTGTGGAAAGGGTTGCACATAACATCAGTAAATGAGTTGTGTAATTTTCTAAACATCTGGAAGAGGAAAATGCTCATTACAACTGAGAATACACCAGTGAATATACAATTGGAGATGAGGATGTTTAAAATCAAGTGCTTTGGGTAATATATCTATTTATGACAAATTATAGCTAAGATCTGTGCTTATGTTTATGTGCATGTTTATCTTGTTTTGTATATAAAGGATTTTTCTGTAGGGGCAAGAGTGTGCTAAAATACTGAGAAAATGTAGAATAGTAATGAGATAATCCTCTTTGACACATAAGGAGGACCACAGGATTGTTTGTGTGTGTGTGTTTTGTTTTTTTCTAAAAAGATCCTCACACAAAGTAAATGGATAAATAAATATTGAACATTTGCATTTTTTTAACAAATTGAACTGTGTCTGACTTACACTTCTTATTTCATTGTCCCGTAACGATGTATTTGACGAATCCACCACAATAACAAATTTCACCTTAGAATTGGTTACATATCCATATCTAGATCACCAGTTAAGGATAATTGGTGTTTCATATGGTTTAAAGGTAGGAATGATGTTACTTAACTAAAAATCTGTAACTTTTCACATATATTACTATCATTATGTTTCTAAAAACTAAGTTCTTGATTTTCACATTACACTCATACATCACCAATCAAAAAGTGTAACACATACACTCAAGGATGACATTAGTGTGATGTTCTAAAGTAATACTTAACACACAATTGAACAGCACTGATTAAACAGTAGTGACAGAATGTGTGTTATTAAGAAGCAATAGTGACCATAAATAACAATGGAATGTGGTAGAAAACTATTGTATGCATATTTTCCCGTTTTAATTTGGCTTAGGTGCTCCACCCATGTGTTATAATAGTGGGGAAAACCCTGCTTTCTAATTAAAGCCAAATTAATAACTTTATATGAGTTTTACAGGGTTCAAATTGAATAGGTTATATCAAAATAGTATGTGTGATGATCTAACTAATCACAGTCTAAAATCAATAGAAGAAAGATGATGGAATTAAAACCCAGGCTAGTTACAATTTTTTTTTTACCCTAAACGTAAATAAAAGCAAAGGATACACTTTGTAGTCCTCGGTTGGGTAAAGCAGACCCAGGTACAGCTCCCTTTGGTCTCCCAGCGCTTTGCCTACAGCTGAGATCTTCTCCTCCACCACATCCAAAGAGGTGTGTACTGTGTAGTGAAACTTCAGCTCATTTTGAGTGGGAACACTGCGTATATACAGCGGGTAGTTCTGGAAAAAAACACAAGAGAATACAAATACATATTAAAACGCCCGTAGACAGCTCCATGTTTCACCCCTGTGCACAAAATCCAGACACAGATGGAGCTACTAGCCTGTCAAATGCTAACTCCGCTAGCTGTGTAACCACAGGTTTGTTTAGAGAATTTCACCCTTCTGACAATCAGAAATCAGACATTTGCTAAAATAACATCTCAAAGTTACATACAATGTTTCCACCATATAAACCTGACCGTGGGATTATTCTTTTATATTAAAGAACTACTACAATTACCTCTTTTGCGATTACTGCTATGCACACCGCCATGTTTGTGTTCCTCCTCGAAGCTGTCAGATGTTGTCACGTGACTGTGGTGCATTCCCAGGTTACCGAAAAAGTAAGCGCTCGCTATGCCCCGGTTTTGAATCACAGTACCGTACTACCACTGGACATGTCGTTAACATTCATGCACTTGATATATGGCTCGACACAAATATCACGGAATACTGTTCTTCGACTGTTGTTATTTTTTTCCCAAATTTAGGCTAACACCAACTTCCAACTTTCATGTTGACCAGGAAGGTATACATTTCGGAGCAATACTAGAACTACTGATGCTCTGGCACAAACAAATCAATCAATCAATACATCCCATTTAATTATCACTACAAGCCAATTAAAATAAATACATAAAACGCCGCATCTAAACGTCTACTCCGATGTGTCTTACGCTGAAGAAGCACGTGAAGGCACCACTGAAGAACCCACTTCCTCAAAGTTGATGCTCATATGACTACAGCTTAGCTATGCGAGTTATATGTACTCTCACTCTAAGTCTCTTTTCTGTAATAATATGGTCTCCCTTGAAAGTGAAGGCATCAAACCCTCCAAACATTATCATTATGCTTATGGATGATGTAAGTATATTTTTTTCTGTGTGGTGTGTTTTTATGTTTTTATGAATAGCAGTAGTTTAACACTATAGTAGTTCTGTTTGAGTGAATGGAATGACAGCCTGGTGCTGTTGTAGATCTTGTTTATTGTAGCCTTTACACACGTATCTGTTTATGTACTTAGATTGTGTCTGTTAGGGTTAGTCTGTAACTACTGAACATGTTCATAAACTCCACTTCCTGTTCTTTACAGATGGGTTGGGGGGACTTGGGGGTGTTTGGCCAGCCCTCTAAGGAGACCCCTAACCTGGATGCCATGGCTGCTCAGGGCATGCTGCTCCCAAACTTCTACACTGCAAACCCACTGTGTTCCCCATGTGAGTCTGCAGAAAATGTTGTGAATCCTAAATCAGAAGTGCCTGCTTTGCAAGATGTTTGAATAATGTGTCACACACCCGGGTACACACAATACATAACAATGCTACTTGTGCTTTTATAGTTTGTCTACAGTTTTACATTTCTTTCATACCAAACCAAATAGTAATGTAATGGTGGAGAGTGCATTGCATATAGTCCTCTTTAAGGTTCAAAGTACAACTAATAGTTGTTTTTCTTTTTTTTATATAATGTAGAAAAAATTTCAATTTAACATTACATGTACTCAAAGTAAATAGATAATGGTGCATAAATACAAGAATGATTAAAAAAAAGTTTATATCAGTCAGTATCAATGATTTCATTAATC
>JAPQRQ010000018.1:29576725-29589810 GCA_037367365.1 Apogon talboti | reverse complement strand
TATATATATAGGAAAGGTTAAAATTTGGAGTAAAATTCATTTGGAAGTTGCCACAAAAAAGGTTGTAGGTCTGTAAGGGTTAAGATACGTGGGGAACCATGACTCCGAAAACTCATATCAGTGGTTGAAGATATGGTATTTTGTCATGTAGAATGAGTAGTGACAACAGGAGGACTAATGGCAAACAGAATGGTTTGTGATCATACGGTACAGATTTATACCCCTAGACCACCTGTCTGGCTGAAAAATCTAGATTTTAATTAACCTGAAAAGTGTGTGTGTGTGTGTGTGTATGTATGCATGTGTGTGCATGCGAGGGTGTGTGTGTGTGTGTGTGTGATTATTATTAGGAAGTCATCAGTTACATTGAACTCCATAAGTGGGTTAGTCTGCATCTGTTAGTGTAATCTCTGTGTAATAGTGTAACCTTTAATATAATACTTGCTAACAGGCTCTGTTGTATCAGCGCTGAACCGATGCATTAGAGGTAAGACTTCCAGAGACAACAGCTTGTAGTTTTACCATTCTTGGGAGCATTAGTCAGACACATATCCTGCTGAGCATGCATTATTATACACACTGTGTCAGACCACCATGTATTTCTCATTAGGATTCTCAGTCTCAGCCAGCCACACGCCTGATAAGGAATGTGAAATCACAGGGAGTGCACTTAATATGCTGCGAGAAGCAGGTCTTTGTAGCGTTTGAAATATTTTCCTAACTTGAACAAGCTGTTAATACGGAGTACACGGTGTGGCGAATGGCTGCAAAGTGTGCCTTCTGCTTAGGTGTTATGAAATTTACAACTAAAGATTTTCAGAATTCTTAGCACAGTACGAAATCTGTTTCTGGCCTCAGGATGGATGATGTTTTTGTGTGTTTGTAACAGTCCATATATGAACTCAGTAAGTTTCACTACTCTTAAAACCTGCTCATCTGACTAACCTCATGCCTTATTTTTTTTTTTTTTTTAAGTTGCTCCTCCTCTCACAGTCAACCTGAAAATATAGTTTACTCTTTGTTGATAGAAGCAGTACTATCGAGCTGTTTGTGGTTTCCAGTAATATGCAACAATGGAGCATCTGGGAAAAACTGCTACCGATCACTCACAGTACAAGAAGACAAAGCTCTGGTAGCTCATCCCAGGTTATATAGCTGTTCTGCAACATCTGAGTCTTATCCACCATGAGCAAACATTCCCGAGCATCTGCAGAGAACCGCAGAGAGGGGCTTCTGTAGTGTAGCTGTAGGTGTTTTGTAATTACAAGGAGATCATATGGAATCCTGCTAGGATGCTCAGTGGCAGTATTTTTAAAGAACAGCAGCTGCAGCAGTTTGGGTTCAGTCAGGGGGAGTTCCAGCCCTCAGGCCAGCAGAGGACGACTGACTGAAACAAAGACAAGATGGCCGGGGCGTGTTGGAGATTACAGTGTCTGGACTTGCTTTCATTTCCACTCATCTGTTGTGTCCAGCTCTTCTGATGAGCTGACTTTACTCTTTTTACGGAATACAACTCACGATTAGAGATGTTCTGCATGTGGAGAGACTGATATAACGCCTTTCTGTTTCACTATTGCAGCTCTGTGTCTGTGGGTGTTTACACAAGTGTGTTTGTGTATGAAAGATAGAGAAGAGTTTAAGAGTGCACAAGTAAACATTGTCTTTTAACAGCTGTATCTCCTTACAGGAAGTGCGCCTTAAGCTCTTACTCACCCAGACAGACTTACAGCTTCAGGGAAGTGTAACGTAAGCTTGAAAAGAGAGGAACAAAGAAGATTTTTGTAGTTAGGAACACAACGGAATGAATTAAAACATACACGATTAAAGACAGAGGCAATTACAGTATGCAGTGTATTTAAAAAACAGCTCATATTGTATTTATATGCAATTTTCCATTCACATTTTGACAACATGGGGTGCTTATTGCAGAAAGGGCAGCAGCACAAAGCATGTGAAGTATTATGAGTGAGTGACTGTCACTCAGGAAGTGAGGAGTGGCTTGTTTTTTGTCCATTCGACACTATGAATGCTATATAAATTCAGTCCATTTAATAAGGGATTTAAGATTCATTGTCATGACATTTTATATCCCTTAGCTGCAAAAAGCAGAATGAACTCGTAGTCAGACAGTATTTTCTAGTAAATGCAGGGCAACAATGATAGAATAGGCAGATTAATTAAACTCACCAAATGCTATTATAATCAAGGGTTGTTTAACATTCCTAAGCATTATAGTGTTAAATTGTTTCTTCTAATCTAATAATAAATGTCTAATTACATTGTCTTATTAACACAAAAATGTTAACAAGCATCTTATAAGGATGAATATTGTACCTGTCTGATCAATGAATGTTTGTGTTACTTTTATTAACTGTCTTTGCAGGGTCTGTCCTTCATATCGTTTGTGTGCTTTGCGGCGTCCACAGCTGCCGCCTTCGTGACATTTCCCCTGCTGGAGTTTCTAGCGGCGCTCTTCCTACTGTTCGCTTACTCCACAAAATTCAATGAGAGGTTTAAAGGCTTCCTCTGGCCCCTCATGGTGAGAACAATTTTGTGTCTCGAACTCCAGACATGTTGTAAATGCTGTTGTGTGAAATCGGTCACTGTGCTAGACGAGGGAAACAGAATGAATAATGATTCTTATTTTTTTTGTCTTTTTTCTACATTAGGATTTCATGAGGTGTGTGACAGCAGCCATTATATATTTTATCATCTCCATAATCGCAATTTCCAAATATGTGGATGGATCCTCCAGGGCTGCTGGGGTAAAGCTGATATTTCAGACCATACACAGAAGAACTCAACTCACCACTATGTGTGTGTGTGTGTGTTTTTATTGAACTCATATAAAACATCCTTTTCTTTTATTACAGGTTTTTGGCTTCATTGCCACCATTGCTTTTGCTTTAGATTTTTACCTCATTTTTAATGAGCTGGCCAATTTCCTCAAGCAAGGAGGGGAGTCTAACGATGAGCCATCTCGACAACAAGGCAAGAACCATATCAAATATCTGATACAGATATAGTCATGCTGTAGTCTGGCTCACTGGACGTACTCTGACAGGATAATGGTGAATAATATTTCCATCAGGTAGTAGCAGGATTGTCATTCTCCTTCCTTCTGCTATTGCTGTGTTGTCACTTTGATAGTCCCCCTGCCACTTCTGAGCTGCAGCTACAGACATGTCTTTCTATGGTTGCTTTCTTTTGTAGTGATTTTATCATTTTACGACAACACGCTTCCTTATGGACACACACAGAGGAATAGATTGTGGGGGGATGTAGGGGACACATCTCCCTCAGTATTTAGATAATGTCCAGTGCACCTACTCTACACCCCCCAATAAAAATACTGTAAAGGTGCTTTAACTTTACACAAAGACGGTCGTATTTACTTCTAAAATGTGGCACAAAATTTTTAGTGTAAACTTGAACGTGATGGACAACAGATTTGATCCATATTTTAATCTGTCCCAAAGCCTTAAAACACAGATATGTGTAATATGCTTTTAATGTGCAGAAAGCTTTGAACTTGAGCTGAAACACATTCATTGATTTATTTTCCAAACTCCTTAAGCTTTGAGAGAGCTGGAGCTTATTCCAGCTATGAACGGAAGATTGAAATTAATTGAATATTGATGTGAATCGGTGTCACATGCATATCTACGGTGAATTTTGTGTTTCCCTTTGCATGAATGTGACATTTAAGACATTTTGACCTTAAACTGATACACAAAAGGCACATATTGGTGTATAAATAATCACCAGAGTTCCTTAAACAAATTCACCCTTAACATTTCACAGAGGAGGATCTGCAGACCTTTGTTTAAAGGGTACCTGTTGTGAATTTTTAAGCTATTTTAAAAGATCACTTATAATACTAGCGGTTCCATCTGGTAACTTTCATTATAGCCCATTGTCAAGTATGCGCAAGTACTAAGTCACTGCTCCATCAGTTAGACATGGTCAGCCACATCTTGCCGCAGAGTCGTTGTATTGTCCGATTACCTGGGCTGTGATGGGCTGGTCACTGACCCCGTGAAGCAGACTCCAGTCTAAGATGACACATTATCAGCCAGTGCTGGGTCGCGTCTCTAGGACAATGGTGGAGTGCAAAATTTATGGCTGCTCAAACAATAAGCGTGAACACATGCTTTCCACTCAATCTGGCTCACTGACTGGTGCTGGTTTACTCATACTCCATTACCTGGAATCAACGCTGGTACGTCAATAATAATTCATGTAATAAAAAGGTCTGGTGTGGTGTATTTATGGTGATTTTTACTCAATTTGTGCGTTTCTTGCTTGTAAGTAATACACAAAGCACAATTAATGTCGTAAACATGACCAGTACTGGTACACTTTAAGGTCTTTCCCCAAAGTTCAAGTGAAACGTACGTCGACAACTTCTCTTTCAACACTATTTTGCAACTGCACAGTTGCAACATCCTGCATTCAATGCTGCCCAAGAACAAACCAAACATCCCAGACAAGTTTTACCAGATTATTCCTGAGTGATATTGAAGGATGCCAGACCTACTGTATCTACAACACTGGTACTAGTGAACAAAATATGGAGATACTGACAAAAAAAAAGTATGTATTTACCAGAGAGGTAAGGCCTTCTAATAGCAGAGCTTTTGGTTTAATTTCTGTCATTTTTGTCTTCCAGATGAGTTTTCAGACTCTGATTCAGACTGAGATCACCCGATCCTCATCAGCTGAAACATCTGAGCGTGAAATCAACTGTTAATGGAGGAATAACCATAGCTGAGCTGTTATCTGCAACAATAAGCATTTCAGAATGCCACAGGCTGATGATACAATTGTCGCAGTCAGTGTTGGTCAGTTAATTATACACTTAAAAGTAACTGAGCCATAAACACATTTAAAGTGGAGGGAGCAGATACTTTTCATCCTCTTAAAGCATTTTACTTGTGTTGTTCAGTCCATACCAACCTGGAAATCAAATTCACACAGTCATGTCAAGAACTTCCTTGCCCTGTACTCATCCTTATAATGATCTGTGAGGTATGTTTCTATTTTTAGTACTTATTTTTTCATCAATGCAAATATTTTATAACAATAAAATGCCCCACATTTTTATATGGTTAGTAAAAAAATGCAGTTATCAAAAAGGTTAATATCAGCCTGATACATGAACTATAAAAAGCTGTGAAATTGTTTGGTCTCATTACAGTCAGTTAAGTTTGTTGAAGCTGTTTGTATGATTGAAATGATTTGGAAATACATATTTAATGAGTAGTGTTGGTGTAAACACATAAACAATGCTTTGTCTTTAGAAAATACACACTCCACAGTACTCATAAATAAGATTTTGCAAATTCTTTATATAGAAGAATTTTCTAAATGAAGAATGCGACCATTATCTTTTAGAAATTCACGGTGTTACTTTTAAAACATATGTACAGTTTAATAAATAAAACAATACATTGGTTGCAGGTTGGCTGGTTACAACCTAAATCCAACTGACTTTCAGCTTAGCTTTACAGAAGTGTATTTTTTTATCATATTTGGATACATTCATTCATTCATTCATCTTCTCAACTGCTTTGTCCCCAAGAGGGTCGCGGGGTTTCCTTTAAAAGTAGAGTTTTGCTTTAACAGTTTCAGCAGAATGCTTTAATTCAGATCCTCTCAGCTTTTTCTACGTTGTGGTGTTTGATAGTTTGATTGTTGAATTAACCCCATGTTTCAGAGCCTGTTTTACTTCTTCGGTTTGTTCACTGTACATGTGCTGTGTACTAGTATGACTGTTTTGTTTCATGTCCTATATGTGAATAATTGTAATTATTTCATTGAAAATATCTTTAGCATCTTATTTTGGCTGTGCATTGACATTTACACGTGTGGTTGAATCTTCACTTTGTCCACTGCCACTACTGAAGCATTGACGCCACAGTGACTGTATATGTAATACACTGCACTACAAAAGTGTTAAGACAGCATTGTTCATTAAAAATGGACTAAAGGAAGCTGACAAGTGGATTTCTTACTCATATGAACCATTAATTGGTCTACATCTACACTGTTGCCCATAAAGTTGGAATAATTTTGTTTTCAGACACACTCACGTTTTTTATTCCTATTTATACACATCAGTATTCACCTTTGACCTAGTCTAATGATTACATACTGAGTCCCAGTTACACTTTAACAAGAATAAATCACATTGTCACAATCATTTCATGAGAAACGGTAAAAGTATATTATTCTGACTTTATGGGCAACAGAGTCATTGGAGTGCTGATAGCTTCTCAGACACATTTTACTCCATGTTTGTACACTAGTGTGACATGTGAGAGTTTTTGTGTGTTACTCATCCTGGCTGCAGTAAATGTATAGTTTTGTAATTTCTAAAAAAAAAAAAAACCTATACAGCTCAGCTATGACATACTGTGGCTTATGTACAGTCATAGCCAACAGTTTTGGCAGAGACACAAATTAACTCTGTGCATGGATGTAATTTATTTCCCAAAGTAGGGTCTTATAAGTGCTTATAATTGTTCAGTTTAACTCAAACACAAAAACATTTACAAAGGCTGTGTTACTGTCAAAACCTTTGTCTCCCACTATACACAGATGGACACAATAAGATCCTCAGTGATGAACTGTTTTTAATTTTGCCCTGTTGGCCTCGCACACATAGTTATTCTTAAATGAGGTGCCTTGCTGTACTATTTTAGTGAAGATGAAATGTAATTTGGTGGTTTTGTCCTTTTATGTGACAAATATTTCAATAAAAACCTGAAATGTTTCCAATAATGTCCAAATCACTTTATTTATATTGTCACTATAAACTCATGTGAAGCCTATTGAAAATGCTTTAAATACAAAAGTCCGGATAAGTACGCCCCCATGCTGTACAAGAGAGGCAGACCTTGGGATCATTAACAAAGCACACACAAATCAGTAAAAGAAAACAGGAGAGCATCTCATGTTTGAACAAGGAGCCATTTCTAGTTTCATCACAACAGCCAGAGAGTTCATGTGTGCTGTTAAAAGTATATTTATGGAAACTAGAAGGAAGTTGTTTTTTTCCCTCATAAATACGAATTCTTCATATACTGTAGCATTAAGTTGCACATAGAGAGAACTGCATCTTGATAGTTTGTAGACAAGTAAGAAGGGCAGTTAATATCAAATAGCATAATGCACTTGCATGATCATAGTTTGCTGTACAACTGTTTAAGTGTTTCATCAAAAACAAATCCATCAAATGACAGCCATTATACAAATGTGATTGTCTATTCAAACAACTACTTTGGTCACAAAACCAAGACAAATAACAGTTCACTTTGATATAAGTTACTAAAAACATGAGAAATATTTGATAAATCAAGCATACTGTATGGTGCGGCCACTTGTGAGACTGCTTAACTGTGCTGCAAAACAGTAAATCAAAAGGTTAAACCACAGTCAAATACATGTCTTGTTCTTCAAACAGCTAAATTCATTTTATAGGACTTAACTCCATCACATTCTTCCCTTAAATGCACTTTTCTGTCATTCTCAGCCTGTACACTCAGTCTCGAGAACAGTTCAAAGGAAAACCAGCAGGTGGAGCTATACAGCCAATTTGTACAACTCGTGCCCACGCCTTTATGTACAGTACATACAAGAGAGTTCATATACAAGACAAAAAGTAACTTTAGGGAAGATTTGATACATAGGAAATATGTCAAATGAAGACAGAAAATCCTTCTCCTCCATGTGAAGCAGATATGTGATTATTTTTTAGTAAAATCTTTGCATGCCAAGTGCAGCGCCTGTAAAAATGAAGACTGATGATCTATTTTCTGTACGTTTTCAAGCAGCTGCAGTGTAGAAGAATGCAGGTTTATCTATGATGCACAGTATTTTGACAATTAATATACAGACTAAACAGTTAAAGCAGTGACAATGTCTTTCCACCGAATGTTCCTACATTCACTCAATGCTTTTTCATTAATTAATTTGGATTTAGCTTAGACATATTATATGTTTCACGCTCTGTGATAATTATAATATGTCTAGTCATTAAAAAGGCATTGAGGGGAACAGCTTTGTGGTCCAGGCACCTGTGATTTCATTACAAGAATCAAAGTTGGAAGCAGTCAATTCCTGAGATACAGTATACATATATCTACATAAAAGTAAAAGGCATTAATCTTTAGCAAGAGTCTCAAAATTAATCATCTCAGTAATGTACCGTTACTGTGTTACCTAAAGAATTTCTGTGTGCAAATTAACAAGATACTAATTACCTTAACATATTCTTATATCTTCTTTTTTTCACTCAGTGTTAGAAGCAAATTTAAAGGGGAATAGTGTTAGGTTAGGTTACATACAACGTAGGATGAACAAAACAAGATCTCATGCACTTGTAATGGTTGAAAGCAGCTGTATTGAAGAAGCAGAAATAAGTCATTTACTCATTAATTCATTTCAATTATTTCTACCTTTTGTCACACTACCTGTTTTTATTGCAGTGAAGAAATACCCTGTGTCTTATCACTGTGTAACTGCTGGTGGCAATGGTCTTATAGATGCTGAAGGTCACCGATTAAAAGTATTTGTAATGTAACTCACAAAGCAAAATGTGCAGTATGTCAGCAAGTGTGTAGTCATAAGCATAAAATATCTAGTGTCAGCCTTGCTCATAAGAAGAAGGCTAATGTCAGTATCTAAGACAAAACAGTACAGTCAGGGTGCCACTGTTATACTGCAGGGTGTTTTTTTTTCCTGGATCCATGATCACATTATGACCACAGGCTTAACAAACAGCGCAAACAAAGCGTACAAAAAGCTGACCTTCTACTACTCAGTTTCATTCACAGTAAAACAAAACGTCGACGCCTGGTTCAGCCTGTCTTTGGCTCTTCATGGACGTCATCCTTCACGCTGATTTATAAGGATATGAGGATTCCAGCTCAATCCAATCTGAACTCACTGCAGCCAGAATCCCTGGTGAAAAAAAGGTCCATATCGAGCACATCTGGGGCTATGAAATGTAGGTTTATTCAGTGGTTGGACCGGTCCGAAGCACGGCTGAAGTGATGGGAAGTCTGTGGTGAGCTTGAGGAAGCTGTCCTGCACGAGAACTAAATGCAACACTGTTCAGAGGGTAGAGGAGTATCCCTCTAAGCCAGCTGCCTGTAGTGTGGCTTCCTTTAGTCCGTCTGATTGCCTTCCAGCTCTTATGCCAGCTCAGGCCGTGCCTCCACTTCCCCACGAGATGCTGTGCGCGCTCGCATGTATTCGCTTGTCTGAGCTGCCCCCTGACAACCGATGCCACGGCGCCACCTCCGTACCGCCAGGAAGGTGTTGAGGCCATACACACCTGTCACCAGGAAGCCAAAAATCTGCATAACAAGAAACAGGAAGAAGTAAAACAATGCCTGACTTTGAATGTGAACCAAAGAAGTAAATGTTGCCAGGATACGCAGTTCCCAATGAGTCATTATTCTTATCGGACCAATGACAGTAGATATAACCGATTACATATATCGAAGTGAAAATTGGTAAGATAAATTGTTTTAAGACAATTGATAATACATTGTTGCCCATAAAGTTGGAATAATTTTGTTTTCAGACACATTCCTCTTTTTATACACATCAGTAGTCACCTTTGACCAGGTACAATGATTACACACTGAGTCCCAGTTACACTTTATCTGTCGAGAATAAATTACATTGTCACTTTCCTTTTAAAAGAAGAGATAAAAAAGATTTTATTCCAACTTCATGGGCCACAGCGTAATATGTATTCAGATTAAATATGGTAACTCACACATCAGTACTTGACACGGCGATGACAAATATGAGCATCTGGAGCTATGAGCAGTCAGATAATTCAGCTATCACTCTGGCTCTGACTAAGACTGCCATGATAATGAATAAAATAGCATGTTAACTATTTGTCTTTCTTTTTATCTCATATCTCTGGCATAGTATGAGCCTAATGATAGTTTAATTATAGACACCTAAGGAGGAGACACACAGGTTAGAGTTGACATAAAAATATACTGTATATAAATAATATATTAAATGACACATTTAAGTTATTTATGTTGGAAAAAAAATACTAGTAATGACAGTGTAAATAGAAAGGTATGGGCACAATGATGATCTGAAAAGAGTAATAGTCAGATCTGATACAAAAACATGTGAAAGAGTGAGTTTTTGTTGCCTTCATGAACCTGATTTTGAGTGGACACAATTATATAAGAGTAATTATGGTTAGTTCAAATAAGTGTGATGAAGCGGTTATGTAATAACTGTGACAGGCCTAGTTCTGAATACTCACCACTGCTGCTATTTCAGCTCCAGTTTTGTGGTTAATAAAGGCCAACACAAGAGACGACAAGAAGAAGAAGAAGGTGCTGGCGGCGGTGTTCACCAGGTCCTACAGGGACACAAACACAAAGGTAAACCGAGTACGATATGAGCTCTAGGTGTTTTTGTTGTGGTTTTTACACGTGTAGAGCTGCAGCTGTATACATTTGGTTTGTTTTTATTACTAATGCCTCGATATATGTCATTTCACTGTACAATAATCTTACCTCTGTCTGATGTTAAAACGCCGGTCATAAACATATTTCCACTACTTACTTACTTTAATGGTATTTATGCACCTGTTGCACCTTATTGTTTGATAGTCCAGATATTTTACCAGTCCTGTTTTCATATTTCTAATTTATTATGTATAGTGTGTTTTGTGTTGAGTTTTTATGGTTGTATTCTGTTTTTGCTGTTTGTTATGCTGCTGCTGCTGCTGCACCATGATTTCCCAGTTCTGTCTGTCTATGTAGTTTATCACACTTTTCCATCCAGCTGAACTGCATCCACAGGAGGTCAAAGAAGCCAACAACACATACTTAAAAGCCACCTTGGACCTCATATTACACAAAAACACACATACACCCTCCCCCCTCTTCACACACCAGAGTAGGAAGCAGAGACAGACTTCCCTTTGATGCTTTACACTCCTGTTTTCAGCAGCTCACGCGGTAAGGGAAGGGTTAATAATGAAGTGCTCAGCATGAATGGGGTTAGACCCTCGTGATTGGATGCATGATTGTAATAATTGGAGCCATGACCTCTCATATGACACACAAGCTCAGAATGCCGATGTCACAAACACTGAAACAGACACACACATACACTAGTGTACACAGTGGAAGGCAACAACTCAGCAGGATGTGTGTGCTGTGATAATTCACCACTGATCCTGGGGTTTAATCAGTAACACAATATGTAACCACAGCACTTAATACTAACTGGTAAAGGGTACAGTAACAATCTAAACTTTAAGCATAATCACAACCCCACCCGCTGACAGTATATCTAACACACACTCAGATGTGTACACTGAAAACATTACTCACACACTTCCAGCCTCGGTCTATCTTGCCTAACTGGTTTAACAGGATATACAACCTATCCACAATCCAGTGTCCTGTTCACTTGTGCCAAAAAGAAAAGACCAAGTCAGTTCAGTGCAGCTGACCCTCACTTTACTCTTTACCACATTCCACTTTTTAACCAGGCCAGCACTCTGTAAAACCTTAAATAACATAAGCACAGACTGGAGCAAACCACTGGCTCTCTGGATTTTTACTGCTTTGTGTCATTCTTTTACGGTCTCCTGTTTCTCTGGCATGCTGCTAATAAGATCCTTAAAATGTACTCAATACTACACAAACAGAAGATAATTCCAGTCGTATCTATTTTTTCTGGTGCTCTGGAATTAGAACGTAGAAATACTCACTATGGAAACCCTAGAGGATTCATTAGAACTTTATGAAATCTACTCTCCTGACAACAGTAGTCACACACGACCAGAGAGCTTCATGTGAGGAAAAACAATGTTCCAACTGTCAAATCTATACATGAAAAAAGGAAAAGGAATACAGAGAAAGAAGGAGCAAAACAAGGAGGAAAAAAAAAAGACAGTAGGTAAGTTTTTATGTCTTTTGTCTGCTTGGGTGGCAGACTTCAGCTGTCAAAACTAAGAAAGCTTTTATTGGACAGCACTTGTAGGTAATGTAAATACAACATGAGCAAAGTGGTCTCTGGTCTAAACTGATGATAGATTAATGACTATATCTAATAATAACCACAACTCTCTACAGTGTGTGTATTCAGCAGGGAAACGCAGATCATTACTGGTGGAATAACATCAAAGCATCAAGAAGGCTTTAACATACACAAGCAGACCCACATACCGCACATAATTCATCTAATTCTGTGTTAATTTCAGAAAACCCCACTATTAATATGAAAAACTACCTTCAGTTAAAAGACCATTTCAGTACATAACAGTCCCAAACGAATGCACCGACACTTAAGAGTTTAATGTGACAGGTCAAAAGGTCACTGTGGTCGTTCTCTTGGCCTTTATGGGGATAACTTGGGCTATGTTCAGACAGCAGGTCTTAAAACACAATTCGGATTTTTCTGTAAAACCCGATTTTTTTGTGTGCTCGTTCATATTACACATTAAATTCGACTTCTGTCAGTTTTGAGTATGAACTGAATGTGACCCTGAAGTGACCCATATGCGCAAAAGAGGTCCTGATGACCACACCTGCACGCACTGTGTTTACGGAAATAAATATGTTTTTCTTGCCACTTCTCCTCCTGCTGGGACGCACAATTGTGACGTTTGTCGCATTTCAATGACGCAAAGGTAGGATAAATACAACATGGCCGTTCAGACTGAAATTGCATTGCCAAATATCAGATATGTATCAGATTTAGGACCACATATGAAAGTGGCCTGGGTCGGATTTGAAAAAATCGGATTTGTGCTGTTGAAACTGTCTTTAACAGATCGGATACAGGTCACATATGGGCAAAAAAAATCGGATTTGGGCCACTTTTGCCTGCAGTCTGAACGTAGCCTAACTCACTAATGTCTTTCAATGTTTGTACCTCGAATGTGCACAAGGTGACACACTTCCATCTGCAAAACAAATCATACAAATCAATTCCTCAAGCTCAACTAATTCACAAGAAGCCACCAAATTGCTTTCTGATAAGCTCCAATACAGCTGCGTTCAGTTCCATGTGGAAAGTGA
>JAPQRQ010000018.1:29538488-29576542 GCA_037367365.1 Apogon talboti | reverse complement strand
GGGGGGGTGTCAAGGTTTGTGCTTCCCTCCTGCTTCGCTGCCAAAGTCATCAGAAAAGGCTCACATAGCATGTAATTGTATGATCAAAACCCTCCGCCTAACTCTCAGCTGCATTATAAAACTGTTGAAACTCTTTCACAGAGCAGTGGTGGCAGAGACAGAGTGTGGAAAAAGGCAGCACAAGGGTTAACAGTTGGTTAACTCTCTGAAAATGCTTACTCATAGTGAAATTCCCACAGGCCTGATGTGACTGGAGCAGCTTTGAACTTGATAGACATAAACAGCGTGGGGTACAGCCTACACTGTGGAGTGCCACCAGGCAGCATGGGCTCATTAGCTACTAGAGTTAAGACACGGGAGATTGTGAGGACTAGAACTCCAGATATTCTTTTTTTTACATAATGTATAATGACATGAATGTGCATAATACTTTTGCATTGTATGAAAGCAAGATTAACAACCTTATCTAATGCAACTCACAACCACATATCTGTGCAAGGACACAAGCACACAACATATGTACCAATTCTTACCTAACACAAAAACTAATCAGCCTGCAAAGCTGAGAGAAAGGATAAAGAGAAACAGAGCGATTTAGAACAAACAGATTATGAGGATGTGCTGAGTACCTGGTGAAGTTTCCTAGATCAGCACTCCTAAATTGGTTCTGGCCTCTCTGCAACTTCAAAAAAAAAAGGTTTTTTTTTTACTTTCAGCGTTTTGCCTTAAGTAGAAAGTGAAGGCACGCCCGTTCTTCATGTTTGAGGGAGAATACTGTACCATGGATACAGGAATCTGATAGCTATGGTTGGATTTGAACATCTGGCTTAACATCCATTGCTTTATATGTAAGCTGTGTGGCCTCTGGAAATACAGTTAAAAGCTGTTTTTTTCCACTCCTTTCTGCAAATGATACTGTGCTGCAGCTCAGAACACACCAACGTGCGTATGTAGGCAAATTCAGCCCAGTTTCTCCCAGAGATCACCCACCAGCTCATTTGCTTACAGCTGACAATGCATATCCCTGTGAGTAACGCTGAAACTAAGGCCTCCCAAGTTCCATTCTCCAACTCTCATAACAATTCAGACAAGTAAGAAAATACATTAAAACATATTTGCTCTAATATAGCTTGAAGTAATGTGTTTATAATTTATTACCAGGACATTTAAAACCACAAGTGTGACAGTAAGATTATGAAAGTGTAACAAGTGTAAACAGGGTGACTATATGCTTTATCGTAAAAGCTTTAACCTTCAATAGATGTTTCTGTTACAAGTGTGTTGAAATAGAAACATAACATCCAACTCTAAATATAGAGTTAGACTCTACATGGTATACTAAATATAGAATAATGTTAAGTTGTGGCTATTGTGTCAGCATGTTAACATGGAGTGCACTTATTTCACACTGTAAAGATGCCCAAAGCTTTACACTACATCACATTCACCCATTCACACACACCACCAGTGGGTGGCTGCTGCCATGCTCCACTGGAAGCAATTTAGGATTCAGTGTCTTGCTCAAGGACACTTTGACATGTGGACAGTCAGAGCCAGGATTCGAACTGCTGACCCTTCGGTCATTGGACGACCCGCTCTACCAACTGAGCCACAGCAGCCCTCAGTTGGTAGATGTGACCGTAATGCATCACGTTTGTCATCTTTGATTAGTTTCATAGCATTCTACAATGTGCATAATTAACACTATTACAATAGCTGAGGTACAGCAAGGACTGATGGGAATGTTATCATATATGCTGTATCTCTTACCATTTTTTGTGCTAGGATAAGATGAAAGTATTACAGAAGATTCAGCACAAAGTTAAGCTTTTAAATTCACCATTTGCCTTTTTAATGGGGTTAAATAAGAAAAAGAATGTTGCCACATTAAAAAGTGGAAGAACTCTGCTGATCTATCAAAATGCATTGGTACTACAGACATAAAAACCCCAATTTTCCAAACAATTCAGGTAAGATCACTTGAGATACAATCACCGTTTGTGTCGCACATCAGATTTGTTACAAATACACAGGGCAGACAACATGCATACCACTCAAAATACAAGAGTCTGCAAATCAAATGTAAAGTGTTGTCATTGAGTCCACGCCTATGTTAAATTTGCTGTGTTCTTACCGTGAGACTCCAGTTGACGTGGGGCACCTTGGTGTGCAGGTTGAGGCTGAAGATCAGGAGGAGCACTCCTGTCACCACAAAGGCACTGCAGCTGACAAACTCGAAGAAATAGACTCCTCCACAGGGGGAACACATCATGATAGTCTCTATGCAGATGAATCCAATCAGTGACAGGACCTGATGTAAGAGGAAGAGTGACAAAAGAGCCACTGTGCATTAATAATAGGGAAATAACAGTCCAAAAATAATACAAATGAGCTACTCTTCAGCTGCTGGTACAATATTTTTAAGGTTGTGAAGCATATGTAACAGGATAAAATTAAGTTTAAGGATCTCTGTAATGTACTAGAGCTAATAGGTCAAATATTTCATTCTTTAAAACAGGGGTGTCCAACTCCGGTCCTGGAGGGCCAGTGTCCTGCATGTTTTAGATATGTCCCACTTCCATCACACCTGGTTCAATTAATGATCAGCTCATCACCAAGCTCTGCAGAAGCCTGATAACGATGTAATGGCGACCAGGTGTGGTGGAAGAGGGAAATATCTAAAACATGCAGGACACCGGCCCTTGAGGACCGACTTTGGACACCCCTGCTTTAAAATATGGATCCGATCAGCCAAAGCCTTAAATTCATGAAATTAAAGCAATTTACAATGCAAATTTAACCACAGCCAAAGCAAGCGATATGAACAACATGAATGAATATTATATATGTCCAACAATAATACCTCTTCAGTCCAAGATATCCAGCTTTTATGACGGGGATCAGTTTCAACTTCTACTTTCAGTGAAAAATGCATAAAAAGTAATTCCCTGCTGGTTATTCAGCTCCTGAGCATAAAACTATTTTGGGTCAAGTCAGATCTGTAGTTTAATGTGATTGTTTGTTAGCACTGAAATTCCAAACTTCCCAGATGATGAAGTGATTGTCCTGTGAATAGACCAGAGGCCATGGGCATATCTCATGAATTCCACTCCTGGCTGCCTGTGATGATGCCTGAATCCAGCCAGAATCCATCAACAAACCACAGTATGGGAAGAATTCCTCTATTTAGGTGTTCTACTGCCATCAATACTCAGACAAAACCACATACAGATTACCAACGGGCTCAGAGGAACCAGAGACAAAACAGAACCAAGAGAAGTGATATTACTGATGTGAAGCAGCTGAAGGCAAACGTATTCAGACTAAACCCGGTTGGTCCATGTGTGTAGGACTGTTTTGACATTTTGAGCTAAATGCTTACAGAATATATTGTGAGAGTAGGAGGATGACTGGATGTTAAACTGTGAAAAATACTTGTTTCTAAAAGGCGTATAATTGAAGGCCAGATTTATTCAGCTTCAGCTCTTTGTATTTAACATTCTGTACTTGTGCCAAAGGAGTTTGACTATCAACCAACGCATGTAAGGCACCTAAACTGTAGTCACCTCTCTTCTGTAAATGTAATAACTGCACTTGTGTGTGGGCCTATATAAATGAGATTACATTAAACAGAATGAAAATGTTATGTTTTATCCAAGCAGACTATAAACAGGTTCATCTCTGTATGTAATAATGTAATACTGACAGTGTCGTCTACATTCTACAGCCTCTTGTACCAAACTGAACCATTTCTGTGTGCATACATACAAGACTTAGTAAAGAATTTACAGTTAACTGGAAAATCACTAGACTATACTAGAATAATCACACTCACTATGGAGCAAAAGTTCAACTCTGAAAAAAAAAGGTAGTATAGGAAATATGTACTCCATTTTACTGAATTGACAGCATGGGTTTTTCCCCTATAGGGAATATATTGTTGCAGAAAAGACTTAAACGTACTTGTGAGTAAACTTTTTAGCTAATTTATTAGGCTTTAGTGAAAAGAAAAAGTGAAACCTAATCTAGTTCTACTGAAGAGAGACAAAACTGGAAATAACCTACAGTCCCATAAACAGAGGACCCCTCCTTCTCTCCCATCCTTCCTGGTTGTTCAACAGCCGCCCCTGTGCGTCTAGTATAAGGCACAGTGTGTACTGTTTGTGACATGTAAAGTGTTGTTGTCTGGTACTTGTGAACTGTCAGTAGACAACTCACAACTGTTTGTGACAGACTGTCACATTTTTGGCTTAGACATCAACTAATAGGAAACACTTGAAGTTCCAGAGAAGCACAAATATAGCATGTAGAGCAGTGACATGATTAATGACAGAGAAAAAGAGTATAGATGTGCTGAGCCTACTATTAAGATGAAAGTTGGCTTTTCATGCAGCTGCTGAAGCCTCATTAGCGTGTGCAGTTGGAGAGTAGTCCATCTGTGACTGTAACACAACCTAAGAGGCTACACCCAAATAAGAGTGGAGCGCTGCTTGGGCTGAGAGATGATGTCATGTCTCTCAAAGAAAACGTGTTGCTCTCCCCAAGTCCCTGTGTAGCAGGTGTCAGGCCGCCGCAGGGGAGGATGCAGGGGATCACAATGCACTATACTGGATAATCTTGTAAGTAATGATTTTCTGTCAACCTTCTCCACAACCCGCTACACAGCAACCTGTTCGTTCTGCATGCATGAAAGAGTGATCACGGGAACCGTCTCGGTTTCACCTCTCTCTCTCCCACATACAGGCACATTGTTGTCCTGGGGATTATGCACATTATTAGTTGCCTTTCAAGTCCTCTTGAACTCAGATCCCCTCCTTATACACCATCTGTTGTGTACCAAAAACTAGTTTAGAATAAAAGAGGACTTGGTGCAAGGATTAAACCGCCTTATGTTGCACTCCAAATTCAATGGAAACACATGCACTAAAAAAATAACCAAATTGCTGAATATGCTTCACCAGCACACAGCCTTCTACTCTAAGCACAGGTTATATTTTCCCCAGAGAATTGGCTAAGTGAGTGTTGGTGTATTAAGGCAACTGCACACCTGTGTCCCAACAAACTGCATAAGCACGTTCCCATCTTGTCTCCCTCCGAGGACTAAATAAGTGATGTTTTAACCCAAACAGAATGGACCATATGGCAGCTCTCTCAAAGAAGGAAGTGCTCCCTGACATAAGGAGCATCTGTTAACTTCATCACACAACATCCACACTGAAAAATACCGTGCAATAATATTTACCTAGAATAGCTGAGGAATTAGGTCAATGTGAGTTAGCACATGATGGCAAGATAATTATTATGCAGCAGAAAATGTCAAATGAAGACAAGTCTCTGAGGGTTCATGGTAAAAATGGATTTTATTGGTGGTGATAAATAGCTCTAAGAGGCATCGACTTGCTGTCACTATAAAGGACTGTGTGAGTGGAGGTTGAATATGAATTGGCCTTTGTTGACCGAGTCACAGTAATGAGACAAAGGAAAACCTGTAGCCAGGGTGGACACACCTCGATCAGGTTTCATCCTCCAGGGATATGTTTCTGATCAGCATGGTCAGTAGTAGCCTGCATATCCATTCCTCAAAAGAATGAGTTGACTGGTTCTGTAAAAGCTAGTGTATTGTAATGCATTGTAGTCCTCTGGTGTGAAAACAGCCATGCAAGCCTATTAGCACTTTGCACCCTGATCTCTGAGAAAACAAGCATTTCTCAGCCAACGGGTCAGTGTCAGGGCAGTTTGTAATGACTCCCTCAGTGCAAACAAGGTCCGGGTGTGGACCGCATGCACTATAATAAATGTTTCCTTGGCAAAGTCATGCGGAAGTATGGACAAAGACCACTGGATATGGGAGAAATTTAGGTTTAGAAAGACTGTCACTAACACGAGTCAATGTTTTCCCTTAAAATTCCTACATGTCTGCAAAAATCTAAAGAGAATCCAAATCATTATGAAACAGTTACACGAGCACAGGTCCATTTAGCATTGATGCTAATCATTACTCTGCACACAGATGATCTACCAACATCCTTCAGCCAGATAGTAACTTGCTGTTAACAGCAACAGTAACATAAAAAACAGTCAAAATAACTTCTTGGCCCAGACGTGTTAACAGATAGCAGTGAAACTGTACTAGATTCCTACAGTGTATCTACTTTATACAGTACATCATATGCATACATCCTTACTTCCCCGTTTATCTATTCTAGAAGATGACATGGCCTTAGCTGAAACAAAGTTAAATTAGAGGACAGAGCTGTAAAAACGAACGCCAATGAGGCTATTACTTTTTGGCACTGAGCCTGTACAGCCCTCTCTACCTTTGGAAAAGTATTCAACGAAATTTGTCAAAAAAGCCAAAAAAAAAAAGAAAATGCCATGATTGTATTCTTAAGGTACCTTTTCTACCTTACTACAGAATATAAGCCTGAATGACTTTCACTACTCCTGTCCTTGGAGGAGGAACACGACTGGCTCAAACTAGAACATCAGCCTCAGACCTGTACAAACAACTAAAGCAAATAGAAAGTTTAAACATAAGATTAGTAAAGAGCTGATAAATCATTTATACAGGTAGTCTTTTATCTCACTCTACTGTTTTATTGTGATGCATAAACCCTACCTGTAATATATTTACTGGCAAAGAGTGGTTCTCCACTTTTTGTCTATCATCACATCTACTTTTTTTACGATGTTCACAGGGTATTTGAACTGTTACGAAGAGCTCCTTTGCAGCATGCACATCCTACTTGTGTTTACATGAGACTGCTTTTAAAAGAAATCCCAAGACCACGGTTTAATTGTGGGTTCATTTCACTGGCAGAATAATGTTACAGAAGGGGAACTCCTACTATTAACTAGTCACAGGAAATCATAATGAGTATGCACAGCATATAATATAGTGACAAATTACATTGTTCATATGCTTTGAGTGATCAGTCCGGTCACGGACAACGTCATATAATTTTCTGTGGAAAAGAAAGACTGAATATGATTTCTCCTTGGTTACTGCTGCTCCAAACTTCACCCACACTAACAACAGATGGGCTTCTATCAGCTCTTCCCACATGCATAGAGGTAAACATCACAGGTGTGTGCAATAGCAAACTGAATCCGCTCTTCTCCTAGACCACCACAACTACCCGCAAGCTGAAAACTATGCAGAATTATCCTGCTGGACTTCAAGTTTGCCTGTGCTACCCACAAATGTTGTTTGAGGTAATTGCTAGTTTCCTTAGCTGCATGGTTTTCCTGTTGTGGACACACACTGCACTACGTGTGTAAGTGCACAAGACTTTGTCTGAGTCCTCTGGCAGCAGAACAAGAGGCATGACTCTGGCTCGATAGATATTTCCTCCTCTGGTGAAAGTGTCAGAGCTTTTGGAGCCCTCCTTTTGCTTTTGCACTGGCCTCTTTTCCCCAGTTGAGATATCTGGTTAACATGTAACAAAAATAGGTAACTCCATGGAGCATTCTGAAAGGGAGTAAGAGCTTCAATACTAAAGTAAACAGGCAGGAAATATCAGGTGCATTCACTAAAGCCAGTTTTTACCTGTTGCAAATGCACTGTGGGAGTAGTAAGGACATTTTCTGCATGCTTTATATGCAACATGTCAACCAGTACAACAATGTGTCAGGACAATATGAGTGGAAAATTATTATAATGACAGGGCATAGATGGAGAATATTAAAGGGATGCAAATAAAAAATGTTAAAATAAATGAAGACTGAAATTGCTTTTTTTCACGTGTTCCATGATGCTTATGTCTACTGATCGTGCGCCATTTGTCACCCACTCTTTCATGCGCTTGTTTACTTCTTAACATTGCATTATTTCACTGTCGTGCCGGAACTTACCACTTCAACCACCTTTAAGATCCCGAAGTATGACTTGAGGTACTCCACATCGCATCTTATCCCCCCCAAAACATTCCGCGAGTGGACGGGCTCGGTGGTGGGCTGATACGGACTGCTGGCCCCGGAGATCATGGAAGTGTTGGAGGCCTCGCCGTCAAATCCGTCTCCCTCCTCGGTGGTCCTCATGATGAAGCTGGGACTCTTCACTGAGACACGTTAGGACATAAAACAAAAAAAAAAAAAAAAAAAAAAACACAACCCACCAGTGACAACCTCGCGGATTTACCTCACAGCGCAGGTTATGTGATAGAAAGCACACGTTGTTCCATGCAGTCTAATAGTGGATGGAGAAAACAAACCAGACAGTCCACTTTTCATATCTAACCCGCAGGGAAACAGCGGCGTTAGGTGCGCTTTAACATTACGCACAGGAAATCCAGCCTGGTATCCGTTTATTGTCCTTCCTGCGGTATTTCTTCTAGGTTCCAATGTTGCGTCTCTCTCGGAATAGTCGCACTTCTAAACTATGTTAGGCGGGTCACTTGTTCGAGTCCCGGTGTCACTTAAACAGCAACGGATTTCGGGTTGTTCAGCAGAACCAGAAAAAAAAATGCCTACCAGGATTGTGCGACTCTTCTCCGCGTCCGTAAAAACAGTCCACCCATCACGGCCCACAAGGACCGAGAGAGAGAGAGACAGAGAGAGAGAACCGTGTTTCCTATTGTAAACTTAACAGCGTACAGTCATCCAGACCTATACGCCGCTTTTACTCGCTATGGATGCGGAGCGAGCTTGTCTCCGCCCCTCCAAAAAAAAAAAAAAACAAAAAAAAACAGGCACATTCTTGTGTAGGATCTGAGTCCGTTTTAAGTATTCCCAAACAGTCTGCAAAACGAATCCAGCCGGAACCACGCCGACAGCACCGTGTTTTTTCTGCCTCTCCATTGTCCTCTGCAGCTCCTCTCTTTTATCATCACCGACATGCCTCAGTTTACAAGTCACTCCACACAGGCCTGATGCGAAATATTTCTGTATTCTCCAGAGAATTACGGTGCAATTCTTGTTTTTCCTGTTGTCTTTTCTGTATCATCCACCATATGGCTACTATCTTACTATTATGTTAATCTAACATCAATGCACACCACAAAAATACACAGAAAACCTACACATATGATGTAAATATTCATAATTCATCAATGTGCGTCTATGGAGTATTGTTGTACTCAGGTGCATGGTGTGGAAAAGTGGCCTTTGCTGGTGCCACCTTTCCCCACAAACATCCTGGACTTCATCACACATTGTTATAACCTTTAGTGCATTAAATTCAGATAGGCCTGTGTTTGGAGCTGAAATAAACTGTGCCTTACTGCCCTCTTTTGGTGTTTCATGTGGTAATAACAGACTGCTAACATGCAAGGCAAGAACAAATGTAGATGCAAATCTGGTTTCCACTATATTTATATACCTGAATAAGCAGGACTCATCGAAGGTACACATTTATACTACATTAAAATTGTATTGATAAGTGGAATATCTTGAGTATTTACTTATTTCTTTAACACTGGTCTACAAGTAAAACGCCTCCAGAAGAAAAGTAGTGAAATTTAGGTTATAAATAAATAAAAATTAAGTCAAAAATGCTGGTTGGTTGTAGTTTCCAAGATACAGACGTGGGTCAAAATGTGAAATTGTGAGAATTAATGTGTTTTACTTAAAAGGAATGTTTGTCTCCGAGCTACCAGCTCTACTTCAAAGCACTGTCTGCACATTACAGTGCATTCACTTTACAGGGTCTTTCTACTGGAAAGAAATGTACATAGACCAGTATATATGTGTAATAACACTTTTTGTCATTTGTTTTCCAGTTCATCATATTAAAGTATGCAAGATTTAGCACATTTAATCTGAGGCAGACTTAAAAAAAACAAAAACTGTCGACCAATGTAATTTAGATGACATCCCTTTCGTTTGATATTTTAAGAGTAATGACTGTTGAGATGAAATGAACTGAACTACAATATATTAGAATATAAGATCTTTTTTTATTACTTATCTACTCTGCATGACCAAGACATTCATCTAACTATTTTTTTAATGACCTTTGTGTGCAGCTGTGGCTCCAACAGCTGGAACATTAAAGAAAACAGCAAAAAAAAGACACATTGTTTAGGTAAGGACACACATGAAAGCCAACCAAAGTTTGGATTCTTGGTTTTATTGAAGCCAGGGGTCTGATAAACATTTTCCTTATCTTTGTCAGCGTAAGAAGCTAGAATCCACATGGCAGCTTACAGGCTACAGAACTGTGTTAAAGTTATACAATCAAAAATCTGAATTAATTCAGGACATAAAAATGCCAGCCATGTGCTTACAATGTCTTGATATCCTGAATACAAAAAGGACTGGAAGCAGA
Organism: Apogon talboti; assembly: GCA_037367365.1. Lineage (NCBI taxonomy): Eukaryota > Metazoa > Chordata > Actinopteri > Kurtiformes > Apogonidae > Apogon > Apogon talboti. The sequence goes on along the minus strand of JAPQRQ010000018.1, from coordinate 29,566,275 downwards.
AGCTCATAGTCTCATATAGATGTAGACTGTCGATAGTGGTCGAAGGCAATTCAGTTAGGATGTGAAGAGGCAGTCGCTTTCAACTGACATTTTGAGTATAAAAGTAATATCTGTTCATAATTCAATCCAATCTGTACAAAGAGCAAGTGCAACTTTGAAACCAAGCAGCATGAGAGCACTTCATTCCACTCAGCTAAATGCCAAATTTAACAAGTGTGGCCAGGTCAGATTAAGATAAATCAGCACGGTCAGTCAGGATAGAGACATTAATATCATTTTAAACACAAAGTGAGTGTCATAGGCAGAGCCGCATTTGACAAGAAATGAAAGAAAAAGTTACTAAATATGTAAACACATTGACAAGGGTCTTTTCTAATGTGAAAATCATGATAAACACTCATGGTATTTGGTTTATCTACCTTAAGATATCTCTTAACAGAATCAAAATTCTAATGATGGTGATATTTTGACCTGTTAAACTGAAAACCGCCAGCAGAGAGGATTTACTCTATAATTATCCACCAGGGGCTCCTTTAATAACTTAAATACAGATAAATAATGTGATTTTAGTAATGGGGGTTAACTTCAAGGGTCATTAAATCTTCTAAAATGGTAAGGCAAAAAGAAAAAAATAACAATCTTTAACTGCAGATAGTGGGAAATGATATAAGTGTCCAAGGAAAAGTGCTTATTTTGACATGTGGTGGTACTGCTCCTGGCTGTTTAAGTTGTGCTTTATCCACGTTGGCAACAGACCCTGAAGTGCACATTCCACCCAATCACAAAAACAGAACAAAAGTAAATGAAAAGATACAGTAGTATGGGGGGGGGAAAAAAAACACAAATAAGAACTTAATTTGAATCAAAGGAAACCAGAAGAGATGTGTAGCATTATTTTGACAACCAAACCATGCATTAAGTAGACCGTACATCAGTATGGCCTTGGGGTTAATTCCCTTACAGAGCGTTTTTTAAATGAGGTTCAACCCTAAACTGTTTATAGGCCATCATGGAGATTATACCACTTGGTATTTTTACTCCCCAGAACCCCCAGGTACAGTTGAGTGGAGTAAGGCATTTCTACAATTTCACAGGGTCTTATGCAAAACAACACTTTATGGGAAAGGCTGAGGTTTGGAATGCAAGGGCTCCATGCAAGTATAAGAAATGGCCACTGGTTAATCTTACGGATGACTTAACCAACTTTAATAACAGAAAACTGTAACTACATGCATCTTTGGTTCCAATTCACTAGTTTCTCTATTTTGCTAATGTGTTCCAACAACATAGCCGCTCTCTTCCCACTTGCCATGAACTGTGCATAACATACAGATATACAATATCCATAGGATTAAGCAGGGCCTTGCATACAGACTTGATGATGATGTACACTTAACACATTTGGATTAGATTACGGTGTCATGAAACCATACATGTTGAAACAGATTAGTTGATATGGTACAGCGTAATTGTTTTAATTTAAAAAAAGGAAATTACATAAAACAATTAAGCAACCCCTTAAGGACACACAAAACAATTAGGAGCAATCCTGTGAAGGCAGAGTGCCCAGTGTGACAAACTGTTAGCTGTACATCGAAGGCAAAGGTCGTCTTTGTAATGGGCACTGAAAGATATCAAACAAAAAGACCTGACTTGACAAACAGGTTTCCTACGGGGATGTTTCTACAGCTACACCATGTAGAAATTGGGAATGTTATAATTGACATGCGAAGTACAGTATGACTAAAACATGTGAAACCAAAGAATGACGGTGCTGTCAAACACTAAAGAATACAATATGTCATTTTGTTCAAACCACGGCAAATCATTGAGTGTGTTTTGGCTGCTAAGCAAGTGGTTTTAACCACAATTAAGTGTTCGACTGGGGGACCCAAAAGTTCCATCATGTGGTTTCTTCTTATATTAGCAGCCTTTAGGATTTGTATGAAGGCATTCAATCTATTGCTCTATTGAACACTACCATCTAGGCCACAGAAATCTTATTTCTTTAAAAAATAAAAGACCACAGGCTTGTTGTACATTGACAAAAATGTAAAAGAAATAAATTATTTGGATGACAGAAATGGACAAAAACCTTTAACCGATAGTGCTACAGTGCATTTCCTCTTACGTTGACAAGCACCTCTACTATGACACAAACAGCTAACTGTGCGAGGCACTTAGGAGTTATAGTAGGAAAGATGCTGCCCAACCCCCTCCCCAAATATACACACACCTGTAGCTAAAGAAGAAGTTCTGTTGCAATCTCTACGCCTGTCAAATCCCTACAAGTCTCATTTAGTAAAAGAGGTTATTTTCAGAATTTGGACAGAATTGCATTCTATACAAAATCAAACTTAACCTGAATAGATCTTTTTGTATTTATATTTACAGAATCCTTTGAGATGAGTAGGGAAAATGATATGATATGCTATCAGCTATCTGGACTTGTCATATTAGTGTCATGACATCAGTGGCATTTTAATGTGTTGTTATACAGATGAATGCTTAAACCAATAAATGGTGCACAAAAATAAAATAAAAAGAAGGAACTTTGTATAAATACATCAGTATCATATCCAACATTTTTTACATACTACATATGTTTGCAAGTATTTTAATTACTTTTCTTGATGAATAGTAAGATTTTGCGTTTAAATACCTTTCCAATCGCAACTAAATTCCTTCCATAAGATAAGCTGAACCAGAGGCCACAGAACCAGTATATGGTATTTCCACTCTTTAAACCCATGAGGAGAGAGCGTTTCACCCCAGCAACTGGGGGGCCTGCAGCCCAGCGCTTCGGGCTGGTTGCCAGGGAGTGTGCACACATTTCCATAAACTGACATCCCTCACAAAATAACATTTACAGTTGAAGAGAGGACAGAAATAAAGCCGAGTGTCTGTCGTGTATCATCTCAACACCTCCATCTCTATTATCTCTCTTCCGTTCTCACCACAACACCAAAATATTTGATAGCATCCTAAACTCATTTTGGTGGAACCACTGTGTGTGCTGACTGATACAAAGGTTGGGAATTTGGTCATTTTTTTTATGCTCACATGTACATGTATTTTTCCAGAGTATTAACGCAGTGGACGATGCAGCTGTTTTTGTTGCCTTCACGCTTCGTTCTCTGTCGGCGGTGGTATGTTGTTAGCTGAAACCATGGAGTCTTGTTTGCGAGTCATCCGGTCCAACTCAGCCTGGACATCAGTCAAACCCGGCTTCTGCCCTTGGAAAAAACGGGAGACAAAACCCAAAAGTAATCTCCTGTAGCCTCTGTGCATGTTCATAAAATACAGTTTTCTATGGCCAGCAAGCAGATGGATGGGGGTTGGATGGTGATATGGTCCCATGCTGGAAACTGGCGGTTCGCTGTCACAGTTATTGCACATGCTAAACTAATCAGAGAACACTCATGCATTATCCTTTCAGTTGCGTCTTAGAGATGTTAACACTGCTGGAACAAAAAATATGTCAGTGGTCTCAGAGCGAGATGACTTATGCAATGTTTCCCTAATTTCACTGAATAAGATTCAGCTATTTCACATACAGCATCTGAATGTGTTATACAAAACTACTAAAGCCAAAAAAAAAAAAAAAAAGCATGTGCTTAAGCTGAAAACATGCTGTCATGCAAAACAGCCGAGGTTACTCAACAGGTAAATTAGTTGAGAGCGGTGGAAAGTGGAGAAGATGCAGAGGGAGTCCCCCAGGGAGGGATGAAGGCTGGGGGGGTGGGGGGTGTATACAGGCCTGTCACAAGTTCCTTCAGATGTCAAGATGTTCAGTTTAAGAGAACAAATGCTCTTTTTCTCCTTTTTTAATGTTCATTTTCAGGCTGTAGAGATAAAACTCCAGACAACAGAACTGTCCAAAAGCGTGTTTCTAACTCTTCATGTCTTTAACTTAAGTGTACATGCAGTTCACACTCTGGAATACATCTACTTGTACATAATGACTTTCCAAAAAAGCTTTAAGCAATTACAGATAAATCTGTTAACCTGTAAGAAACAAGGTTGGGGAAATAAGTAGGCGGTAAGTTTTGACACAGATCAGAGATAGAGAGCGCTGGTCTAAGACGCTGTACCTGTTTTCTTGGCGGACCCTTGTACTCCAGCTCCTACAGCTCCGGCTCCTGGGCTTCCTGGGGCTCCAGTCTTTTTACTCAGCAGACTGTTGAAGAAGTTAGCCAGCACTCCCTCGTTGGCTGCCCCTGCTGCGGACAAACACGGAGAACCAGATCAATTTTGTGCTGACAAGATCTTCTTTTGTTTGCACAGAATGAGCTGCACATACAGTAAAGTATCCCTATTCAATGAGACCCACTACCACTTGTGGCCCAGAGTGTTTCTTGGGGTTTTCCCAACATTCACATTTCCCTGAGCACATATTCTCTCTCTATAAACAGATGAGCTTGACTGAGACAGCTTCAACTCCTATTAACAAATACATCTTGTTGCTGCTGCAAATGATCACTTTGCTCTATAAATAATGAGGTCACAACTTCATCTTATCAGATCTTGTCAAACACCTCTTAATCTATTTCAAGGATTTCTGCAAAACCTTAGAGTATTTTCTTATTCTATTTAACTATACATGTTATAGGAGGGTTAACACACACCTTCTCCTTGTCATTAACTCAGCACACATTTTTTTTTACTGTGCAAGAGAAAGTCACCATTTGTGCTCAGTAATGCCCCACACAGGCTGAGTGTGGAAATTCACTGCTGATGGAGTTATTTAATTAAGTACCTCTTAGGGGCAGTGTTGCAGAGCCTAAGCCTGCACCTTGAGGATAAAGGCACTTACATGACAGCCGAGAGATCAATTTAAAGGTTTTCCAGTAACACCAACAGTTTTTTGGTGTCCATGATTTGAATGTTTAGTAGAAACAACTATTAATGTCACTGGGACACACTTGGAAAACTGGGAAGCTTGTGGGTGAGTTGCAAGATTTTTAGTGTGCGGGTAAGAAGAAGTATGATTTAAAAACATGATGGGGAACCAACCTTTCATATTGGGATCAGGCTTTTTGACAGAAGCCATTGGTGAACCACTCGTCACATTTGGTTGTCCAGCACGACCTGCAGGCCTGGGGGAACCTGAAGCTGTCCGCCCTGGAGACTCCTGCAACACAGAAACCACAGATACACTGTCAATAACAAACAGCAGGGTCTGACTATTGAGAAAAAAAAAAAAACCAAACAAATAGGACATAAACCACTCTGATCACAGGAATTCCAGGCTTTAAAGACACTTACTGTTGCTCCTCTTGTTGGTGTGGCTGGCTGCTTTGCTAACAACGACTGTAAAGGAAAATAAATAGGTTGATTAAGACTTGATTAACATCTCGATCGGTTACTCTGTGTATTCATATACAGCATCTGAAGTGTAATATCTAATCACAAAAACATACACTTTATAAACTCTGGGGACAGGCATTAAAAACTGATTAGACAATGAAGTCTATGGCACATGGTTTAAGATGTGCATCAATTCCTATGCCTATGATATCAAGCATTGACAGTTCCCATCAGCTTAGATCTTTAATAAACTGTCTGGTTCCTTTACGTGAAAAACAAGTAAAACAAAATCTGAACCAGCACTGAGCAAATCTCCAATTCTGCAGTTGCAACTGCAGCCCCTTTGGTCCCAAATTAGGAAGTAAAGGTAGTGTTCCTTGACATGAGGAAGTTTTAGTGTATAAAATTAGGCTGATTAACAGAACTGTGTTCAGTGCTGAAGTTTTAAAATGAATAATGGAATCGCTTCAATAACCAGTCATTGCCTCCAGTGTGGCAGAAAAACCACGCATTTTCCCTGGCTTACTGTACAATTAGATTTTTATGTTTAATCAGTTTATTAAGTAAAAACTCAGCTGTAAAACATCTACTTTCATATCATCATAATAACATTCTCTCTGTGTTATAATTTTTCAGCCAATTCTGCTTGTAGGATTTTCAGACACTACTAACACTTAGATTAAAATAATTACAAGGTATTTTTGCATGCATTAAATGCAGGATCAGATACTGTATCAATTACAGACAGAGGTTTTCAAATACACTGCCCCTGCTGTTGGGTACATACCTGTTGCTTCATCAGGAAGACCTGCTCATCTTCTGCATTTATCTCTTTATCATGAACCAGCTGTAAAGGACAAAAGAGAATGATATCAGAACAAGACTGTCTGAAACACTCATTCTTCTATGAATGTACATATTTGTACATTCATAGAAGAATGAGACACAGCTCTATATTATAGCTCTACAGGAGGTCCTCGGGTTACGCAGTACTCGACCTACGCTGTTTTAACTTTACGATGCCTGAGTCTCGTCCGCCATTTTGTCTCCAGTCGCGCCATAGTGTAGAGTGTCTGTGTTTGTGCTCCGTAATTTTCTCGGTATCCTCGCCTTTTTCACCCTCCTTTTTCGCATCATGTCCCCAAAAAAGAAAGCAGGATCTTCTGGCGATGCTGGTCCAGCCAAGAGGAAAGCCATTACGAAGATTACGAGATTTAGGGGGTATTTAAGGGTAAAATCCGACTTACGCGGAAGTTCAGGTTACGCCGCCTGCGTAGGAACGGAACTCGTTCGTAACCCGAGGACCTCCTGTATATTATTATGGATTGGATTCATTTAGACAGTGACTAAATTGCCAGAAGTGTTACAGTGCCATACCTTTCGTACTGGAGGCTTTGTGATAAAGTCTTCAAAAGGATCCTCTGGTCTGACTGTTGTCAAGTTTTCGTGCAATATTCCAATTTTCTTTTCATTATCCCATCCAGATGGACTGAAAGAAATGATGATGTAATACAAAGTTAGAGGGTGAGACAATTTATATTCTGTACAGAAGTACGCTACCTGCTTTCTTGACATAAGTTATCGAACCTACTCTACATGTAGTGATCCAAAACAAGTTTATTGGGTAAATATCTATTAAGTCTATGACAGGATTTTTGGAAAAAACACACTTACATGAACACTGCATCCTTCTCTACCACTAAGGCAGGTGTGGTGAACTGGAAGTCATATATTTTATGAACTACATATTTGTAAAGCAGATCCAAGTTCTTCTCCTCTTTGACAGAGGTGTAGATCAGGCCAGCTCCATCTTTTTGGTTAGGTTAAGGCAGCAAACAATCATCGCAGAGAATTTAAATATTACAGACCATATAAAAGCACAGATCTATAGTTAGAGACAACAGAACAAACCTGTACTCAACATCACATTTTTAAAAGGTCATATTTTTGTACATGTGTATTATATCTTGCTGCATGATATTCTTCTTATTTTGCTTTTTCCACTGATGAACCACTGCCTCCACTTTTCAGTGTAATGCAGTACAGTGTCCTATTTATTTGTTCTAATGAAGTACAGCATGAGTTTAAAAATCTATAAGGAGCTTGACAGAAATACAACATTTTTACATACACAAAGGATACAGTGTAAGCAAAATCGCCTGATGTGGGACTGGATGAAATCGAAGTGCTCCTCCCTGTAGTCATGCTCCTTTTCCAATACGCTGATTGCGTCACACTATACATGAAGATAAGAGAGAGAGAGATACACAGGTTTGAATGACAGACATTAGATTATCAGTGTTCATCCTCCGTAATGCCTTTTGATCTGTGCATATGTTAATTTCCATGTGTGCTGCCTGCTGAAACCTCTACTACTAGTAGGCATGACTCCTACGATGACCGGAATGGTGTGAACACAAGTCTAATAGTCATGTCATAAAACATGTCATGACAAAAAAACATTACATTCACAGAGAACGCACAGTAGAGTCGATGCGATTTGCTCCGCATCTCTAAAGTACAGGTAGCAAGACAAAATAGAAAATCTTTTTCTTTTTTTTTTAATGAAACCATTACTTCCCTGATTAAGGCAAGAGAGACACCACTGATTAAAAAAGGCACATCATCCACCATGTCCTGGTCACAGTGAGCATGTGAAGCTCTGCTGATGGTTACATGGTGTTTTTCAGCACTAGCCTAAGCCTTCAGGGCCAACAAGCAAGTATAATGGAAGCTTTTCATCAGAGGACAGTCCCTCTCAATGCACAACATAAAATGAGCATACATAAAAGTAAACTAAAATGTATGAGCAATATGAATGGGAAGGGGCAGATTCTAGATACCTACTTAAAAGAGCAGTGACGGTGGCTCTGAAGATGTTGAAAGAGAAATTCTCTGAGCATGTCATCTCAGGGAGCTCAGAAAAGAGAATGGTAGTGATGGGCAATTAGGGCTGTGGCTGCTCTGGTTACAGAAGGAGCCTCGGCTGTGAGGAGAGTTTAGTAAAGCTACAGAAGATGGATAAATTAATCATGTCCTAGAAGGTGTTCTGCAAAACCATGAAACCACAAAAGAAAAGGGTACAGGACATCTACCCGTGAATGTAAACTGTGCTAGTATCTACGGTGAACGGACTGAATGCAAAAAAACAAACATTGCTGATTGTTTTTGCACAATTTGTTTTCTTTATGAGCCAATGGAACATTACTATTTGCTTGTAAAACAATAATGGTAATAATAATGTATCTTGTAACATTTCAATTGTTGTTTTTTTGGTCAGCTGTTTTCAAGGACGTAGTTTAGCCTACAAAAAAAACAGACTGAATGCAAGACCAATTACAGCTTGTTAGAGCACACCAAAACCATCTCAGTGTCTGGATCAAGTTTATGGTTTACTCACCTTTGTGCAAACTATTAGCACTGGAATGCCCAGGTTGTATGTGAGTGTATTGTCGCCAAGTGGCAGCACAACAGCCTCGTCTTCTCCTGCTGTTGTGGCCCGTCTCTGTGGGGAAGATGGGGTGGCTTCCTCTGGTTCTGTGTACTCTTGAAACGCTTTTACCACTACAGAAAAAAGAAACAGACAATAGGCAATCAGATCATTTACGCTTTGGACGAACCTGTTAAATACGATACCCTCATTTTCTTTGCCCCCTCTGCCCCCCCATTTTACTTGCTTAAGTTTACATGTTTTCTCCCAAACCAGTTACTGTATGCTAGATTTCCATGGAATAATAAGTCCCTGTTTTATGAAAATTACTACATTTTAATTTGTATTTGATAAGAAACTGTATTTTTAAGAGTTTATCCTAAATGAGCCATTTATGAGCCACATTTAGCTTTAGGAATTCCTGTGAATAGAGCCTCCTGTTTAACAAAGCAATGTTCTCTGCCTAAACTATGTTAACAATGCATTTATGTGGCATATTAAAGTATACAGGATCTTGCCTGTCTAATAATGGCAAGACTGATTAAACAAGAACAAGGTAAATGTAAATAAAAGTATTTTCTTTAACTTTGTGACTGGAGGGAAATACAGGTTACATAACAAGCCTTATGTGAAACAGAAAAACACAACGATATGGCATTAACAACTTTCCTGTTGTGCTGCTCCAGCTGTCCAGGCGTTTACAAAGCTATAGTGTGAGGTGGTGGTGGTGGGGGGATTCAGATGCAGGAAGCTTTGGCCTATTTCCTCAGCAGCTTCGGGAATGCAGACAGGGAGCGTTTACAAAGCCATGTTGAGCCAACTCCTTTACATTCAAACATGGGATTTGGTGAGTGGGGTGAGGACTGGTATTATAAGTGATCTAAAGCCCTTCTTGAGTTAAACATATTTGACATATACAGTACGCACATATGACTCCGGAGCACAAGGGCATAAATATGACACGCTATCAATGCAAATGCTATCCAAAAGGAAGACTTATGGAAATATGGGCTCAAACTCTTTTGTAAAAAGGCAGATGAGTCAGGGACCTATGGCCCTTAAAAAAAGAGACCACAATAAAAGGAGCAGAAAATAAACACCTCCACTGTGCCCTCTATTTAAAGGCATCTAAGGTAGCAAAGCACCAGATAATAAGTATGCTAAAGGAACTGGTTTAAGCTGTTTCTGTAGTTTTCATAGTTCACAGCGAAGGCATAGTTTTCATACTATGTGTTAACTGTCAAAATGTTCAAAGTATCATCGGTACTATTTTTGTAGATGAAATAAATCCTAGTTCACAGGACGGCTTTGGGGTGGAGTATCACTTTAAGCACTCATGTGAAAGTGACATAGACTTTGACCCATTAAGTCATAGTTATCTATTCCACAAACAAAGGTGAGGCTACGTAACACAATCAAAAACTCCTACAACACATCTTTTATTCAATGAAACAGTCATTCAAAGATTAGAATTAGAGTAAGTATAAGTTAGTATAAGTATAAGCTGAAGAAGTCCTCAACTTTTAAGCTCCATTACAAAATAAACATCAAACTTTTGGCCTACACACCACTCGCAAACAGTCTAGCTGAAGAAAAAAATTCTGGTTTTGTCACACACCACGGAAGTTACAGACCAGAATATTTCTCATTTCAACCTGCGGTCCAACAATAAGTGGATCCTGTAATTTGACTAGAGGCGACTCCAGCAGCCAGCCTACTTCAGTTACAGCACAGCAGGGATCTGAACGTCCGGCCCACTGACTGAATTCAGACCAGCTCAGTTTACGTCCTTTCCTTCCCCTGACGTTGCTGTTGGAGGGGAGGGAACCATGATGCAAGACGCCTGCAAGACTCCCTGGACTAAGGCCACTAACATACTTCCAGTCTGTCTGTCAGCCTCTCACTCAAGACACATTGTCCACAAGTACGTAATCCTAGATGCAGTATCACCAGTATGCCAGTGACATCACTACTGACAAGCCGTAAGACGCTTCATCTAGAAGACATGCCACAGCCAAACTGGAAGGCTGACCAAGTCTGTGGGCAGGCTCAAAGTATTTGGCTGAGGACTGAAAGTGGGAGGAACCCATGAGAAATCTAACAAACAGATGCTAGAAAAATTAAGTTAGGCCTCCTTCCATGAACACTATGACTGCAAATGAACATCTGTAATAACTGATCCCACCAATATTTTCCCTTCCACATATAAAACATACATGACAGTGTTATTATTGTACCAATCATAGTTTAAATTGTGGGCTCACTCAATCTTCTTAAAGTGTTTGAAATCACCACTTGGTAACTTCCTTTTTTTTGTTGCACATTTGCCAGCAAGAACATGTTGCCACTTGACACTTGCCTTAGCAAGTTCAGCGTCAAGAAAAGTACTGTCAAGTGAAAGCCATCAGTGAACCAATCAAACAAGTTTATGTGAAATCATTATATTTTTTGAGAAGTCTTGTGACAGCAACAAAAGCAAGCAACCTTTGGATGCAGACAACAACCCTCTGTGCAATCCTGCAGGCTAAAGTAACTTTTCTGAACACAAAAGAACTGTTCATAGACAAGAGATGACCTGTTCTAAAATTAACAGGAGAAAAACATCTGAGTACATCACATTCATTGATCTGCAGAACTTGCCTGCAGCCAGAGCATGCAGCTGAGGATCATGGGCCTCTCTGACGATGACCTAGAAACATCCGTGATAATGTCTAATGTTATACAGTGCTGGCCTTCTATGCTACACAGTGACCAATCTCTCCTTTTTCCCCCAGGAGCCAGTCAGCAAAGAGCATGGCAGCTATTATGTAAGAGTCTCATTGCTTTCATCCTAAGACACTTTAGATACCTTTTCTCAGTGCTGCTCAGTCTTAGCTTACTCCCGAAATAGAGAAATCCGACAGATGTATGCATGTCAGGTTTACATTTTTGTTAACCTGATATTTTTGTAAAGCTGACATGCATTTTTGTATTCAGAATCGCTTAAGACTTATGGACGCTTCTATTCCATGAAGTTCCATTTAACAGCGATTATTCAAATGCCATAGAGAGACTAAAAAATACTGTGGATTTAATTCTAATTTTACTGTTGCCCTGTCCCGTCAAAAGTTAGCCACCAACAGTGAAGTTTCTTTCATTAGGTAGCATAACCAAAATCTGTATTTAACTAAAACCCCCATAAGACATAGAGATCCACCACTGACACCGCAAGTCTTACTGAGGTAGATATAGTTAACATTACTTACTCTTCTGCTCCAATTCTCTCATGTCCTCAGGAGGGATCTTAAGTTTGTCTACATGGTCACGTAGCACACTAGCCCACTTCTTCAGTGACTCCATAATGGTCCACGGCCGTGACATATCCACAACAAACACAGCTAGACAGTCAGGTAGTGACTGAGCTGAAACAGCAAACTTGAGTAGGCCTTTGTGGTACAGGTCGCCGTCCAGAATCCACACATTACATCGTGTAAGGTCTGCAAAAAAAAATTACACATTTTTAAAATATTATGACAATGTTTTTTTTTTTTAGTTTGTAGGTTTTCGAGTGTAAAACAGTCATAGCAAAAATACAGCAGGTGAACTCACCATCTCTGTCCTCGTCATGGACATTTAAGTACAGATACTCTAATCCCCTCCCTCTCTTGTTGTGATCCGCTCCTTGAAGTTTGGCCATAAGTGTCGTTTTTCCTGATCCATCCTCACCTGCAAAATTTGATATGCTCAGAATGACACAATGTGTTGTTGCTGGTACATGTAATACTTGTAATGGGAAATTGATAATATTATGGATATATCTGGAATTATAAGGGTATATTGTACACCTATAATTTGTCACTTCAACTTACAGCCATTTATAAAAATATATGTATGAACTCTCTATTTGTTACACCACAAAAGAAAGACTTCACGCCTGTCCCGGTGTCTATTCCATGGCTATGTGGCTACTTGTACATCCATTATTTCCATAAAACCCTACTAAACTTAATATGTTGCAAATGCATTATGACTTTATTAAGGTTTCTGTTTATCATCTGTAGCTACAAAAGAACACTGATCAAAAAGTCTCATGGTTCCATAGCCTTTTGGCAGTTCTGTATTGTGAAATTGTTTAATTTTTTGAGTACAGTGTGGGTTTTACAGCAGGTTTGCAATGATTTCAGCATTTTGCACTCTCTTCACTCCCCTAGGGGCAGACGTCCACTAATACACTGCAGTAGCACAGACAAAGATCTTACCAAGTAATACTTACCAAATACCAGGATGTTTTTCCCTGATGGCAACTTTGAATTTGATCTAGTTGAAACTTCACTCAGTATTGAAGACCTGCAATAAATTTCACATCATAAAAGAAAAGTAAAGTTGTTGGCCATAATGTTGACAGTAAAGTTGGGAATGATAACGCCATATGTCACTGCATGTAACTCTAAATTGATCATCGGTTAGAACAGTAAGCAATCTGCAGAAATCACATAATTATCACTGATTTTTTACGATTTCATTGTGTCCACGACAACACAAAAAGCAGGAAATGGTAAGTCATCTTTTCTGACCCGGTACGTCAGATATGAGACGCTGAGGATATGAAACCAGGCGTGTTAAGTAGCATTAAAGTATGAATGTTCTGCATACTTTGGGTGGTCACTTCGCATATTAGCTTGATAACATTTATGTAAACGCTCCTGTTAGCGTGCTGTATCCTGCATAAAGAAGCTAATACTAGTACTAAAGCTGACATGAACTGTCAAAGCCCATGACACTATGAAAGTCCCTCCCAAACTGAAACAACAGAACTTGTTGACTGTTACTTCCTTCTTTATAAATTGGAAAAGGCAGCAGCGGACAATCTTAGTTAACTACAATGTAGCTAATCAGCAGTAGCCCAGTTAGCTGAGATGCTAACGCTAACACAAGTAACGTTAGCTCTCTGACCGCCCAGGTTCTGTTAGTGCTAGCTAACATTGCGGCTAGCCGGGCCGGTGTTTGGGGAGCAACCGGCAGTGACAAAGCAGATCCACTGTGTTTGTGCTCTTTCCGAGAAGAACACCGACAGAAACGCAACCATTAAAAGATTACAAGAACTTGCCAGAGGTTTTGTCCTTCTTCCTCTTCGTTGTTATTGTCGCCTGCCCCAGCTGCGCCCGGGAGCTGTTTCTCCAGAACGGGAGCCATCTTCTCTTTCTACGACCACAAAGGCAAGGCCCTGCTGCTTGGGCACCACTAGCACCGCCTTCATCCAAGTAGCCAAGAGTGCGCTCGATTCACTGACGGGTACGCCGCGCAGGGACGCGGACGCCCTACCGGCCCACCATTATATATTGTCTAATTATTACACGGGGATGACAAAACAATTCAACAAAACGTCATACTTACGAGTGTATAAATCAAGAATTTAGAATGGTGGTGCGTTCAAACACGTGTTCAAAACTTCGAGCTCTACCTTTGGCAAAATTCCAAAAAGTGATGTAATTATAATAGATTTTATTCCTCCTCCAACTGGAGAGCATCGATTGTGACCAAAAGTGTAATACTTTTTACCTTACATTGCAATTGAGAATTGCTGACTAACACTGTTATAGTGTATGCTTTTCACCAGCTAATTTCCAGTGATGAATGTTGAGGTTTAGCGAATAGGTCTATTTTCACTGAATGAATGATATGATATCATCACACACTGCAGTAAGTAAATAACAGTATAATGAGTATAAAAGAAATGAAGTCTGTGTATTAACTAGATACTCAAAAGGCTCAAACAGAAGTAAAATGCTTTTTTATGTTTGCCTTCATTATTACCAAGTTAACCTATCCTCCAATAAATTAATAGATAACTGAAAGAAAAGAAAATCACACTTACAACCCTCAAAATAGCCATCAAAATCTTTGTTCAAGTGTCACTTTATTGTATTCTCCAATAGGCCTAGTACATTTGCATCTCTCAAATGCAAATACAAGGTCTAATCAACACGCAATAATAACGCTACATATTTTTTCCCAACAGTATTACAGTTAAGTTCCATGATGTGTGTCAGAAAAGAGATATTATTTCCTCAATCTCAAAAACCAACAGACCCTATCTTCCCAGTCACTTAATTTTTTGTGGATCTTGGTTATTTCTGTAATATTGTGTAAATAATCCAAAAAGTCTGAATCAAGATGGTGAGGCGGTAAATCACCAGTAGAGGGTGCTATTCATAACTTTCTAAAATCATATTTCAGAGCTCCTGTTGGTAAAGCCTAACAGCACCAGTTACTAAAACATGAAAATAAATAGATATATGCCTAATGTTGAAATAAGGAAAACATTCCAACTATTTGATGAGAATGGTGCACATAGAGTTGGTTATAAGAAGCTTTGGTGAGGTGAAAACTTTTATCACTGAGCAGTGATCCCAAAGATTTTCAGTCTCAGACCTGCACCGAAAATAACAATTTTAGGTCTCAAGTTTTTAAGACCCAAATATACAGAAATACATCATCAATTGTCTCAATGTCCACATTTTATTAAATGTTCCATTGTCAAAACATGTCTGTTATTTTGTTGTTTTTTTTCCCACACTATTTTCCTTTTGCTGTGTGTCTTTTATAATATTTTTACTATCTTGTTTGTTTCCCATTCCCATTCATTTTCATTGTTTTCATTCTTTTTATTGTCTTCAATCTTTTTCATTTTCTTTGCTTTGGGGTCATTTTTATCTTGTTGCATCTCTTACCTTAAGTCTGGAGTTTTGAGTCAGTGGTGTTCTCATCTGTGTGTAGGTAAATGTGTTAGCACTACAGAGTAATTATATTCTTATTTCAGCCTTTTTTTTCTTACCTTAAAATTACTAATTTTGGAGCTGTGTCATTAATTAAATTATCCTCAGCATTTCACATAGATTGGATGAGGTCAAATGTCTTAAAATCTTCCAGATATCACTCTTTGTAGTTCAGAAATTGAACATATTATTGTTGTTTTATATTTTGTAGTAAAACCAGCTCAGTGACTTTACGCAGGTAAAGAGATAAATACATTAAAGCTATATCAATATTCTACCACAGCTGTATGGAATAGTAATAGAATATGGCAGTTATCAGACTGAATTAGTAGTAAATTTAAGTGTATTGTACTACAGATAAACAATGCAGCACATATAAACTAAATTACACTTCATTTTAGAAATCACATATTTTGCTTTTATCTCAAATGTTGTCAGTTACACACATGCAGGACTTTTTCCCAGGGTAAATAGCCTTTCTTACACTGCAAAAGCCTGTGCAAGTTTGGCACATTCCTGTATGCACTCTGATGGTCAGCCATTTGCCATTGTGTGGTGCAGCAACCAACACCTGTTTCTTTATTTTTTTCACCTCTTCAGGCTCTGTCTTGCTATTCCACTGGGATCTGGACTGAGCAGATGAACTTTAAGTTTAGGGGATTTTCATAGGCTCCTCAGTTTGTCTGTCACCCCCATCTAAGTAGAGCAGAATGGTTGGCTGGGGTGGTGGTTACACTCCTGGGAATGCATTCCAGAGCTTTTGCATCATGTGAAACTTTGCCTCTGCTGCCCCTTTGTCACTGTCTAGCCTTGCTGCCAGCAGGGAAAACAAATACAATTTATCTTATTTTATGTTGATAGAAACAAAACTTTTGTGACATTTTAGAAATAGTTCTAGAGAACAAATTGACAGCCCATAATTAATAAAACTTGAGTAGTCCTTGGCTAATAACATTGAATAAACTTCAGAATATTCATAAGATCAACTCCTCTTTTTAAAGTATATATTCTCATTCTACATGCCATATATGTACGTCATGTAGACAAGTGAAGTGAAATGGCTGATGTATTTTTTGTTTTAAAACATTAAAAGTGTGTCAGTTCTATCCAAAATGTTAGACAATTCACACAGTCTCTGTTGTGCTGCAGACTCATGTGCCAGTAGAGGGGGCTGTCACCTCAGTAATGCTGTTTTGGCATCATTACACCAAGACTGAAATGTGTATATTATGTTTGGCAAAATGAGGAAGAAAGGGAAAGACAATGTTATTATTTTGCATGGGTTATTACGTTTACATATAACTGTTTCCAGTCCTCTTATCACTGAGTTATTACTACTCTAAAACCAAACCACAAACAGACCTATTTGCTTTATTTACACATGTCTTTGAGATAAATGCCAGGCTAGAGAGATTTGATTAATTTGATCAGATTGGTCACATCAGTTTCTTATTCAAAATTTCCACATCTTTCTTTCTCACTGAAATAAATGGTTTATACCTCTGATTGTGGTATGAAACTTCTGCTGATGTTTTTAATGCACACATTTATAATTGTGTTGATAGATTGAAAATGGATACGGCCACTTGTGACCTGTGACGTGACCTGTGACCAATGAATGTAAAAGAGGCAAAAATCTATAAAAAATAAATAAATATGTTGTCATGATGTCAAGAGGAAACATTTGACTCTATTTGTGCACTGAACAAGACCAGAACTTGACAGGCTGTCAAATATGTAACTCCAACAGCCTGGTATTGCACTGTATATATGTCCATATAGTGTCACATGATTAAGACAACTCACTCTTATGGTCCAAAACACTGTCCACACAGTGTGGAGTTTACTGGGTTAGGGACTAAATCACATTTTACAATCATGTTGATTCAATTTAGCAGGTTTAAATCAAATAAAATCAGTTTGCTTTCTAATTTACTCAGCTTGTCTTTAAGCTTTGCATGGCTCTTTTCATGAGTACGATTTGTCTTTTTCTGTATGGTGACTATTTGGTTTGCCAGTAGGACTGATCTTGTATAGGCTACATATTCATATATACACGCACCCCAGTGTACATCAAACGATGTATACGTCCTATGCATAATTTATATGGCAATAATACTCGATAGCATTACTTCTTGGCAAAGCAAAAGCAAGGGAGAGTAAGTGTATATTCTAGCAAAGCAAAAACAAGTGCCTGTCCGCTGATAATCGCACTTAGTCCCCAGATGAATTTATAAAAGAGAGAGAATGTGCGCGGAGGTGGGTGTGTGCGGGAGAGGAGGGGTTAAAGATTGGGAGGGTATAGATTGCAGGGAGCGCAGTAGTGGAGTAGGCTGGATTGTGATAGCGACAGATGTCTAGAAAACTGTGAGGGGCACTCCTCATTTACAGCACAGTCCCAGGCTGCACCTCGGAGAGCAGGGGCGGAATCTGCAGCTGTCACTCCAAAGGTTTACCTCCATTATCACATCCAGTAGGAGCCTGGAGAAGGAGCCGGACTGATCCCTCTGCAGAAATACAGGTCAGATAACATACACACTTTTGTTTGATATTTTTTGATGCTTTTATTTCACTGAAGAATGTACACTGATATTAGACTCTGGAAAAGAAAGAAAGAAAGAAAGAAAGAAAGAAAGAAAGAAAGAAAGAAAGAAAGAAAGAAAGAAAGAAAGAAAGAAAGAACAATAAGGAGACCTGCAATATCTATTGTTCTCTTTCTCTCTCTGCTTTTCTCTCATTATGTAAATTTGTACATTTCAAGGCTTTAAGGAATTTTGGTTTTCGCGTCCTCAGTTGCTGAATTTGATTTTGTGCCATACCTTAGAGGGCAGCGCTGTTTTAAGAATAGGCCTGGTTATGAAAAAAAAAACTCTGGAATTTAAAAAATGCAAAAGAAAGTGATGAAGTTAAAGTATTATTTCAACACTGGAGTGTCAATTTTTAGTTCGCTCGCGTTCTGGCGTGAAAAAAACTACGACATTTTCCAATGATCATGAACAAAAAAGGGCAGAGCAGCTGAGGGAAGAAGCAGTGGGAGGGCTGAAATGGGGGATGGAGACCCCTCTACAGCTTGTTATCTCTCGAGTGTTCGTGGGTAGTGTGTGGCCTTGTGTAATTCCCTTGTATAGTAGCCTGTAGTCTACACTATAGAATGGTTTAACGTGCTGGTTGCTGCCAACTCAGCTCAGCCCCTAAGGCTACTTTTGTCAGTGAGTATAGCTGCTGGTTTGTGTGCCCATCCTTTGTTACCGGCTGCGCCTCTGGAGTCTCCTTCAGCTCTCGGAAATGTGGGTCTTAGTCTGTTATACAGTTGAGGCAACAGCCTGTTAACGGCTCAGAATGGAATTAGCTCATGAGTTATAAAATGTTCAAAAAATATTATGTGAAAATTGCTCTTTTGGACCACCAAGACAATTGAAGAATCTGGATAATTAAACATACAATATATATGGGGAAAATGGAATGCAAAGTGGTTATTGTCCAAAAGCAGAAGCAGCCTGTTGTTTAGTTAAAATCAAACGATGGGATATTATTTTCAACATCTTTTTTAGTTTTAACAGCCTTAATAAGCGTAGGCTAACGGACATTGCGCCTATTCGACCATAGTGCGTCTTGATGGCTCCATTGCAGCACTATGGACAGTTCCCGGATTGGTGAGACTCGTACCCATGCCAACAGACATCCTTCTTATATCACTTTGGATAGCGTGTTGCTTAAAATTATGGATTTTATTTGAAAAACATCCGCCAAATCTAAATTGGCGCACGAGCTGTGGAATACACTTAAAATGGCTGCAATGGCCCTGAAAACCTGCAATAAGAAGCCGAGGCCACTCAGCAGAAGCATGGCATTCAAGTAGCCTGTAGAATATTTCAAACAGGTTTGTTTAGTGTCAGCTGAAATACAATCCGCAAGATAAAGTTGAACTTCCAGTTCTCTGTTTTGTTCCTGAAAGGAAGTTGCATTCTGTGGCAATCACTTGCTCTTCCTCTATATTCTCCATAAGAACACACCACAAAGAAATCCCTTTTCTCTCCATGTGTTACTTGTCTATATTCTCAGGCTGCAATTTGTCATGATGGGTGAGGAACAACTGTACAGTATAAATGTACACTTGGAATGAAAGACTTATAACATATGTACAATCTTTTTATAACAATGCTTTAAAAACCATTAGAGTAATCTAATTCAAAATGTCAACATAAGAAGTTATTATATGCAACACTGTGCAACACTCATATAAAGTTTAATTGGACATATTCAGTGTTTTAAGATGACCTACCATTACGTCATTGTATTTATTTTGTACTTACATAGGTTATACTATTGGCTATTTCAAAGACCCCTGAAACTTTGGCTTACAATATAAACATACAGAATGTGTTTGACTTTCCCTCACACATTTCTAATGTTTACATATGGTGTATAAATGTCAAATAGGCTAACTAAAGGTAGATGTGCAAGTGGGTGATACAGTGTTTAGCATTAAGTCAATTCTGATCCTAACCAGTGGTGGCATTTTTGTTTGATGTTCTAATGTGGGTATAGGAGATACGTGCAAATAAAATGTTTGTCAGTTAAACTCTCATATTAAATTACACTTTCATTTGTTTGTTTCTAGGAACCAACATGGGAGGCAAATTAAGCAAGAAGAAGAAGGGATATGATGTGAGTGACCCTAAGGAGGCAAAGGCTGAAGCTGCAGCAGCAGCTATTACTGCACAGGAGTTGGCTAAAGTGGAGGATGCTGCCCCACCCACAGAAGCAGCTTTGAAAGCTGAGGCAGGCAATGTGGTTGAGGAGGCTGTGGGCTCAGCTGTGGCAGCAGTAAATGAAGCTGCAGGAGCTCCAGAAGAGCCTAAATCAGCAGGTCCAGAAGAGCCTGCTCCAGCAGCTGCAGAGAAAGCTGCTCCAGTAGAGGAACCAGTTGCTGCAGCAGAAGCAGCAGCTCCAGTATCAGAGGAACCCGTTGCTCCAGCAGAAGCAGCAGCTCCAGTATCAGAGGAACCAGTTGCTCCAGCAGAAACAGCAGCTCCAGTATCAGAGGAACCAGTTGCTGCACCAGAGGCAACTCCAGAAGTAGAACCAGTTGCAGCTCCAGTAGAACTCCCAGAGGCATCAGCAGCAGTAGAGGAAAAGCTAGAGCCTGCAACTGTAGAGGAACCTGTAATAACTGATGCTCAACCCGAATCAGCAGCTGCTCCTGTAGAACTCCACACTGAAGAACCTGTGATAGCTCAAGAGTCTGTCCCAGAACCAGAGGTTGTTTCTTCCAGCGCAGAGGGAGTGCCTGACACTACACCAGAACCCATTCCAGAGACTGTTACTGAGGCACAGGCCATTGTGGAAGAGACAGTGGTGCCTGCTTCTGTCCCTGAACCCGAGCCAGTGGCAGCTGTAGAGCCAGTGCTAGAACAAGCTCCAGAACCAGAGCAAGCACCCATACCAGAGCAATTTCCAGAACCAGAGCCAGAGCAAGCACCAGAGCCAGAACCAGAGCCAGAGCAAGCACCAGAACCAGAGCCTGAGCCAGTGGAAGCACCAGTGTCAGAGCCTGAGCCAGTGGAAGCACCAGTGTCAGAGCCTGAGCCAGAGCAAGCACCCGAGCCAGAACCTGAGCCAGAGCAAGCACCGGAGCCAGAACCTGAGCCAGAGCAAGCACCAGAGCCAGAAGTAGAAAAAGTCCCTGAGCCAGAGGAAGTAACAGAGCCAGAACCTGAGCAAAAGGCAGATACAAGTGAACCTCCAGCAGAGGAGCGGGTGGAGGAACCAGAGCCAGAAGGAAAAGTAACTTCATCCGACAATGCAGAAGTCATGACCGGAGAAGCAGAAGCACCTAAAGTCTCGACTGCAGCAGAGGAGACCCCCACTGAATGTCAGCTTGTAGAGGAAGAAACTGTTGCAACAGAAGTCTCTGGGGCTGAGGCAGCAGAGCCGGAAGCAGGAGAACCTGTTCCAGAGATCGTCATCTCAGAGTCTGCCTCTGGAAATAATGGTGAGTCTGAAGAGGTACCGAAAACCTCTGTGGAAGAGGTACCTTGCCCAGAGCCTGTGGCAGAAACCGAGATTGAAAATGGAGAATTAGAGAGCCCTTGTCCTACAGAGGATGTGGTAGCCGTAGATGCACTCCCAGCTGTGAATGGAGAGTGTGCAGAATCTCCTGCCAGCACTACCACAGAGACAGAGGAATGTGTTAATGGTAGTGAAAGCCCAGAGGAAACACCTATCAACAAAGAGCAGAGTGACTTAAAAAAGGACGCAAGTCTGAGTGGGGGTGTCCAGGAGGCTCCTGATGCAGTGCCTGACATGGTGGAGGCGGTCAGCACTGAGATCAGCCAGGCAGTCTGAAAACAAGCCATCTTTGAAATTAATGTGAAATCAGTTTAATCCTCCCGTGGTTTGAGAAAGCCATCAAGGTATTGCAAACACAGCTAGGCTTTCTGACATGCTGAAACCACTGCAATGTCCATAGTGGTAACTCAGGCAAAAGGATGTTTTCTTTTGAGTATTACCAAAAATGAAATGCAACAGTCAGAGCATGGAAATATGAAAGAGAGAAAGTGAGAGGTGGAACAAGATAGCAACTTGAGGGGTCAGAGCAAAAAAAAAGAACATGAATTGATCAGCGGAGCAAAAACATTGGACAGTAATACTAATGAATTAAATGAATATGTCTTTGTGTGTGAGCCAGATTATTACAAAGTGGGTTTTGGAACAGCATTCATTAAAAGTATGTTATCTAATTTAGAAGTTCATATAACCTTTCTATTATATGCAGAGACATGAAATAAATGTGTTGGCCTTTTATAATAACGGTACATGTGAGGATTGTTAATTTTAAGTTGATTGTTCGGAATAGAGAATAAAAAGAGATTGTTATATCCTACATTGATCTTTTTTTTCTTTTTGTGTACTCTTCCAGCAATAAGTGTTTAACAATTTTGTCATCTTTTGTCAATTTATCAGTTTAGCTTTTAATATTAATGATGTAAAGATGTCTCAACTAACCTTCAATCATAAGATCTATGAATGACTACATTTTTTAAGGAGCAAGGGGAAATAATTTACAGAACACATCTCTGTTATTTCACAGCACATGTCGATATCCACCACCACTCTTCAACAGACTATTTTGAGCTGGTGTTTGGGTACTTTTAAGTGCAATGTCCTTTGGGTCACTGGCTACAATGCAAACATTTTTGTTGGTCAAACATGAATGACTATTGTAGGTAGCCTGGATGTCATGACTGGAAAACTAAAGTGTCACTGTAATGCACGGAAATCAACTTTTCTGTCCTTTCTCCTTGCTTATTTCTGGAATTTCATGTCCTAGCTGCACATACTGCCAACATTTCACAAATCCATACCAACAAGGGGAAGTAAAAGGGAAGAGTCTTCTGCAGGAGGAAGGGAAAAGGAAGGAGAAGGAAGAGGCATTCTGGGATGAAAGCCAGTGATATGATGCTACACCTGGGAAATATTCTTTTTCCTTGGAGGCATTTTTTAACTATTTTGCAAATAGGCCTAGTGTTTGGGTGTTTGTTGGATGGTAATTGACGGTCACAAACATGTTTTGACACCTACCTGCTGCCTCCTTGCAGAATGCTGCCGCGCCTGCTGCTCACATCAGTGTTAGACATTAAAAGGTCTTTGTCATACAGGTGCTAACACACATACATTAACAAGAGAGAGTAAAATGTGTTTCTGTTCAGTGTGTGTCCACGTACAAGTATGGATAGATGTAAGGTGTGTGTGCATGCGGTTAGTGGAGGAGGCAGAGGTAGGTAGAGTGCGGTCATCCAACCTTTAAATAACTTGCGCTATGGGTCGGAGGATAATAGGGGATCTGATAGTGATAGAGGAAGCCCCCCCCCTAAAAAAAAAAAAAAAAAAAAAAACTCCAGTGAGCTTTTCTCTCTGAATCAATAATTCATTCCTCCATCTTTTCCAGAGTTGGCCCCAGATAGAGAGAGTCCAACGAGACTGTGGCGTCCCGGAGCCAGCCTTCGCCTTCGTCATCCTCAGGCGTTCTCTCCATCCAACCCAACTGGACTCCTCCTCCTCCTCTTCTTCCCAACTTCTTCTCCTCTCTGCTCCTCTCACTTTGATTCATCAGCTCCACCCGTGTCCTCTCCACTTCTTCTCCTTCGTCCCCCTTTGACCCCCTGAGCTCAGTCATGGCGTCCAAGCTGAACCCCAACGTCCTGTACGTGGCGGAACCCGGCGAGTCTCTGGGATCGCCTCAAGGAGACTCGGAGAGGACTCATATTGTAAGTACCCCTCAGCCTGTCAACCTGTAAATGTGGGCTTTATTATATCCAAGCCAAACTGTCCTCGGTTCTGTTTTCTGAAAGTCCACCCAAGTCTTCCATAGGTCTACGGTACATATGGGCACATAAGTCCAAGTGAGCAGTCTGACACCAACACAATCTGAACTAACGCACTATGTTTCTATTAAGCTTCTAAGACCACCTTCAGACAGCAGGTCTTAATGCACAATGCACGTTTCATTCGAAGGACGTACGTTGTGACGGTAGACTCAAACTTCCTATTAACGAGCCCGTTTCCAGTCACACTAACACTCTGACCATTATCCGATTTGTGGAGTTCATGTAAACACTGTAATGTGATCTGTATTATTAGATAACAGCAGTAATCTGATTATGAGTAATCAGATTAACACACCTGGATTTCTCCCCAATACTCCGCTGTCTTCCTGGATGTACCCAGGTTAATCTGATTTATTTCGTTCTTGTACGTCTGCGCATATGTAAACACAATTAAAATAGTGGAGAACAGTAGTTACATAGTCAAACATGAGTGGACGACAATAACAGGAAGTTTGAGTCTACCATCTCTATGTATGTACGTACTCCGATAGAAATCCGATAATGGACTGGAGCGTCCAAACCAGGGTTTTCTAGTATCACATTTCAGAAGTGCATGTAAATGCATCTAATCTGATTATTACAATAATCTGATTAGGCAAGGCAAGGCAAATTAATTTATATAGCACCATTCATACACAAGGCACTGCAAAGTGCTTTACAAAGGCATACAATTACATTAAAATCATAGAGAATAAAACATTAAACAAAATGAGAGTGCAGGGAAGATAAAAAGATAAATATAAAGAAGTTAAAACAGGAATAAGGGATAGTTAAGAGCTAAAAACAGTTTTGACTAAAATTGAGAAAATCAATCAAAACAATTAAAACTGTGAGTCAGTGCAGGTCCTCTAATCAAAGACAGTTGTAAACAAATGAGTCTTTAATCTGGATTTAAAAGAAGAGTTATTGTATTTTTATGGTCCTGTAAACAGGCTCAGTGTCTCAAGTCCGACGAGGTCACTTCTGTTTTATATGATTTTTTTTTTCTTTTTTTTAACACATGTGCAGATGTAAAAAAATGGAATAAATCAGATTAAGCTGTATACATGCATGAAGACATCAGAGGACTAGGGGGAAATCAGGTGTGTGATTTCTCAGAATCAGTTAACTCCACTTATCTGATAAAACACATCAGAGTGTGCGGTTTTTACGGTCACCTGAGGACGCTGGAATCAGATAATGATCGGAGTTTTAGTGTGGGTGTAAACTGGCTCAATGTGTTTTCCACAACTTAAGAAGAAATGCCACGAGATGTTTCCAGCTTTTAAAACCTCGTAAGCATCCAAACGTAACTCAGACAAATGTAAGTGAAATCATTTTTTTTTATATATTTTTTTTATTTAACGCAGAAAAATGTTTTATTGAAATTGAGAAAAAAAAAGAGTGTGTTGGCCAAGACGGCAGCAACAGAAGTTTACAGAAGAATATGAATTTCAGCCATACATCCACACTAAAACATACATAAAACACAATACTTAACCCTTTATAGTTCACTCATAGAAATACTCTGAAATTCAAAATTTCAACCTTAGTGTGTGGTTGTACTTTATTCATTTTGTGAATTTTTTCAAAAAGTTGTATTGTTATGTAGAAAATGAAGGTCAACGAAGTTACCATATTTGGTTCCTTACCCGCAAGTGTCAGAAAAAAAAAATTCCAAGAAGTAAATATAAGAAAATACAAGAAAAACACATGCAAAGTGAAAGGAACTTGTATTTTAGATCTGTTCCTGTCACTGTTTCGTAATGTATGTGGAAATGACCAAAAATAGTCACTTGCCTGATAAAGGGTTAAGTATAAAACACCATCAGGGATTTAAAACAACTGTAACCAACAATGTTAATTAAAAGCAACTCAGAACAGACCCCAGTTCACTCCAGTCAGAAAAACATCTACATCCAGATTCATCCTCTTAACAGTTTGGCTGCTTTTTAACACTTTAAATGTAAATCTTCACGGCACAGAGTATGAAGGTAATCAAACAGGAAACGCTGATACAGAAA
This sequence comes from Apogon talboti, assembly GCA_037367365.1. NCBI lineage: Eukaryota > Metazoa > Chordata > Actinopteri > Kurtiformes > Apogonidae > Apogon > Apogon talboti. The sequence continues at coordinate 29,540,387 of JAPQRQ010000018.1, read as the reverse complement.
GCAACTGAAACAATCTGAATAAACAAGTCAGCAGGAGTCTGGACTTTTTCACACTGTCACAGTGACGCTGCCACTTTGACTTGAGGTTTCACTCAGATATGATGCAAAGCAGGAGTGTTGAACTCATTTTATCTCCAGGGCCGATATGATCTCAAATAGACCGGACCAGTAACACAGTGTAAAAAGTCAAATTTAAGTCAAAGTTTACATTGTGAAAATGCTTACACCTACAACGTTTCCTAAAAAAATGTGAATTAAATGAACAACCTGAAATGTCTGAAGAACAATAAGTACAATTTTAACAAAATTAAATCTCAGTTATGTGTTATTTACATGTGTACATAACTTACAGATCACAGTGGATCTACAAATACACAAAACATTTAATAACAGACATAATAATGGTAAAATTACAAATTTTTTGTGAATTGGTGGTTTATAAATGTAAATATTTTCATGTAATTTTACTTTTTTACACTAAAACAAAGAGAAAATTTGGGGGTTGTGATTATTTAAAGGTTGTGATGATTGATCTGTATGTGACCTCTGAACTAAACTGATTTTGACGCCTTTGATTGTTAATATCATCAGTGTCATTTTTACACTAAAAAACTTCATCCCACGGACCGGATTGGACCCTTTGGTGGGCCGGTTTTGGTCCACGGGCCATATGTTTGACACCTGTGATGTAAAGGATTGTACGTTTAAGAAGCTACATATTCTGAGGTTTTAGTTGTTTGTTTTTAAACACAAAGTTGAGACGTTGACAAGTTAAAATCCAAAATATTTGTTTTTTTGTGACTTGGAATCTGTTCGTTGTAACCCTTTAACCCCTGACGTGTCTGTGGTGAGCGTTCAGTATGTATGATTTATTTTAAATATTCCTAAAAATTCAACCATTTGCTCAATAGGAAAAATTTCAAAACGTGCTGATAGAATAGACATTATAGACATCTGAGCATGCTCAGTGCAAAAAGTCATATTTAAGTCAAAGTTCATATTGTGAAAATGCTTACATCTACAATGTTTCCTAAAAATGTGAATTAAATGAACAACCTGAAATGTCTGAAGAACAATAAGTACAATTTTAACAAAATTAAATCTCAGTTATGTGTTATTTACATGTGTACATAACTTACAGATCACAGTGGATCTACAAATACACAAAACATTTAATAACAGACATAATAATGGTAAAATTACAAATTTTTTGTGAATTGGTGGTTTATAAATGTAAATATTTTCATGTAATTTTACTTTTTTACACTAAAACAAAGAGAAAATTTGGGGGTTGTGATTATTTAAAGGTTGTGATGATTGATCTGTATGTGACCTCTGAACTAAACTGATTTTGACGCCTTTGATTGTTAATATCATCAGTGTCATTTTTACACTAAAAAACTTCATCCCACGGACCGGATTGGACCCTTTGGTGGGCCGGTTTTGGTCCACGGGCCATATGTTTGACACCTGTGATGTAAAGGATTGTACGTTTAAGAAGCTACATATTCTGAGGTTTTAGTTGTTTGTTTTTAAACACAAAGTTGAGACGTTGACAAGTTAAAATCCAAAATATTTGTTTTTTTGTGACTTGGAATCTGTTCGTTGTAACCCTTTAACCCCTGACGTGTCTGTGGTGAGCGTTCAGTATGTATGATTTATTTTAAATATTCCTAAAAATTCAACCATTTGCTCAATAGGAAAAATTTCAAAACGTGCTGATAGAATAGACATTATAGACATCTGAGCATGCTCAGTGCAAAAAGTCAAATTTAAGTCAAAGTTCATATTGTGAAAATGCTTACATCTACAATGTTTCCTAAAAAATGTGAATTAAATGAACAACCTGAAATGTCTGAAGAACAATAAGTACAATTTTAACAAAATTAAATCTCAGTT
>JAPQRQ010000018.1:29523786-29538388 GCA_037367365.1 Apogon talboti | reverse complement strand
GTGATAGATGAAGCCCCCCCCCTAAAAAAAAAAAAAAAAAAAAAAAGTAGCTTCATAAGGAGCCCATCCACATACCAGCTCTCTCCAGTTTCGTAAAAAAAATACTCAAGCTCCGCACATTTATGAAAGGAATGTTGTAGAGAGGGATTGGGGGCCGGGAGGATGAACTTGCTGGCATGTTTTTCTTTCTTCTTGCGGTACAGTATATCTTACTTTGTATGCATGTGGGTTGCTTGCGCATGCTGCTAGTTTAAAAGCAACTTGCTATGAGTGACACTGTGGCTTAGTTTTACAGAGAATGATCCCTAATTTACAATCCGAGGACTATTTGCCACAAGTATTGCTTCCTGTAGTCTGTACATTGGGTACTTTTATTTCTAAGGCGATGTTTATGGACACATATTTTTTTGGACATGTATTGGTTAAGTGTGAGATTTTTCATCATTTTACTACACCCACTTGCCACTAACAGATACAACACAGGCCACTATTATTTATAAGACTGTGTACATGTACATACCTTTCCTTGAAACATAAATAAAAGGAGGCAGTAAGCAGCAAAACAGAAAGGGCATTTATTGATTTACTTTTTGTTTATGTTTTAAAATTTTTTAGTTGTTACTGAAATCTTAATTTGTACTGCTACGTTTGCACATCTCCCTGCTTCACTGTATGTCTGTTTCTTTTAAAGCCTGTGTGTTTGTGTTGCAGAACAGGGTGCTTGTCTTTTGGATCTTGATTTAAACACTGCCTTAAACTTGCATAGTTTTCTAAGGCCAGCTGCACTGCCTGGTTACCCTAACACTATGTGCTCTATATGCAAGCTCCTGCACAAAGCACGGACTGTGTTCGAGCTCCTTTTCTCCCTGTGTGAAAACTAGCCTGCAGGCTTTAGCTTTCCTTGACTGAATCTTCTGAGAAGCAAAGGAAAAAGAAAACGTGAACTACATCCAAAGGCTATGAAATTCATGAGGTGCTGACCTGCTGGGTGAAGTTGTTGTTTTTGTCTTTTTTTGGCAGCGCGTTAAACACAGAATGAGAAATCATTGCTAATGTCGTTTTAACTTACAGATTGATTTGATGTTACATGTGCTCACATACAAAAGAGAGGCAAGGGATGGGGAAAACATATTCGACAATAATTCAAACCATTTTACCGCAGATTAATCCAAAGAGTATTATTTAAGAGCAGATCATTATAGCCCTGGGGCGAGTAGGCATTTAATGAATCAAACAAGCTTACTATTAAAAAGTTGAAGGATAAATTTCCATATAAAAATGAATGCAATATCTAATATGACTATTTGCATGCCTTTCCCCATGCAGAGGGCAGTTAGGATAAATCCAATGCCCTGCGCACTTGTGGGAAAGAACATCCTGTTATTACTGGGATAACAAGCAGGAAAGATATGAGCGTGTGAGACTTAAGAGAGATGCTGTCTTCTGCTGTCTGTCTTGGTTGAGTAGATAATAAGAGTCAGGTGGTGAAATTGCAGCAACAGCTGATCACTATTTATTATTCTAGCAAGCGGATGTCAGAGGGGAACTTCACACAGGCAAAGACACACAAAATAGTCAAAAACAAACAGCTCACTCATCTTGTGTCACTTTATCTGATCCTGGACCAGGACAGAGCTACAGGGAGACAGACAGACCACAGACATATGCTAATGGATAATGCTTTTATGATGATGGCTCTTTAACGTTCAACCGTCAATCAACATATGATGCGTGTAACTGTAACATGCCGAAAGAGCCAAGTTTTAATGGGTTTCTCCACCTGCCTACATAAGCCAACTATGATTTTCCAATTTTTCTGTCTGGTGAACTCTCACTCTCACTCTTTTGGTATCATGCACATATTATCAGTATTACTGTCTCCTCTCTGATCTCCTCTGGACGTGTAAATCTCTTTAGCCCCTTTATTGCTCCCTCTCTCTTGTCCTGCTTGTACCTCACCCTCCCACCCCCGAACCCATCCATCTGGACATGAGCACTAATGCTGTCATTGTATCAGGGCTGGAGGAGGCCTATTAGACGGAGCTCAGTGGTAGTAGAGATCAATATTGATCCATAGGTTTAGCCTAATGGATACTGAGAGAAGCAGTGCCTCCCTTTTGTCTGCCCAAGGATCCCATCACGCCCAGCTCCTCACGCATGCACTCTGGTGCTCTTACTCACCCATACACACACACAGAAACAAAGACACAGCTTTCTGTCTGTGTGTCGAACTCTGCTGATGCAGCTGATGCATGGAGTGAGCACTTTACAGCTGGGCATTTTCTCTCCGAGTGTATGTGAGAAAGAGAGAGAATGTGAACACAAGTATCTATGTAAACAGTATCCGCATAAACATTTAAGGGCCTGTGAATTGTCAGACATTTTTATGTGTATTTCCCTTTACAAAACAGTCCAGACTTTTAATACACAATGAAACACTGGAGACAAGCCACTATGGCACCACACTAAAATCAGTGTCAACTCAAACTAGTATAAAAAAAACACCATGCATGGAGCTATTGATGAACTGGGTTGCAGTGTGGGTGTCATCTCACTTTTCATTTTGGCTAAACAGCTGCTGGGGTTTTCAGTGCCAGCCTAAGCCTTTGTATCAGCAGCTATTCAATGCCACAGTATTTGCTGGGCAGCACCAAAATGAAAGTCGAGACGGCATCCACAACTGCTACATCCATCGCTCTTTGAAAATCAGACCTAATTACCCCTCCCTAAGATACCAGTTAACATCACAGTTGTATTCTTATCATATTAACAGCACTACACTGTTTATGCAGCTGGTGATACTGTTTATGCTATTGTCAAATGCTGAATTTGAGGTATCTTGCCACAAATAGTGTAAGGGTTAAGACGCTGGTCATGAACTGCAATGTCACCACACGTAATCTGACCATTTTGTATTTGCCCATCCCCCATTTCCAACCACTTTCTAATTTATTAAAACCATTAAACAAATTGAGTGAATGAGCCCACTTCCTCCACATATGCATCAAAACACAAACACACATCTACATGTACCTAAATATAATAATGCTTTAATTACATATTATGACATCAGCCAGCCAAAAACTAATCCATGCAATATTTTACAATAAATAAATAACTCTCTACCTGTTATCTCAGCTTAGAAAGAGGGGTTGCACACAGGGAACATGTGAGCATGGTGTGTGCTTTAGATTAGCAATGGAAACTCATTCTGTGTGCAGTCACCTTGACCAAGCCTCTTGGCTCCGTGAGTTTTAACAAAAAACACAGTGAAAAGTTAATTCCTCACTTTGACTTCTTCAGCCTGCTTTTGGTGTTACATACACTCCCCTGTGTTTCGACAAATATTGACCTGCACACACATATCGTCATATTTCAGTGAAGAAATACTACAATGAGAGTAATTTACTTCCATAAAACCTCTAAATGGACACAAATTGGTGACAATTTATCTTAAAAAGAAAAACAAACACACAAAAAAAACCAAACAAACCAAAAACTGTAAAATAGCTGCATAATGAAATTAAAGAAAACCATGAAAGGTTGAATAATAAGATGAAGTGTTTTTATTGACAGTTGGATTATAAAGACACAGACGGGCTATGCAGTTCTTTTTCACTGCAGTGTACAGTAAAGACTGATATTGTACAGTGTTTGCAGCCTTGTAGTAAAATTCCAGTTGTAAATTGTATCCATGTCCACTGGGAAGAGATGACCTTCAGTGTGCCTCTGGTGACAGAGCTAAATCAAAGCTAGTGCTTGTTTAAGACAGCTACTGCACACTGGCTGCATGGCCCCTGGTGAATTATTTATCCATGAAATGAAATGACCTCAGGCACTTTGTCGACAGTGGGGCAAGGACCAAGAAGACAGAAAAAAAGGTAGAGGGATGGCAGAGAGAAAGTTATTTATTATCTGTTTGTACATAACATTAGACTTAAGAGAAGAGGGAAGGACAAAGATAGGGGAAAATAAAAGACAACTGACATCCAGTCTCTCAGTAACAGCCTGCAGCGGTGCATGTTTATGGACTTTCTAAACTGTTAAGAGCAACTCTTTCCCCTACTTCTCTTTCACTTTCTGCACTCATGTATACTTGTGAATGTCTATTATTGTAAGAACCAGCATGACTTTTCCTAGTAGGAATTAAGAAGGTTTTCTTTTACACATTGGCCAGTTGTTTTTTTTAAAGCACTGTTTGAGGGTTGTACAATTGTTTAGGTTAAAGCTAAAGTTCAAAGTAAGCTTTGGAAAATGTTGAGGTAAGGAATAGTATGTTTATATATTTGAGTTTATAGGGGCTAAGAAACAGTTCAACCTAATGCTTTGTAGAAATGAGTGTGCGTGTGTGTAAGTATCGTATAGATAGAAGAATGCAGCATTTCAAGCTGTCATACCAGTCAGTCAGTTCTCCTGTCAACCAACCTGTAATAATGATGGCTTGCAGCGCACCATTACATCTCCCTTTAATGTTTAGTTTCCTGAAGTGTTCAGTGCTGTTTTCTTCATCATGCCTTACTTGTCAGATTTTTTTGATGAGTATATTGATAGCATTACTAAATGAATTTAGTACAAACCAGAGGTGACACATTCCAGGTACGGTAAGAACCAGAAATAGCCATGTAACAGCAGTGGGACAAGCTGGTTTTCTCATTTACCACCTATGAAGTAGGTCACACTAACAGGTAGACCAACTATTCTAACTATTGTCTTCAACATTTGAAGACAATGTCATGAATGCACGGATGACTTAAGATCAGAAAATACTCTTGTGTAACCTGGCAATTCTCTTCAATGATCATTATTAGGTGTAAATGTACACAGTGAGCATGGAATCCATTCTGAGTGGACTGTGAAAACAGAACTACTACAGCTCAGTGGAGTGCAATATAATGCGGAAGCCTCTGTGTGAGTTGTAGTTATATAAAGCTGTGTTGTCAGCAAAATACAGAAATAGCAAAAACCATCTGAAATATACATTGTTGCCCATTCCTCTTTTTGTTCCTATTTATACACATCAGTAATTACCTTTGACCAGGTGTAATAATTACAAGCTGAGTCCCAGTTACACTTCATCAATAATAAATCTCATTGGCACAGGTAAAAAAGGTACAAATATTTTGTTCTAACTTCATAAGCAACCATGTATTTGCTGTGTAAAAACCAAAATCCTGTGTTCATATATGCTGCAATTTCCAAAAGAATTATCATAAAATAATTACTCCTAACTAACCATAGTACAGGTTAGAGGAAGGTAAAGGTGAAACAACAATAGTATCAGCACTGACTAGCTGCATGTGATGGTTCACAAACACAGGAATCTTCGAGGTAACTATTTACACACCTATACACCACACTGACCTCCTCACCTCACTTTTCATTGCGCTACTGTTCGTCAGCGTATGCATGTTACAACAGAACGTCTTGCATGAATAGCTCTTGGAGGGTTGTTTTCAGAGTTAACTGCACATACACTTTTGCCTTTATATATTTGGGAGGACCCTCTCTGTCTGTCTCCACATACCTCAGTCCATGTGATCGTTCATTAGAAACACTGTATAAGGTCAGTAATGGTTGTTCTGTGGCAGGTAGATGTGAAAAGCACTTTAGAACTTTGCTGGCAGCCAACTGGGAATAGTAACTTAAAGCATCTCTCACCTACAGTCCAGCTGCTGCAGGCTCATCCACAGTTAGAGTTTTATAAATACTCTATGCACATGAACATACCGAAGCTTAGGTTATAAAATGCTGTGGTTTTGTTTGATTTATATGATGAATTTTGATAACATATTTTGGCTCACAAACATGCAGCTGAGTTAATACTATTGCACAACAGCGTAGCCAAAGGCATAAGCGAATTAAGTGCATGCATAGATCCCATGTCCCCTGAGAACCTTTAAATGTTGTTTTTTTGTCATTTACTATGTCAATTACAATTGGACAAAATACTTTATTACGTTAATATAAGGGCTGGCCAGTCCCCTTTCAGACACTGTGTCCTATGAAAGTTGTTCATGCAATGCAAAAGATAACGCTGACGATACCTGCATCATCTCCAACTCCACACTGGAGCCTACAGCCACAGACCAAGGCCTCTTGTTTATATTGGAAGTATTTACCTATTTATTGAAAGGTCTTCAGTCGTAATCCAAGTGTGCTTGTTCTTAGTACTTAGCATTCATATTCTTTGTTTGGTTCAGCGAGTCACATGTCGGAAAACGGAATCCTGTAGGTGGACATAAGGTGGGGCAGGATGACATTTGCACTAGTACTGAAGATGAAGCTATGAGCTAATAGTTTGTTGACAGTGGTCACATAAAAGAGAAAAGGGATGGTAAAGATAGTAGTGATCAAATATGTCTAATGTTGGATTGTATGCTATGGTAAGTATTGACTACCTGCTGTCCAAGTTGCTCTATTTCCACCATCCCATCATTACATAACAGACTAAAACTGCCTCTGGTTAAAGTGAATAGACAAAAAAGCATGTGGTAATATGAGTATGCTGTCTGTGTGAGTGACAATAGTGCTGATGGTGTCCAAACAAACAAAAGTAAGTAAATAAATAAATAAATAAATTACATTCTGCTCAGGGCCCCATAAGGGCTTGGATCGGCCCCAAGTGTGGTAATTCCTTACCACAGCGAATGAGAGTGCAGCACAAATGCTAAAGCGAAAGGCTCTATAAACGCATTCCACAAAGGTTAGAGAAGAACTGACAAAAAGTTTAACTCAAAATGTATCACAATGAATACATGCATGATTTAATGAATGTAAATATTGTTTTACATCAGGTGGAGTGTGAGCTTTGGGTTCTCTGTCTTGGCTTGTCAACATTTGTTTAACTGTGGAAGACTCTAAAGTGCTGTGGCAGGACGTCATCTTAGCTTTTCACGTTTAGTTATGTCAACACAGAGGGAGACCGAAAGACAGGGAGAGAGAAACAGAGAGAGAGATGGAGGGAAAAGTTTTAACAAACAACCATTTATAGGTTATTAGAACTATTAACAACTTTGCATTTTTAGAAGATTACATATTTACCACCATAACAAGAACATGCTGTTCTATTGAAAACAATGGTCATTTGTAAAATAACACTAGTCTTTATCGAGCAGGGCTCCATTTAGATAATACAGATATGTAGCCAGTAGTATTTCCCACAGATGACCACATGTACCATTCTAATCTGCAAACAAAGATATTTTGTGTATCCTCCTTTTTCGGCACTATACAAAATTCCAGCTATGTTTTTCAGACCAATGCAGACTGAAACTCATAAAAAAGGAATCTCTCCAGCTTGGATACACAGTAGAAACACACACATAAACACACCCCACCCTCTCAGCACTCAAATCTAATTACATTAAAAAAAATTTAAGGCTTGCATTTGTGTGTATCCATGCGTTCATGTAAGAGAAACTGAACGGAAGGCAGAGGGACAAAGAGCTGAGTAAAAGTGTGGGTTTGAGGTATGAAAGGGGGCACCAAAGACATTAAAGTGGCCCCTCCTTCTGATGCTAAGATGCTGAGCGAGTGCCAGGTCCTCCTTCTGTCACTGACCCCCTGCATGCCTCATTAAACCCCTTAACTTGGTTATGGAATCATCCAAACACACACACACATAAGACCCTGGCCTGTGCCTCCTCCCCCCAAAAGCCCCTGGCCCACAGCAATGCCATATGTCTAACACAGACACTGGCAGTTCCTCATTGTTTTGTGTTTCTCTACAATCCACTGTGTTGCAACATGTGAGGAAGCCTGCAGGATGACTTTCAGGCGGCAGAACACCCTATGCTTTTGTGAAAAATGGTGATTCAGTTGATCCCACCTTTACCGTGGACACAAACAAGCATGATCTAAAACGTCTGCTTCTGAAATCACTTAAGTCAGCTTTGTTAATTAGTATTTTCTCTCGTTCATCAAATATTACATTCTATTCCACAAAGCCATTTCATTATGTACTAAACTCTAAAGCTACTGACTTTTATCAGAACATAATTCTAACCTGAAGCTCATTAATGCATCCTGTCTTTGCACAGTCAGTAAAACTGTCATATCTGACTTATCAATACTTGACAAGTGTGTGACACTGCTAACTCCAAATATCAGTGCTATACAAATGTTACACCTTATGTGCAAGTTGAAGTTAGTAAGAAACACAAGTCTGTGCTGGGCCAGATGGTAGGATAGGTAATCATTTGACAGTGTTGATTTTCTGTCATCCAGGTCAAGAGAAACATTGACACAAGTCAACCAATATATTCTTGTCACATGTTTGGTTGCTGTATTTTATGATAAATTGATTTGGCTTTCAGTCAAGTTGAGATTTAGTGATTAAAAGCCAGGGATAGATTGGAGAGTCACGGATACTGCCTGGTGTTTTGCATATTAGAAAAAATACAACTTTAATCAACATTTCAATTTTAATTTGATTTTAATTAGTACTTTGAGATTTGTTTTAAATTAACAGTGCACTATAAATGAAATGTATTATCATTATTATTATGATTCTTATTATTGTTATCATTCATTCACAGTAACTTCAGTGTAGTACATAAATCTATGTTTTGCTTTGCATTATTACAAGGATTTCAGATACAGATTGTATCATTATGAAACTTTAACCTGTGAACTAAGAAGATAAGATGAGAGGGGAGACAAATAAAAGGAAAGTAAACCGACACTCATCTTGGTTCTTTTACAAAATGAGGACAGACAAGCTGACTGTGAGCATTTTGATCCAGTCAGTCTCGTGATACATTTGTTTTATATTGAGCTGCTGCCGGATCCCATATGAAAACAATTTTCTTCAGTCGGCATTCTGGGAGAATTAATGTACGGACTGCGGAAAAACAGTAAAACTAGAGGAGTATACACAAAAGGAGATGATAGGAGGAAAAGCAGGATCAGATAAACAATGAAGACAGATCTTCTCCCTATTCTCTGGACAGATCTGCACTGCTTTTGGTGAATCAGTCCAGCTGCATCATGTAGAGCCAGTGACTCAGCAGTGGGTCCTGGGACGTGACCCATATCCACCATTGCTGTGATTGTCTAATGGATAAGTGTCAGACAAAGCAGGTCAGGACTCACCATCACTCCAAACCTTTACTGACATTCACAGGAGAGGCAGTGAAGGAACAGCTTCCCTGGCACTATTTAGTAAGAAAGCCAACTCAGCTGATGCTCAAGTGAAATCATGGGGAGTGTTGTTAGTGGACAACTTCATTGTGTGTGTATGTGTGTGAAACGCCAAAGAGCTAACCACCCAGACAGGTTCCCAATAAGTCCCCCCCCCTAAAAATAATAATGAGTTATCCTTCATAAACTTCCTGTATAGCTCCTGACTCTCTCCTGACCCTCAGTGCTTTGCTTATTGAACATGGAGACTTAATCAAAATAAAATCACACGTGTGCATGCATGGAAAACATGGAAGCGTGCAGCATTCTACAGGTTCACAGCATCCTAACATAAGATTACAGCTAATTATCCTTCTTAACTCTTAGAAAGATCTTATTCTAGCAAACTCCACAAACAATGTGCTATTGTTCAGAGGACGGAGCGTACTGCTGAACATGGAATGCACACAGTCCTTTGAGGTGAAGTGTCCTGCGTTTTTTTTTTTTTTCCAACGCGTGCCTGTATGAGGGAAGGAGAGAAGAGGGGGGTGGCATTAAAGTCAAAGGAAACACAGAGATCATACAGAGCAGAGGAAAAAAAGAGCATGCAGGCTCCTTACCCATAAGCTAGCGTTCTTGAGAATTTATTTTGCCAGCAACAGAAAAAGGTAAAGTATAATTTGTGAGACTAATGTTTGGGCTGAGTTGACGAAAGAAACCAGATAGTGTACCTTCTGACTGCTTTTGATCAAGTTGACAAATCTGTTTATCCTTTTTCTTCAGCTTGAAAGCTAAATGAAACTCACAAGGGGAAACAACAGTGAATAGGTTAAAGACTAACTGGGAACCAGTGACGGCTGTTTACAAAGGACAGCTTGGGTAATAACTTGGCTGCTTCCCTTTCTAGTCAGCCATCATGAGAAACCTTTCATTGACTTTCTGATTACTTACTTTTCTTGCCTATAACTTCTGTTTTGCAGTGTCTTACAGAATCACAGCAGAGATTTGTAGTTTAAAATACATTAAAATCATATTTGTGTGTTCCATTTTGTGTGTTTTCATAGGTATTTAGGACTTGAATGGGATTACAGAGGCGTGCATCTGCGTTAGATAATACTCTTACAGCCACAGACATCTTCTCCAGTGCTCTGCCAGGCCTCAGTCTCCTGACATGGACATGCAGCTCTTAACTTGAATCTGATTGCACCACACACCCCCTGCTGTCTAATGAGAGGATTAGACTGTACATATTTGTTACAATCCCCTGTTTAAAGTTTCCCCGTCCTCCGCCTCTCTCTGTCTCCCTCTCACTTCTGCTCCTCCTCCTCCATTCTGTCAGGCACACTGCTGTGTTTATGGGTCTCTGTAGTTTAATAGAGTATCTTCTGGCCTGCTGACACATGGAAAGCACAAACATTCATGCATGCACAACAAGAGCCTCTGTACGCCTGTGTACACCTCCACATGTGGGCACATAAACTTGCACACACACACACACACACACACACACACACACACACACACACACACGCAACCTTGTAGTGAAAACATTCACAGAAAAGTATTTGGTTTTTAAATCACCACAGTTCGGTAGATGGAGGGGCCTCGGTTTTCCTGCGTGTGTGTGATCCGGGTGTTTATTACGTTATTGGAATGCAAAATTAAATTCTGTAGTCACTTATGGGGACTTGGCATCCTTATGGGATGAAATGCAGGTCCCCGTGATGTAAATCATTAAATCTGCATGTTAAGGTTAGGGTAGGGTGAGGCATGTTGCGGTCAGGGTAAGTCTCCAGGAAATGAACATAAGCCAACATAATGTCTCCCAAACACGTGGAAACCTAATATGTGTGTGTGCATCGTGTCCGCAGAGAGATCTAAGGACGATCAGCACCATCCTCCCCGTTTACGGATAAAAAATATAAAGCTGAATCAAACCTGCCAGCATAATTACCAACAGGAATCTGAAGAATGCTGTGATCTGGACTGAGCCTGACACCATGTATAGGGCCTCATGCAGCTGACTTACCCCTTCTCAGAATGTGAGTGTGTACACTGTGTGTGTAGGTGATAGTGTTGTGGGTACCATTTGTTCTAAATGATACATTCTTGGTATTACTTGCATCGCGTAACCCAACTGATTACTAGAGACTGATGTGGTGGTAGTTGACTCTTTTAACATGTTTATAACCCACATATCGTACACTTCCACTCTGTGAACTCCAGTTTGTGTACTTATCTAGTTTCCCTTTTACAGCCTGTGATGTTCTGTGCTCCGGTACGGAAAGAGGCCATGTCACTTATCTGAGGAATTCACCCTGAACATCACCTCTTCATAAACACTCCCGTGTGGAGCACGTTCTCTCTTTCTCTCTCGTACCCACTCATACCTCTGCGGATCCTCATGGCGTGCCAACAGCTTTGTTTACGAATAGCTGCAGCCCCAACATATACAAGAGGTTCTACTTAAACAGTATTCATCATGCAAATCTGCACGGACTGACTGTCACATACAACTCCCATGAAGTGCGTACATTGCTGACATATTTCTCTGTCTTTGTGTTTTGAATGTCATAGCTTCAGAAAACAGGTGGTCCTCATTAAGCTTGTCTAGAAACATTTGTCAAGACTTAGTAACATGCAAAGGTCTCCCATGATTCATGTGAGTGTCTAGCTGAGTGTTTTGCTCCATTCTCTGAGAAAGATATCAGATATGCACAAAATTCCTTATGGATGGGTTCAAACCCTTCCATCCTGCTGTTTCACATCCCTCATAGTCTATGGATTCTCAGGAACGGACAATGGTCTGTTGGGGTAAGGAAATGATTTGTATCTTCCTCAGAATGTCTGACAAAGGGATCAAACAGTCGCAAAACCTGTAGCACAAAAAGTATTCGTTGTAGCCTACAACTGAATTCCAGTCGATGGGGAGAATGCCAGAGTGTGGCGACCGAGATAAGAATGGCACCTGGAGAATGCATTTGAGAGCACGAGAGCATGTGTTTTTGGAGTAAATGATATGCTAGAAATGAGCAAACAGTCTCATACAATACATTCAGTAACAGGCCTTTCTGCACAGTTCTGTTCAAACAGATGGGTTGGAAGATATGGGCTGAGAGTTTAAAAATGTCAATATTTTTCTATTATTGAACTACAGATTAATCAACCATTATTTGCAATCTCTCGATCAGCTCTATTTAACATCATGACATAATGAAATATTTGGTGTATCTCAGTTATGTTGTGCCCTGTGTGTGTGTGTGTGTGCTATTCATCTCCTGTGACTGTGTTTAATATCTGCACATGCATCTGGTGGTGTATTTTGTGCATACACTGATGTATGCGTCTGAGCATTCATTTGTGGGGTGTAATGTGACACCTAGGGCTCATGAGGAGGACTAAATCCCTGACCCCCATATGGAGATGCTGACATAGTCTGTCTAAAGGCCTGGCAGCTAATGGAACATGAATCGACATGAATACATTGTAGATGCACAGAGAAAATAAGCCTATAAAAGCCCCACCTGCTCCAGCATCACCCCAAATAGAACACAGTCAGAGAGGATGGGTAATATGGTGTCTAAGGAAGTGAATGAAAAATATACAAAATCACTGCACAATGAAAGAAATAGAGACATAAAGCAAACTCCAAACACTGATTACGCTGTTGTGTCTTCCACACACATTTAGAATATCAATATCACACCATAGCATAATGACATTATCTCATATATTCGACATAATGGGTTTTAAACACTAAACACATACAAACGCACATTCCACTAATGAGATTTTGGCCCCCAACTTTCTCTGTTGTATATCTTGTATTATTGTGTATATTTACATAATGTCTCATAAATATAAAGTTCATATAAATAAAATATCTCAGACACATTTAACGTGGACATGCATTTCTTATTATATTTTTCATTATCCTCAAATGACTGCATGTTAAAAGGTTGTTTTCTCAGCTCAGTTCAACTTGCTGTAGAAGCGACAGTGTTTGTATCCAGAAAGCACAATATTTACCATAAATAACAAGTTGAGAAACCACACTTAATTTCACAGATTTATTACTCCCTTTGGGACTGCCGGCATCTCCACAATAAGTTCTTGTCGAGCTACAATTTGAGCTCGAAAGCTTTGAATCCAGCTGTGCGTTTTGTTTTTGCTAGTCTAGGAAACCAGCAGAGGCACATCCCTTATTCCCTTCTTCTCTCTCCCCCATACTGCTAGCATGCATGCATGTGTACAGTATATACTGTGCCATACTGTATTTATGTAGAAACACTGTAACCATAGAGGCCTGCATATACCGTCCAGGTTTTTTTTTTTTTTGCAGAGGTCAAGTCTACATCTCTTCCTCCATCAGTGGATACCAACTGTCTTATGTGACTGTGTGTTACATGAACTCATTAACAACACATCTGGAAAGAATATAACCATTAGGGCCTGGCAGCTCCACCTTCACAGGCTCTGGCTGGTTTAAACTGCATTGCTGTTAAGTGCTGAGTGTGGATCATATTCTATGAAGCAGCTATTACATTCTGGGGTGTAACAGTGAAACATATTGGTTTATCTATTGCAAGTATTTGGTTTAAACATATGATCCTATCAAGAATAAATAAAACAACAAAAAAAAAACACAGCTAACTGCTTGATTCTTGCTCACTCACTTGGAGTTAAGCAAACAAAAATGTAGTTTAGCTTTTACTTTTAAATCATGTAAAAGCCTAAAAATGTTTTTCACTGTCAGAACTTAACTGTCTGCAGTTTCTGCGAACATGGTGCGAGGTCATTAGCTGACGGCTGATGTTTGTCATTTTCACATGAATCTTGATGTATTGTGCACATACATTCTTCAGTCACAGTTCCATCTGTTTGTAGGGAGAATAGTGAGGCCCTCAACAGACCCCTGAGAGGTTTAAAGTATGCTGGCCTCCTGCAGTCTCCCAGCAAACACACTAAATACTCTGCTCTGCTCGGGCAGGCCGGTTTTAATTCAGCCTGGGCCTCATGAGGAGGTGAACTACTTGGACTCCAGCCAGGTAAATGGCTCAAAGTAAGAGCAATGAGCCATCAGGAGACATCATCTTCAACATACTCATGCCTTTTCTTTTTATTTAGTCTAGCAGTTGCCCTCTCAATGCCTTCAGATTCCTCAGTTCTTTTTCCAGCACTGTCCATTGCGTGTTTATAAAATGGTGTCTTCTACACTGTGACAGGGGAGAAGGGGGGAAACATGACCTCCGTCCCTGTGGGAGATATGACCACCAATCGGCCACCTTACTGCACAGTTTTCTAGAGCTGACTCATCCAGTTCCCTCCCCCTTTTCTCTCCTTTTATTGCTTGGAGCATACACTGAGTATCGTTGGCAGTGAGGACCTTCTGCAGGCGGTGCCTCTGATTTACTGATTGATTCTAGCATTAACAACCAGCCCCTCCCCCCCCCCCACCACCCGACGCAGGGAACACACCTGC
>JAPQRQ010000018.1:29503688-29523741 GCA_037367365.1 Apogon talboti | reverse complement strand
GTTACAAGCCCAGGCTGTTTGCTAAGGTCTTGATAATGCACAGATTCAACAGAGGACAGGTCATTGATCAAAGAAAATGTGAAAACATACAACAATTCAACCATCAAGATATTTGCTTCTCCTCTTTTATCTAAACTAATATTTTTAAGGTTTTTCACAGGCCATCACGGGCACCTTTGTGATGGCTGTTTTCACAGTATTTTAGTGATTACTGGGTCATTTAAATGAAAATATCAATAAATTCTGTGATCATGAAAAAAAATCATTAGTTCCAAGCCTAGTAGAATTACTATTGATTTTCATATACTTAGAATATACTTCTTGGACAGAGCAGTCATGTGATTTGATGGAGGTACACCATTAACTTAATTAGAAAAGAAAAGCTATAATCAAAGTCTATATAGAACTGATCAATTGGAATCAAGTTAACATATTTAGTATCTTTAGATGATACCAAAAAGTCTAATACCTTGTTTTCTTCATGTTCAAACATGTTAGTGTTAAATTTTTAGCCACTGATTCTAAGTGGATAATGGTAGGCACATGGTAGCAGACCACAGACCTTTTGCTTACTAACGGTACAGACATTTGCCTAATTACATAATATCCTTACAGTAATACTTCTACGTAAAGGCCTTTTACATTGGACACTTGTTTAAGCACTATTATCCCACCAAGTGGTACATGGAAAACAGCTTTACTTCACAAATTATTCTTTGACTGAGAAAGGTGTCTAAAATGGTCAACACAGTTTGTGTGAGTCAAAAAATATGTTTATATACAAACTAAATTACAGGTTTTGGTGAGATTCTCTACTGTGTTGCAGTATCCCCAGTATTTTACAAAATGATGCTCAGGAGTAAAACAGTCCAACAAACAACTATCTACAGTTTAGAAACACTGAAACTCAATATATAAACAGGAAACATAGATTTTATAAGACAGTTTACTTACTACAGAGGCATGAGGAGTTTAGACTACATCCTCTGAACTTAAATGACAGTATGTTCAGTTCTTTACTGAGCTTTGCATGTCAGTAGTTGGGCTCTATTTCTAATTTTGTAATAAAGAGAACCGTCTATCCAGGTTTAATAAACCTGGCAGAGAATCCACATTAAAAACTCAGTGGGTGGAAGGACAGACACATGGTAATCTTTAAGCGGCTGAATCCTCTTTTCGGAAATGGCAAGGTTTTTGTTGGCAACCTGCTCTATCCTTCTCAGACGAGGCAGGACGGAGGACATGAGTGTGTGAGACTGTGAGAAACATGGCTGAGGAGAGAAAGATCTGCTGAAGTCTGAGAAAAAATAAATGAAATCTGCCCCTGCCAAACAGTTACATCACAATGAGTACCATATAGACACTTTCTAGCTGCACCATGTGATAAATATTAGATTATATTCATTAGGACGTGTTGTGCCCGATACGTTTCTCAACATATAAGTTAATTATAAGCATGTCCAGTGGTCAGCACGTAGGAATTGGTCACTGAGCAAGTATGTGAAACACACTCAGAACTGCCTGTTAACCCCTGAATGATATAACCAAAGGATATAATATGAAAGACTGCCCTCTACTGTTGAGTAAAATACCAAACCCAAGTCTCAAAAAAACCCAAAAGAATCCTAACCAGGGTTGCTTGCAAGTGCTGCCAGGGGGTAAGTCACATTACAGGCCTCTCAAGAAGCTCACATGCTTGTCATGTAACATTTATTTAGGTGAGATAACTGTGTAATCCTTGTTTCAACTATCAAGTCAACAAATCACGTTCGCCTAAGTCAGAGAGCGTACCAGACTCACAGAGGCATAACTGTGCAGGTTCAAAAGCTGACATGAGAAAGACGAAAACAAGAACCATGTATACTCTTCTAGTTTGAAAGAAAGGAACAATAACGTTTCTTCATAGAAAAGAAAATCAATTAAATGCTACATTGTCATTTTTTTCCTTTTTAATCAAGTCTTCCACTTTTTTGCAGACACAATACTAGAAACAGCTGTGACTACAGTATACAAAGTGCTGCTACATTGTAATATCCATAAATGTGGCGTTTCACAAATGAAAGTACTACATGACAGTTTAAAATTAGCTAGTTTCATTTCCAACTTTTTTTCTGTTTAATGTCTGCTAAACCAGAAAAAAGGAAGTAAGGCTGTACACATTAGCCAGAATATTTTACAGGGAATCCTGACCTTTGACATAGCATTTTATGTGCACATATGGATAGAAATCCCATTCAAATTAGATTAAAAAAAATGCAATCTCTGTCATTTTGTTTCCAAATTTGATGTGTTTACTGTTGGAAGTGCCTCTATTGGTCTTGCTCTGTTGTTAAATGTAAGAGTTCTCAGTATTCACAGGTGTAAGGTGGCAGAGGTTTGTGTCATTGCATTGTAAATAAAAGTGTTGTTGAAGGGCACAAACTGGTGGCTGATGATCTTGATGGCTTCTTGAGCAGCTGATCCTGAAGGAACATAATGATATAAGATTATATATATATATATATATATATATATACATAAATAAAAGCATTGCACTGGTTGGATGCACTGTGTAAGTAAACAGAGATAAAATAAAATTACCTCCCAAAAATGCAGCGACAGTGTGTGGCTCTGCAGCACCATAACGGCAGCTAAAAGTGATTAAAAGAGGAACAAGACAATCATTTAAAACCTTACTCTAAACATGATTAACTCCAAAAAAAACCCCAACCTCAAATCCATAATTTAGCACAGGAATCAACAATCAGTAAATCTAACAGGGACAAGGTCTTACAACTCATGAATATAATCGTCTTTGATGTTGACGTTGAGGCTGTACTCCTGCAGGAGACTGTTAACACAGAGCTTCAGACTGCTGATGTCCTCCTCCACCTGGTAGTTGTAGACTCCTGGTAAGAAAGAGCAGAACACAAGACAAATAAAATCAGTGCCTGCACTGTATTAAAACTAGACTATGACATGTTTAGAGTTGAATTATCTACTGATACTATAATCATAATGTCACAGATGTTCTGCTTATATGTCAGCTAGTACTTCTTGTCATAAAAGCAGATGTTTAATGTATGAAAGAGGTATTTGATTTTTGATACACAATACTAGTCATCCAAGTCCACAAACCCAGGTTCAGTTAATATTATCACTATGAAATCTGTGGGCCAAGTAATACATGCAACTTTTAGTAGAAGCCACAGGTCTAAAACACTGAAGATCCTTGTCCTCATTGCTGTTGCGAGTTTGCATGGTCTAACAGTAACCAACAGCTCCCCTTTGAGGAAGAGTTTGTTATAACAAAAGTGTTTAGAGTTTTAATGTTGCAAGGCGTTCTAACATTAATTTAATAACAAAGGTCTGCATGAACCACTGTACCTGGGTAGCGTGAATGTTGCTGATAGAAGCGATCAACAGCACGAAGCATGAGGTAGAAGACCATCTCACTATCTGGATTGTCCATGCAAGAGGCTGAGCAGACAGTTAACAGCAATAAGTGAAAACGGCTCACATCATTCAGAACAGAAAGTGATATTCTGTTTGTTCCAAAAAGAAAAGGGAATGATTAGTTATTAAGATCAATTTTATTAAAAACTATTTAATAAGGATATGAGTTGACCTCCACCTTACCTATTTCATCTTTATTCACTGAATCCACATTGTACTCTTCAGCCAGAGACCTGCAGCGTACCACCCTCAGAAATGATGCATTTTTACCTACACACCAACACAAACCACCGCATTTAGGACAAAAGTAAATGACAGTCGTGCTGCCCTTTAAAGTAGTGTTCTTCAGAGAAGTACATGATGGCACATTTCATTTGCTGTCCAATAAGTAACAAAAACTTGACTCAAACAAATGATGCACACTGGTTTTGATTTAGATATAAACAAGTGTGTGCCATTATCATGAATGTTCTCACCATAAATAATAGATTGAATTATGACAGTCAAATTAAGGAATGTGCACTGTTTGAGGGACAAACATTTCAGCCACTTTTTTTCTGGAAACACATTTGAACATGTACTTACTCCAGTGACATGATGAAAACAGTTTCAAATCACAAAGTCTCCAAGACACACACCATATAGTATATGCTATCAGCAGTCTAATCAGGTCGAGATTTATTTTCATGTAAATGAATGAAAACACCAACATGTGAGCTGATGTGTGTTTATAAAAGTAGGAGCTACTTACAGAACAGTTTGATGTCTTTTTCAGAGATGTTCTCTGGTGACTAGTGAAAAAAAAAAGTCACTTGTGTGCAAACCATTTTAATTTCATTATAAGGCAGGTGCCTGATGTAAAACATGAAATTTAATGCTTCAAAAATCACTGATTAATTATGTAACATCATTTCACTTATGTTGTCTGCCACTATCATGTGATCATTCCAATCAAAGATTTTACAGACTGTAATTTCTTTCTTCAATGAACAAACAAGCTACACAGAAAAAATGACAACTTACCTTTCCAACAGACTGCAGCAGATACTCTACATGCTTAGAAACAGCCGCTGCATCCTGCATAGCCTTTTCCCTGTAACTGTGATAAAACACATAAACAAAGTGCAGCATAGTTACAGAATCCAGATCTTCTCTTAGACAGACATGTCATCAGTAGCTATTGTGTTGCATACTGTGTCATCTATAAGTGCATTATTAACCTTTCTACCTATAATGTAAAAAGGACAGTCCAAATGTATCGATACAGTTATCGTCTTTGTGCTCCACACTTACACATTTTGAAGGTTGATAAATTTCTGAGAGTCTGCGATCATATCTGGTATCGTCCCCCGTACAGGTAGGTTGCCATTGCCTTCATTGTGAACAAATTCCTTGACAGCGCGTAGCATCACCCAGAAGGATGAAGTCTGGTAAACACACAAATGGAAAGTAAGTCACAGTTATAAAGAGCAAAACTAGCACTTCTGTTAAACTAAATGGAAAACCATTTAGAAAAACAGTCAGAGAGGACAAATTCAAAACCTGTGATGTGATATTGCTACACTGTTGACTGTTGAAGAGGTCTTCCACAGCACTTGGAACCTGCAGAGTCAAGAAAAGTCTCATTTAATCATGCATTCCTGTCAGTAAAGAAAACAGATTAAGTTTATAATGGCCAAATGCATTTGGTACAACATAATAAAATAACTACTACAAAAAAAAAAATCCCTGGTACCTTGGTTGGATTTAAAGCAGTGTTCACATTCTTAATAGCTTCCTCAAAGTTTTCTTCATCTTCTGGTACACCATTCTCATTCTTCAAGATTCCTGAAGAAAAAAAAAATGAAATGTAACACGTTGGATATTTATTGTAAGATATTCTAGTATTACAACACTCAGTTAATTCAACTTATAGAGGTAAATAAAGACATACCTTCCCGAATAAACCGTTTGAAGGCCTCTTTCTCTCTGTAAGTCTTTGGTGGTTGACAGTTGTGCTAAAAAAAAATATCAAGATGTTTTATTGAAGACATACACAAACACAACACATAACAACAAGGTGAAGTTCTCACAGGAAATGTGCTTTACCTCACTGAGCCATTTGTCTAGGTATTTCGCAACAACAATTATCCATGGT
Source organism: Apogon talboti (assembly GCA_037367365.1). NCBI lineage: Eukaryota > Metazoa > Chordata > Actinopteri > Kurtiformes > Apogonidae > Apogon > Apogon talboti. Next base: position 29,518,169 of record JAPQRQ010000018.1, on the reverse strand, counting down.
GTGTGACTGTGGTCCTAAACAGCAAAGTGGAGAACAGTGGAACACATTATGTGTAATGTTGTGTAATATTTAAAGTGACAATTATACATTTACAAAAGGTGTTGACACAGTATCGCCCACCTTCTTTTCCATGTTTTCAAGATCATAGGACTGAATATGATTCTTGAATTCGGAAAAGGGCTGGTCCAACCTCAGGTCTTCGAAGGCATTGTCGGGGTGAGACTCAATCACTGAAAAAAGAGGCAGCAAAATATGAAAAATGGAAATTAGCTAAAAAGTCAGTACAACAATGAAATCACCATACCACATTAAATACATACATATAATGACAGAGGTTGAATATCTACATGAAATGTCTCCTGATTAGTTATTATCCATTCATGAAGTTATGTGTTCATAGACCAATATGAACCAAATTTATACTTACAACACTCAGAAATTGCATTTATTAATATGTTAACTATTTAATTAGATTCAAAGTAAGTGTTAGTACTACTAACCTGTATGCTCCTGCACAACTAGTCTTATGTAGCCTATGAGACCATAGGTTTTACACACTAGGAAAGGCACAGCAGCACTCCACAGAACTGAACCAAGCCGCAAACATGTGCTATTTAGAGGAAATTAGACAATTAGTAACTACTCTTCTTGAAATTATTTTATAGTGTAAAAGTCCATAATAGATATTACTATACCTTTCTGGCAACTGGACACCAATGACTATGTTAAACCTGTGGAAAAACTCTGGATCATTGTCCAGGAGCTTATCTGGACTCTGCAGGTATAGAAGAATAAACCAGCATCCTTTGTTACAAACAGAATTAATCATTTTGCAGAATTACTTCAATGTCTACTTTACTGAGTCAATTCTTAAGCTTTCACATGTTCTTGGGAATTACTTTCAACTGTGTTCATGAAAGTCTGATACAAATTCAGAGATTTTATGAAAAAGTAGTAGTCCTTGTTATTAGATCCATAAGGCATACTATTACCAGAGTGAAACTTTGTGATGTCATGGTAACACAATTACCAACCTCTTCAACAAAGTTTCCAGACACATCACTGTTGAGTTCTTGTAGCAGCTCAGTGGCAGCTTGGGCTCTGTTCTGCAAAATAAAACCTATGGTCAGACATTTTACAAATGTGTTGATACTAATAAAGTATATTGCAAAATAAATTACTTCACTCATTCATCTTCTGAACCAACTTTATCCTCACTAGGGTCGTGGGAGGTGGTGGAGCCTATCCCAGCTACCTATAGGCGAAGGCGGGGTACACCCTGGACGAGGCGCCAGTTTATCGCAGGACCGTCATATATAGACGAACAACCAATTGCAAATTACTTCATGTCTAAAAAATTTTAGGGTGCTACCAATCGAGAGTCTCAGTGCTAAGCTAATGGGAAATGACACCACTTTTGTGGATACTGAAATAAAGCATAGTTTATTTTTTATTTCTTCATAAAACAAGGAGGAGAGAAGCATTACGCAAGGGGGGAAAAAGAAAAAAAAAATCTATGCATTTATGATTAGATGTGGGACAAAATATTGATACAGGAGTATATCACATTACTTCCTCTTGTGATATGTTATTTACTCACAGGTGCCACATTGTCTGACGATGTGTGTGTGTACCAAATAGGTACAGAACTTTGAGACATTGTAGTTTTTTGAGCATTATTTTGATTTTTTTTTTGTAAATCTGACATTGCCTGCCATTTTAAGTGTTCTTTTTTCTTTTACAGTTACACATATCATAGAGGAGTGTCTTGCAATTTATCACTTATTGCAGAATATCTGTATCGTAATACTACAATTGTAACAATAGTGAGAGAGGAGAACAATATTGCTGACTCTAACCTTGAGAGTGTTTTTTTTTTAATCATATGTGTACAAATATGTATGTAGCAATGTGTACCACTGTTCCCCAAGACAAATCTCCCACACGGGACAATAAAGTTTATCCTGATCCTGATACTGTTACGATTACTTCAAGAGCGATTTGATGAACAATAAACAAACTGAGAGTCAATCGGAATACATCTGAATTTATAGAGAATCACCCTGGGGTTGTCATGTTAGCAGTATAATGAAGTACATTCAGTGACATCAGAGTACACAGTCAGTTTTCCTGACCTTGTTGTGGATTATAACAGCCTTTATTAATTTTTTTTGTGACACATTTATTTATTTTTATTAAACTAACAGAGGGACTGATATCCCCCTTTTTGCATTTTCTACCCTATGAACTTTAGTGAATTAAAAGGTAAAAAACCTGTGTTGACAGTTTGCACTGTGCACCCAGTTTGTATCCTACAGTGAATAATCCATTCATTTTAGGGCTCTGATGCAGCTAGAGCATGCAGTATGTCTTTGGTACCACTGTTTACACAAGTTTATCATTCAGCAGGGCCGATGCTCACAACGTTACTGTAATAGCTATTGTTATAGACACAGTTCCCTGTGCGAATAGCTCTGTACTCTGATTACCACTGTTATTTGTGACAGACATTTTTCCTTGTAACACATACCTTTCCAATGCTGTCTTTGCTCAGGAAAAAGCTGCAAAATAAAAATTGAAAAACCAATAGGTAAATGTAATCAGATATATAAAAAACAAATTATATTTAAGACCAACTTTGAAAAACATTGCTGGCTTACTTGTTTCCCACATCCTCTCCAGAAACTATGTGTCCATCAACTATAGTAAAAGCTCCAATACCTAGGACAAAAATAATTTATTCACTCCGAAATTTGCCTCCATGGGCACCTGCAGTATTATTACAAAAGAGAAACACAGTTTCGTACCTGGAAGTACAAGGTTTTTCAATATCTCTGTTCCAGTTGATGTGGCGTTGATGAGACAAACATGGGCATTTTCAAGGGCTTCCTGGCCGTGGTCACCCCACAGTCTGAAAGCACACATGATAACATGGATCTGTGTTATAATTTAATTATAAAAATTGTTTTCAGTTGAAATATAGCAAGCGCTGCGCAAGGTGGATGTTAGCTAGTAATGGACTGCAGTCACTCGGTCACTCTTTCCGTTATTATAATTTGCAACAAGCAAAAACAGACAATAAAACTTCATTCTACAACACAACACAAGTCTGGTGACGCCATATAACCAGTTAAAGCAACAAACAAACTCGTCTCATCTTAAAACTGAATACTAACGTGTGGGATCTACAACAACAACAACGTACATAGCAAGTAGGCTAACGTTAGCACTATAACGTTAGCTCTCCTGTCTCGTCAGTTAATCTGCTATGTCTTCTCAGTGTTAACTCTCACAACACTTCGATGTATAAATATTGTCTATCAATTCTTAGCCGCTGTTGGAATTTACCTGAGCTGCCTATCGTATTTCTGCTCTTTAGAGGCTTTGGTGGCCGCCATGGTACCTTTCAAATGTGACGGTACATTCGTTTTAACATACGGACCGGCAGATTCGACAGATTTAACCGATTTACTTTCGCACTTTCGACACTTATTCTCGCGTCATGACAATTCTACATATTTGATTATATGTTACATTTAAATTGTTGTAACATTTTATTATGTAAAAAAATTATAATAAACTTTAAAGTGTTGATGGAAGCAGTATAGTGCACATTTCTTGAGAGTGTAATAACAACTGTAAGTAAGTGTGCACGTATGAATGAGGAAAGCTACCCACCACAGGGGGGCCACACTGAGCTGTTTTCTGTAAATATTATACCCATGGAGGAGAATAAGATATATGGGTATGTGATGTTTCGGAGTTTACGGAGTGGATTCTTAACATGGTGCGTTTAATCTGTTTATGTGTTGACAGCATGCAAATATAATTTACACATGATTGTAAATATTATGAAGGTAGACTTTCATGTGCAATGAGGTATGGTTATCTGCAGTTTTTCATGTTGTGTAATGAAAAATGCCATTTTAATGCAGCGACAGTGGGTAAGATTGGCTGTGAACCTCTAATGACAATACGCCAGGTGGGCTGTTTGTGTGTTGTGTGGGCGTGGGGGGGCGTGTCAAGGAATGGCTAAATGCCCTTCCCCTTTGGCCCCCACAAGCCTTCATTAATAGCGGCACCGGTGGACGTCCCGGGTCATCTCCACGCGGGACAGGAGACAGGGGACATTTGCATCTGGAAAACAGGGACAATGAAGGGGCATCACTGGGGCTATGGGAAAGAGGACGGTAAGATCTTCCACATCCAAGCTTCTGGTAGTAATGACTGTTTACTTAGGCTGCTGTCACTGCGTTTGGCTCCTGCGTGCAGGAGCGCAGGCTGGATGTTAAGAGGGCTGTAATGCAAGATTAGCCTCATGCTTAAAGGGATGACAGCGGCCACCTTAAGTCAACCCTCCTCTCTGGGCTCTGGATTGGCGCAGGGAAAATCCAAACATTGACTTTTTTCTACTTAGTCGTTATCAGCAAATAGATCCACATCAAATAGGGCAGACGTTAATAGAATTCAGAGTAATTCTTGAGCCCACGGTTGCTTTCTTGAAATTGTGAAAATATTCTGTTAAATTAAAAGGAACAATTACTGTTATAATACTCATAAACTTTATTTGTACATCAATTATTACAACAGCTCTACAAAGTGCTCTAACCCAAGCACATTAATGATAAATTTCGCATTGATTGAAAACCCACCGGCACATTAGAGAATAAATAAAAGAACAATTAACCATAAAGAAAGCTTAAGCTGTAGTTAAAACACTAATGATGCAAAAGTAATGGATACATTAAAACAATGTTTTGCCAGACTCAAGTGCAGTATCAAGAAGAATACAGTAGACTCAAATTATTTAGAAGAAGAATAGGAAGAATGAAAATAACTTACAGGCTTTTGTTATAAAAACGGAGTCCTCAAATATGCTTTAAAACTAACTGGTATAGATTGGTCAAACGTATATGTACATGCTTTAAATACTGTCATGACTACTGTGAACATGTATTTTCTAAGGTCCATCTGTATGGCACAACAATTACCCCGTGGCCCGTGGGAGTCGACAGTCTCCCATTGACATCGTCCCCCATCAGGCTTCACGTGACCCCAATCTGAGCCAGATTGTCCTGAACTATGACCGTTGTACCTCCGTCAACATCTCCAACAATGGACACTCTGTAGTCGTGGAGTTTGATGACACAGATGATAGATCAGGTAAGAGAAAAGCTGTTTTGAGTTTGTGTCTTTAGTTATGTAATAGGTTTTGGTATTTAAAGATCAAACTGTCATCACTTAAGTGTCAAATAATGTAAAATTAGTATAATGCACACATCACACACATATATTATGTGATGCATTATGTGTGTCATTATATTACCTTTGTGCTTAAAGATTAGACATTTGCCCTGCAAACCTGTGCTCGCCAAAGGTCAAAGTCCTGGAACGGTCTCAGCCCCATGTGATGGAAATATGATGCTAAAAGATTACTTTCAGTGAAGATATGCTTGAAGTGTGGGATTACCTGGAGTTTTCAAAAGTGCAACCTGTCTGCATAACTGACCGCAATCAAAGTTTGCAAATAAACCCCTGATGATGCTGGAGGAAACTGCAGCTAGCAGTTAACTGTATGAGTACCTGTCTGCTGGACAATAACCTGAAATGATCTCAGTGTTTATTATGGCCCTATTTGCTTTTATCACCGGGTGGATCCATGTTAACCACCCTGTCATTACCATGAATGATAAGCTCAGAAATGTGGGGCTGTTTGACTAAGACATTTAGTATCAAGAATGCAGCCATCAGTGAAAATTAATGACAGAGAAGGCCTGTAGATGAAGTAATGCACTTCCTCAGCGTTTCTCCCTAGTTTAAATGAGTGCACAAATCCGTTAAAGCTGCTGTTGTCAGTTTTCCATGTGTAACTGAGTACAGTGTTTACACTTTTGTTTTGATAAGAAAAGGAGTGTAGCCTAATCATGAAATAAAATACAATAATTTAAAGGCACAAGAACGCTATTACAGTAATCCAATGTGATTAACATATACCATGTCATAATATAATTTGAAATATTTACAACACCACCACCTTTAACAACCGTCTTCACAACATGTGCTACATTTAAGGGCCACCTTCCTCTACTGATTATTCCTTTGATTTTGACTCATTTATAACGTGTAAATAAATACAGATGCATGTTAGTGCACATATTTTGGTATCAGATTGTTTTTCTGGTTAAATGCATTGTCCGTACGATGGGCTACGTGTTTTATTTTCTGTCATTACTATCTAGCTAACATGGCCTTCTCTGTTAGGAAAAAGGATGTCAGCCACATCACTTTGAATAACAATCACATTAGTCTGGTGCAGAAGCCTATACCGGTGCAGCCACAGGCTTGGAAAAAAGTCTGCGCTGTCATGACTGTATTCTGAAGTGCATTGTGACATAAAATATACTCTTAACTGATAAAAACTAAGGTAGACTTGAGCTGAAGGTTCTATGGAGTTCCTGTGTTCCTGTGCTTTATTTGTCACAGGTTTGGCTATTTGTGTCTCAAACCAAAGCTTGTGCTTGAGAAACCCCATGATTTGTGTGAACAGTAAAGCAGGTTGTCTGTTCGGTAGCGCTCATGTCTCTGCTTTGACAGGGAAACTGAGTAAAGACTGCCAGGTGTTAAGCGATTGACTCGTTCTCTTATACGTGTGAGTCCTGCACTGGCATCAAGCTGTGCGGATGAGGCTCAACACTGGATGCTCTGTGCAGCATGCAGCTTCTAAACAGTCTGCCTCTCACCAGCAAAGAATGCAAACCTTCTATTTTTTAACATCCACTCTCGTCTCTTATAGTGATCCAGGGAGGCCCTCTTGACAACCCCTACAGACTAAAACAGTTTCACTTCCACTGGGGTGAAAAGGGATGTGAAGGCTCTGAGCACACTGTGTCAGGAAATAGCTATGCATCTGAGGTCAGTGTTTTGGACCTGAACCGCTTTAATGTGTCAGTAATGGGCTTCAATCCAAATGTATCACAAGTTTGTGACAAAATTGGGATTTACTAATTTATGCAGATTTTCATCCACCACCACTATTACGCAAATATTTCCCATTTTTCTCATTATATTTTCATTTTTCACTCATTTATAGTTTTTCTACTTGTTTTTTTCTCTGCACTTGCTTGTTGTATGTTGCTTTGTTGAAGCTTTTCACTTTTTTATTTTATCAACATAGGTTTTATACTTAATTGGGAAAATATTTTTGAGATCTTCAAATGTTTGTCTAATTTTCTCCCATTTTCTGGTGCAAACTGAGAATGCAAATAAACACAGCTGGGTTAAAACATACCTGTCTTATTAATAAAACAAAAAACACTCTGTGTGGTAAGATCATGTATATTTTATCCTCGGTACCAAGGAAAGGGTTGTTACATTATGTGTTATACATGAACTAGAGGTAAATCAATCTAAAAATGAGCTTTAATCCCCATTCTGTTCCTGTGTTCTTCCCTCCTGTTTCCTTCTTGTAGCTTCATTTAGTGCACTGGAATGCTGTCAAGTATAAGACATTTGATGAGGCAGCGACAGCACCCGATGGTCTCGCTGTCCTTGGCATCTTCTTGGATGTAAGATGTTTCTTTAAGTGCTCAATTTAAGTCTCATATTATTTCTCTGTGCAAGTCAGGAGCTGTTACACCTTTATTAAGCCCTGGTAGCATGGATGAAAGCAAAAGCAGAATGTTAGTTTGTAGCATTTCTGCACATGGTTGATTGCTATTATTTTCCTTCTCTTTGATTTTCTATTGTGATCTATTGTATTTCTATTAATGATAATGGTTATTTATCTACATACTGAGCCTCTGCTGATCTTTGAACAACTAGAAGTCATAAAAGCACTAGGAGACTATAATGCTATAAGTGTTAGCTGTGAACTTCAGATTTTATATTACACACTATACTAAACATGTATGACAAGACTACATACAGATTCTCTCCAAAAGTAACAAATTAAATTTAAAGTCAAATCTGTGTGTTATGGAAGACAGGTGACGAACACAGATGGCTCCACACGATAACAGATGCACTGTACATGGTGAAGTTTAAGGTGAGCCCTATTCTGATTCACATTGGATTTTATTACATGCAGTGTTGATGTGATTTATAGCTTCTGTTCAGTTTATTGCACCAATATAAAGTAATAATTGTCTTTGTGTTTCCATGGCAGGGCAGTATCACTGATTTCAAAGGTTTCAACCCCAAGTGCCTCCTACCCAGCAGCCTTCACTACTGGACCTACCTGGGATCACTGACCACGCCTCCTCTCCATGAGAGTGTGATCTGGATTGTACTTAAGGACCCGATCATAGTGTCTGAAAAACAGGTGCGGGCTGCACTACATTTTACTACATAAACCATTCTTGGTATCCAGTGTATCAGACTACACACCTGCAGCCATGTCAAACATGGAGCCATTGTTAGATCTTTATTGTCCTCCGTTAAATAACATTTGTCACGTAGATCTCCTCCCTGTTGTATCCCATGCACATTTCTTTTATATTTTTTAATATCACCTAAGGGAGGAGAGTATGATTGTTCACATAAAACTGAATGTGTGGCACATACACAGTAGTGTGAAATACAGGAACTCTTATCTGGGTCACATATCCCAGCCATACATTAACCTCAATCCAGCAGTCACAGCTGCAGCCTAGAGCTCGGAAACCCCTTTTGGCATCTGACCACCCCATGCCTAGAGCTAAAATTTTACCACGGTACATTCTACAAATGATGAAGACAGACAGAAATAACTTTTTAGGACTTTATAACAGAAAAAGAGATTGTGCATTTGGTTAAAGCACTAGGATGGATGCCGCACTTCATCCGTCCATAGTGTTACATTGCATGAATGCTATTAGTCTATGTACCATAAAGCTCAGAGGACTGTGTTTTAAAGTGTGGCTGCCAACAAGTTTGTGTTCAGTATGAAGCTTTATTTGCAGGGGCCAGCATCATTCATTGGGGATGCCGTGTTTAGGGTTGACTTGTTTTGAACCACTCTTCTTAGAATCAAATTTAATCAGAATGTTTATGTCTGATAACTCCGTGTTGTTGACAAGTTAAGCGGACTAAGTGGAGGACTGCAGCACATGCCTTCCTGGTCCCCCTGTGGCGACTGCTGCCAGTCTCGGGATTATGCTCTTATATTTTGTTGATCTTTTCTAGTCTCTCAGAAATGGAGAGTTTTAATGATAGCATCACCACAGGAGGGGGGGTAGGCATGAATTTAGTGCCTGTAAACCCTTGTCTGAGGCATTGCTGGGGGCGGCGTGTAAGCCATGCAAGTGGCCCCACAACCTATGACTCCAGGCCTCAAGCTTTTGATCTCCTCCAGCTGATTATCCTGATGGATGGATGACTGGATGGGTACAGGGCTTTAATTGAGAAACACTCGCATGGAGACCCAGCAGGGAAAAGCCCTTTATGTAACCGGGTATTATTTGGTTTTTCACTTCTTACAAAACAGTACACAACTGAAGAGAAATATTTATTAGACTTTGGATCGTTTTAATAATGTTATGAATTTGTAAGCCATGTAGTTTTAAAGTGTCATGATCTGACAAGAGGACTATAATATTTATAACAGACCATCAAGGAAAAGTCAAGCAAAAGTGAAGGTTTTTTTTGTTATTTCTTTGAATGCAGCTGGGAAAATTCAGGATGCTTCTGTTTACTGGAGAGGAAGAGGACCAGAGGCTACGTATGGAGAACAACTTCAGGCCTCCTCAGCCTCTGAAAGGCAGGAAAGTACGCTCCTCCAATTGATACGACCACCAGGGATGTAAAATACAACATAATACAAGCTCTTTTAGACAGGTGAATGCATATGTTTGATGGGATTTGTTTACAAAGTACTGATGGAAAATGTTAAAGAATAATTCTCATCACTGCCAAAAATAAAACTTTCCTTCTACTGGTCAATAGGAGGAATGAAATTTTGAATGATTTTAGGAATTCAACAGGTTTTATGAACAGTAGTAACATTAGCACTTTTGATTAGTAGTAAATAATAAGATTGTTGTATGCTTTTAGAAGATATTATAAAGACAAGAAGGTGCTAGAATAAGATCATATGTGGAACATCATGTTTGTAAGGTGCTATCATAGTGTATTCACTCTGTTCGATGATTAAATGATTAAATGTGCAACTGGCAAGTCGTTATACAAGGAAAAGTCTGTCAGTGTTGTTCCACTAGCATCACACCACGCTGTAGTCTGCAGGTCCATGGCCTCGGCCTTCAGACTGATCCCGTTTGATCCCCTAAAGATCCAGCCTATCGCTGGTGGATTCCCAGTCCTTGTGGATGCAGATCCCTTCCAGTCTGACAATCCTGGAGGTGGGATCAGATTAGTGCTGCATTTGTCTATACTGCTCCGTTTGTCTGTGATGGAGGGTATGAAAGCGTCGGGTCCTTTAGTGCTCAATAAACACAGATATTTGTCAAGCAGGGTGTTTATTCTTTTAACCCTGTATTAACAAGAACATTCTAGCAGCGTAAATCTAATTAAAACCAAGACCCAGTTGCAATACTTGATCTTAATTTTTGCCAGCTGACCTGCTGTTGAGTTATTAACAGTTAACCTCAGAAACTGCAAAATACGCACATGCCACAAAGTAATGCCTGACTCTGGCATCTCACTTGGGTAAGTTATGGCAGCTCTGTGTAATGCTGTTCCTTTTTTAGACGTGGGTTTTACAAATACAAAGCTATGTCAGGGATAAACATACTTTATGTCTGTATATTAAAACAGGAAGGGCAAAACCGTTGTGATTGTTTGTTGCTGATGGAAGAATATCAAACATGTAATATATTGGTAGTTTGAATATGTTTTACTGTATTCAACATGTTGCCCTGTGTGCGAAAAGAAATAAAGTTAAACACAGTTAAACCAAGTCAGTTTTTTTCTTGTCAAGGTTCTTATTTTAAACATTTCCATCTACTGTTGACTAACAAGTATTACAAATACCAATCTGCTCATTTCAATGTCTGCACATTCATCTTTTTTCTTTTTTTTTGAGGTTGGTTGTGTTTCTGACTCTAGACTGGTAAATAACATGTTATGTACAAGCAGACATTGCAGCAGTTTTGATAAGACATTCCACATCTCATCAAAATGTACTTTCAGTAACGCTTGAATAAGTGCACATTGTACCCAGCATTTACACTATGTTTCAGGGAGGTGCCATTCAAGCAAATGTTTAAGCTCTCTTTTGCTAATCAGAAATAACCAGACTGTTGAAGGTAATCAGTGACCAGGTTTTAGACAGGGGGAGGGGGCAGGATCTCAAAGAAGGGACACGGACTGTGATCACAGTCAATTATTTACCAACTGTGTTTGTAACATGATGATTATTTTATTTGCTTTCACATTAAAGATAGGGTTGTGTATCTGATTGTATTAAAACTGAACTGGGTTTTTACTTCAGATTCAAGTCTTTCATTTGAGGTTATAGGAGACTTGTTGCTACAACACTTATGGTTGCACTGGACTACAGTCATATAATATACATGAATGTGTCCCTTCAAAGTTTAGATGCTGCATAGAATTCTGTTATTTATTATGAACTGTCACACATCACTGTTTGTTGCATACTCATGTTGGATGGTCTGCTTTGTCCACACGCAGACTGAAACATTGGTATAATCTGATCTATAAATGTATCCTAGATCTGCTATCTACTAAACTACATCTGTTAGAAAAGAACATTATTTATTCATTCTGTCTGTTTTAAAGGTCTGTACTGACTGGCAAAAACAGGCCTTAAAATATTCTGCTCCCTCTGCTTGGAAGTAAATGACCTGAAACTTAAGCAGCTGGTTTTAATGAACGCTTTCAAAAGGATTTTAGATACCATGGACGTAGAGACGTCTGGCTATACATGTGTTACCTTGGTGATCTAATACTTAAACTATTCTTTTTGCACATGTCGTTTTATACTTGCTGAGTATTTCATATGATGTCTGCGTATATATGTGCATCTGACAGGCTTTGTATGTTACCTGATATCAGACTTTTTGTTTGACTTAGATTAAAGATGTGCAGTACCTTTATGCTGTGATAAAAAAGACATTTGATATCATTTATAGACAAGATGTATCACATATATGAGTTTGAATGTGTTAATCGTGGATTTACAAACACTGTCAATAAGGGTCTAAAACCTAATCATGTCACATGTCAAAACTAAAATATCAAACTCTGTTTTGTAGAACTTACTGATTTTGTGTGTGTAAGTGCAGGTCTGCATTTGGGATGTTCACTTAGTTTATTATAATCTGCTCTGAGTATAGTGATGGAAATCCTGTATCTGTGTGTTTTGAACATGTGTTTATGAGCCAGGTTTGAGTTTCATAAAAGTGGATGATGACTTGAAGACCATAAGGACATGAACTCATGGTGAGACCCGTTGACTTTCACTGGTCTAAGTGAATTGATTGTGGTTTGTTACATACAGTGCTGTGACACGAACATTTTTGTGGCAACATTCGTCCAACAGATGGCAGAGTTTACTTGAATATGTATTATAGTGCATTACCCTGATTTGGGTCTGCTGACATTCCCATGTACAAACACATGTATAAATGTTTATATATATCATTCTGATCTACATTTCTCATCTTGCATTTGCAAACTAAATTATTTGATCTTTTTGCAGGATAATTGTATTTGTTTGGCACTTCTGACTTGAGTAGGTCGAGTGCCATGTCCATCTCGTGTGCATCCTCCTCCTCTGGGTGGCAGCATCTACTGTCTTTAACATCTGATGCTTTTGCTTTGTTTGTCTCCTCACCAGATGTGAGAACTGAATTCTACAAGGTGAAAATAAAACAAAGGCACTGAGACCTGTAGCCTATTGAGTGTTGTATGGGCGTGGCTTAATATGAATGGTGTATTTCATGAATAATCCTGACAATAGAAAAATATGTCTTGCATCTTCCTTTTTATGTTTTGTCAGTGGGACTTGACCTTGCCTTTTCTGTCCTCCTCATTACTTGAAGTTGAATTAAGAGGTTGCATTATCCTGTCTAGTTTCATTTCCATCCATCTGCTGATGGCTGTAAAAAAATTCAGTTTGGACGTTATTGAATAAAGAATGAAAGTGTGTGTGTGTGTGAAGTATATTTAAGATACATAGAGCATCAAGGTGCTTCATTGAGACTAAGAATACCTTAGCAGGCACATCATCCACAGCCACAATCAATGTGCCATGTAATAAGATATTACAGTCAGGTCTCAGAAATAGATTCGGTCATGTGTATTTATAGCATCAGGATATCTATTTGCTGGTTGTAGTGATTTTTCCCAGACGCTGCAACATCTGACCAACTTGTGAAATACAAACCCACAGGACAAATACAAAACACAAAACACACAAAATATTTTTTTTCCAGTAATAACTGAATGGTTTCCATTTTTCAGTAATAATATCATACATAATAAACAAGACTGGTTGCTTTCTGTTTCTTTCATGTTTACATTCTCCAGCATAACTAAACAACCCATGATTATATGAATATTTTTTTACTAATCCTCTATATTTTTGTTGCAAATTAAACTGATTTCATATTCAGCTGATCTTTCAGAAAGTATGTATATTCCTTAGAAGGGATACTGCACTGATTTCATGTGGCGTTACTAAGTCCTTGAACCTGGTCTGACAAAATTACTATCTGTTTTCTAATGAAAGCTGCAAATAATTATGAACAAATAGTTTTAAATGTCAACTTCTTTTAATAAGCAAAAAAATTTAATTTATATGTGACAGTGGCTAAATCCCAGTCTCTGCTTCCTCTAAACAAAATTACTGTATCTACCCTTTTAATCTTTGTTTTACGATCTCCACAGTCTCCCCAGACCGAGTCATATCTTCTATTTACAACTAAAGCAGGATGCTTCACCCTTAAATCATTTTAAGTTTCTCAATATTGCAACAGACCACGACTCTATCTGACAATCTGGGGACACAGTCATGGTGCTGTTGCCATGGATACAAACAGCACACGCAACACAACACAAATGCTTGGCTAGCTCATATCTCCCCTACTTGCCTGTGAGCCAGCGACCCATCGGCATCACCGTGTCAGAAAATAAAACCATTCTACAACGGCGACACGTGCCTGTTTCTGTGATCATTAAAGCTTTATTTAGCAACGCGTTATCTTTTTTCGTGTAATCCAGTGAACAGGTTTGTGATATCCACACATTCAATTCCAACAACACACCACCTGTCTGTCTTTCCTGGGGGCTGAGGTTTGGCCTTCACTTAGGTTCAGGGTTAGGTTTAAGATAGCACAATAACACGGCTCCTAACAACATGCACCTTTTATGGATTTCATATGTACACTTTATAACATTACACATGTCAGGCAGCGGCCTTGGTTCACTGAATGGATTATAAATCTAGAAAAAAGAAGAGAGGAGAGGAGAGGAGAGGAGAGGAGAGGAGAGGAGAGGAGAGGAGAGGAGAGGAGAGGAGAGGAG
>JAPQRQ010000018.1:29482531-29503588 GCA_037367365.1 Apogon talboti | reverse complement strand
GAGGAGAGGAGAGGAGAGGAGAGGAGAGGAGAGGAGAGGAGAGGAGAGGAGAGGAGAGGAGAGGAGAAGAGAGGAGCATCCCCCCCTCTTGGGCTCACGGTTGGTGGTCTGGCACGATAATTAAAGGAAACAGATCGTCACTGTCATGGAGGGAGAGGTCATGATCTGTAATTTGATACATGGTTGTGGACATGTATACCATAAAGACTGATTTATAGACAATTTTTTTCTTTGGCCTTGATATTAGATTTTTGACCTCTCTGTGTAATGTTTTGTTACCCCACGTTCCTCTAGTAAAGCTACCACTGATGCGATACACAGTATTTGAGCTATGACCGTCACACCCTCACCCCTGACATCTGATCTTCACGGTTTACCCGGTATTGAACCATGACATATTCTGAGTAGGCAGCAGACATCTACAAGGCCTTCGGGGAACACGGCGTTACGCAGTGACCCTTAAACCAGATCCTGTGTTTGCATGGGGTGTCTATAGCAACGCACAGTCAGTGCTACATGCAAGGCTCGCTCAGTCAGTCGCTATTTATTTTTACAGGTCTGTTTAAAGTCAGTGTCAGAAACTTTTGCCTTGCCAAATTCATACATTAAGCTAACTTTAGAATCATTCATTACATTTAGTGCTATTTCAGACAGAGCTGTGGAGAGCTGACATAAACCAGTGAACACAGACACCCATTGTTACAATAAACATGAGTTAATATTGACTAGACAGATTTTTTTTTTTTTTTGTCCTGTATTTGTATCACTGTTGCTGAATTACTAATAGACTATTTTGTAGTGTTGGCTTTTGACATGATGCATTTTGGGGCATCTCTAGGTGCTGCTACAGCTGATTTATAGTGCACCGTCAATGTCACATACCACACAAACTTCATTATGTCATCTTGTCACCTCTACAGGGTCCCAGTTATTTCACGATCACATGACGTCTTGTTTTCATAAATGCGACCTCTCTCAGTGACCTCTCATAGACTAAAAATAACTATTTAATTTTACAATTTCTGGACCTGAGCTTTAGATGCTAATGTGCTTATAAAGCTGGAATCATTTTGTTTTCACACATATTATTCTTTTTATTTCTATTTATGCCCATCAGTAATCACCTTTGACCGAGTGCAATGCTTACATACTGAGTCCCAGTTATACTTATCAAGAATAAATCACATTGTCATAATCATTTCATGAGGAGAGGTAAAATGTTTTATTCCAGCTTTATGGGTGACAGTGTATGTGAGCAAAATGTACTTTTCCTGTATTTGAACTCAGGTAAATTTGGATCTCTGTCATTCAACATTAATCAATTTCACTTCCAATAAAGCTCACTCTGAATTGAAGTTGTATTTAAATGTCACCCCAGACAGACCCATTAAAGAGGGATCTGATAACTTAATGGGTCTGACTGGGATAGACCCATGTGATCATCACTCTGTCGGTTTCTCTGGATTGTCTCCAAAAACATCACAGGCCTTTGGCTGGTTTGATCCCTGCCGCATCTGCTATCTGCTACAACTCCCACAACCAGCCACCACCGACACATTCAAGTCAGAGGGGTCAGTCATGTACCCAGAAGCGTCACAAGTTTCCAAGATCCCTATCCCCCACCCCCAAGCCTACCAGGTCAAAAATAGCCTCTGTTAGCCTTTTATAAATCACAGTGTTTCTATTAAAAGTCTTGGCTGACCAGAAAGCTGGGCTGAAGCCACATCACCCTATCTTTAGCTTTATTTATGTCCTGGTGTTGACAGCCCCACTTGCAAAGCTTTCCAGTCACTGTTCAATAGGTCACATGTGTGCCGAGCCCTCCGCCTGATGTTGGAAAGCACCGAAGAGCAAAAAACGGTTATCAGTGGGCCTACAGTACAGGCCGCCTCGCATCCCTAACAGAAACAAACCGCCTAACAGCTGCTGAGTTAACGGCCTGATGATTCTTGCCCTCAGATTCTTTCCATCCACTTAGTGTTTATGGAGCTCTCTTGGTGACAGATAAGCGTGTCCGCTATTGTGAAATGATGTTTGGCATTATTACAACTGTCACATGACAAAAACTATTGTTACATGAGAGCTGTAAAAATAGAAAAAATCCATAACTGTGGCTTTATTTGATTAAAGACTTTTGCTTTGGTAAAACCAGCTGCTTGTAATCTCTGACCCGGTCACTTTACATATGTAACAGACTGCAGCCCGGTTATTGAGATACAGGTTTATCCAGGAGCAGTGTTGTATGGTAACGAGGTAATAATACTTCACTACAGTACGGAAGTATGTTTGGGAAGAATTTGTACTTTACTGAGTATTGTTTATTCTGTTTACTTTCACTTTTACTCCACTACATTTCCTAACTCAGTTGCATACTTCTACTACCTTAGATTTTTAATGTGCAGTATTGTTACTCATTACAAAATTAAATTAAAGGAAATTTGGTGTTTTCATTGCTGAGATTACCGGTGAGTGCAACAAAGTCGGGAAGATGATTTGTCATTGGGCCTAATCGTGTAATGAACAAGTGCACACAACTTAACTTTTTCCTGTGAAAATTAACATAATCAAGAGCATTTTGAAATGTGAATATTTTATATTTTATTCATGACGCCAACTGCAGATGCTGTTTAGAGTGAGATATGGGTATAGCCTATTGCGATTTCTGTAACAACTCCACAGGGGGGAAAAAATCCTTTTATAAGTGAAAAAGTGGTTATTGTAATAACAAAACAATAGCTTATGCAAAAAAACCTCTTAACTACTACCAAGTAAAAAGGCACAGAAAAGAAAAAAAACAAAACCTTTAATTCACATACCCATATGATGTTTATCTATGTAAAATATTATTTCAGAAGTCAAGAAAATTACTGTATGTCATGAAGACAGTAAAGTAACATCTAGTTTTGTGTGATACAGCTCAGTGGACTGCATCTCTTGTCTTGTATGACAGTATCACCAAAAGTGCCTTTATCTCAGCATATCTAATGTCACTGTTCATGAGGGAGCTCAAAAAGAAAAGAGGTGAAACCCCAAGAGACAGTTATAATGATATAATCTGTGTGACTTTCAGGTGTAAATTATGGCATCATTCAAACAAGGATCAAAAAAATTGCAGCAATCCAATTTAGCCAAATGAGAATGTTCCTACTGACTGACAGTTTTTGCGGAGGATAAGATGATATTTTCTTGATGACAGTGCTGAAGACTCTGTAGACTTAAGGATACTTTTACCTTGAAGATTTGTTTATTTAACCTGGGATAAAAGGTGGAAAGTAACAACAGACAAATAACATCAGTGTCTGTATCAGCCCAGAACTTCATAATTACAGCACTAAATGTTTAAATGTGAGTGATTAAACACAAAGAAAGTGCCTTATAGGACCTTATTCTGTCAATGTCTTTACATAAAAAAAAACTAATCCTAAACAGAACTTAAAGTGCCTTTACTACTTGGTGGAAAAACTGAGTCCATTGCAGACTCTCTACAACTCTTTTCTCTTCTTTCTTTCCTCTTCTGACCCTTCTCTTATGGTTTTTGTCTGCAATATTTCAGAGCAAACCTGCCCACACAAGGACAATAAGTCTCATCCCACTCAAACATCGGTTCATGAGTGATGGCAGAGGTCTTTTACCACGCTCTCTGCTCAGAGAGAGATGGTGTAGGTGGACTTTTTGTTTGTGTCTGTGTGTGTAGGCTACTTACTATCTTCTTAAGACTACACAGCATTGTTACACTAAACTGCTGAACTTCCAAATAAGGGGGTGGCCATGTCTTAATGTATGAGCACCCATTGCTCTTTTTGTAGGACTGTTAACAAAGGTGGCTGTTACAGCTATTTATAATAATTTACTGAAGATTGTATTGATCCGTGTTGAGTCTGACAGACACTGTCATGTAAATACATGTGCTAAGATGGAGATGTGTCATTGCTCAGATGAAGTGTGTGGGATGAGTGAGTCTATGAGGAGCGAGTGACTGGAACATTATCTATAATTGTTTATAATTGCTAATTGTGGTCTTTGCTGCCATCCATCTCTGTCAGAGTACATTTATGTTTTTATTCTGATAAAAAAAATAATCAATATACATTCATTCAATAATGTGTTTTGATTCAAGACATGCAATTTGTCCCTTTAAATGATTCATATTATAGCACTTTCCATAAGTGTAAAGTATTCTGAGTTACATTATTGTCATGGATGTGAAAAGCTCTTTAATTTCGATCCAGTGAATGCACGAAAACACTTTCGTTGCCATAGAAACAGGTCCCTGAGCTAAAGAAAAAAGAAAAATTGAAAAGTACAGCGGACACACAAAGATGATTAAAAGAAAGACGAGTGATAATTTTGGTTTTCTCTCCTTTGTTTATTTTGTTGCTTAAGACTCATTTGTGCATTTCTCACATAAGCCAGCAACAATAACACGTGCATACTATTCAGCAGAGTCGTTTTCGAGATGCTTCCATCATCACCTTCTGGATAATGTTTCATTCAGTACCTTTTGTCCTGATCTCTGATATGAACCTTTTGTGCAGTCTCGTCTCTTTAATGGTCCTCTGCTGTTTTACAGTGCACTTTGCTCTGTACATCAACCTCACTCTCACGTGGCTTCTTCACAAATGCTGCATGGAATACATTAAAATAATTACATAATGTGATTAATTTTCTGCACTTGAATTTTGTTGTATTGTAATTTAACAAAAGGAACTACTCTCCTGATTTTACATTATGTTCCCTAATGATAGTTAATACAGATGGCTTTACCTTTAATTTAAAGATAGTGATTAGGGGAAAAACAAAAGGCTATCTTGTAATTAGAAAATGTGTCTTTCATAAATGTGAGATGTTTGATGAAGTGTGATAATATAATAGTATTTGTTCTACAATATAATAAATTGCAATCGATACCCAACTGTTGATGTACCACCTGAAATACAAGTCTCTCATAATGGAGGATGAGGGTAACATTTTCACAGTGCTGCATCGGGCTGTTTCAAGGCGGGTCTGTTTGTTTTCATGTTTATTCCAGCTGCTTCTTGAATCCATTTTTTTTTCATTTCCAGCTTCCTGTCCTGATAGTCCAAAATGTAAGAATGATTACAGCTACTGAAATGCCATAAATAGAAGGAATGACGCACACAGTCTGTCAAATGTCCATTTTATATGACAAGACATTTTTTCCCCTTTTAGACGACACAATGGCTGCATAAAAGTTGTAATACAGTAGTTTATACAAGATAGAAAGATGACCCTGTCTCTTTTTAAGGTTTTCTGACATGTTTCAGGAGAATTGTGGCAGCACAAAAATACAACCTTTTACATTTAATACAATTAAACTCCTAAATTTTGCAAGAGATTGGAAATGAGTGAAGAATCTGCTAGTGTTTCACGGCTGGCAGAGCTGTAGGATTAACAGGATTAACAGCTTCTTATGTCACTGCCAGTGACAGTGTCATGTGAAATAAGACAGCCTTGCAGCCTGTTACATCCAGGTCAGCCTAAACTTCTAAGTTGTTCAAAGGCTGCGTAACTTGCCTTTCCATCTCGAATTCTCCCTCAAAGTTTGGCATTTGTTGAAAGTTTACAGTAAGTCTTTACATTTCTGCCAGATTTAATGTCAGCTCCTGTTAAAGTGGGGTTACGGTAAAAGTGGACAGCTGGGGCACATCAGTCACAGTGATGCAACATAATGCACTGGAAGATTCTGCCGCACCATTCCTGTCAGTGAACCAATTTAGTGTGCAAATGGAAAACCCTTACAGCCTCTGACCTTTCTGAACTGCCAGTAATTGCAGGCAATTTATATTAGTCAAACATAATTTACTTAAAATGCTGGAAATGCTAAAACAACCAAGGGCAAGTTTACTCCTACTCTCTACTGGGCATTTATTGCACAGTTTCTTTGGGGACATTTAAAAAAGAGAACATCTATAGGCCTATCTCTCACCTTTTTAACATTCATGTTTCAGTGTAAATTACTGGAAAAAAGAAGGCATCCTGTATGCTTGTCTATCTTTGCTGGAAGGACTGAAAGACTGTATGTGCCATTTGTAATCAATGGTATTGAGAGGAACATAACAGTGTTTGCATCTTGTCTAAATGTAATCAAGCATGTTGCAGTCAAAATGCAAATGAGACCTGTGTATGAGTCCGTACCCAATCTCTACTCTTCTGTAGGGAGATAATGTCACCTGAATAAACAATGAACCGGTTTTTCACAGAGACGTCCTCTTCAGGCTCTGAGCAGATCTGTATTTTAAAACAAACACAAGTTCGATTTCCTGCTAAAACTCTCTCAAACCCTTTAGAGAATTCTTTTTAAATATGCATCACATTAGTGCAACAGGAAGTTTGTAATGCTGGGAAAGATACAGTCACTTCTTGTATTTAACCCCTAGTTGATCTCTGCCTATTTGACGATGCAGAGTTTGAAGAGGATTCAAGTCTTGAATACGAGTATGATATGAATACTGAACATGATGAGAGCACGCAGAAATAGAATTTTCCTGTAGAAGAGATGGAGTGTGCATCTTCAAGCCAAGCACCATATTTTTCTCCAACCACACACTGTCTATGTTGCCAACATTGTTGAGGGTGCAGCTGTCTCCTTTCAACAAATTTAGCTAGAATTTTTAATGCATAGAAGTAACTGTATTCTGTGCTCTGTGTTCTGTGTCTGTTTTCACATTTGGTACTAGTGCCAATATTGTGGCTGTTTGATTAATTCTAAAATTTCACAATACCTATTTTGCGTGTAAAAGCAAGCCAAGACTCTAAACTATTGGGTCATTTTGAAGGTTTAATATATAATATTTGTGTGTGTTTGTGCGCTTATGTGAATGGTTATTTTTATTATTTATTATTTCTTGACACTAGTTGACTGCTTCTCTGTGTTAATGAACATTGTTGCTGTATTTTCTTGGACGTAATGTCTTGAGTCTTTTATATAGGAATCAGTGTATCCTGGGCTACTATAGGCAACTGAGACTATGTTTATTTGCACATCAGTATGCCAGATACTGTCATGTTTTTGGAGAATCCCGTCTTTGTAATTAGACATGTAAACAGTGTATCCTCTTATTCTGGTATTGAGGAACCCAGATACCACAGCTGGAGTTCTCTAGTAGGTTACAGGATACTGTTACATGTATGCACCTTATCTCAGTTACAGACAGACAGTTGAGTATTGCTGCACAGATGTAAAATGACAGAAATACAAACATGGTGGCGGCAGTGAATACAACTCACTAAAGGAGTGACAGAGACATGGAGTCAGAGCTGTTGCTTGACATTGTCGGGGCCCAAGGCAAGAAGGAGTCATTGGGACCCTAGGGGCGACTAAATTCTTTAGGAGTCCCATCTGGAACCCTAAACAAATAGGCATGTACTGGAATGATTATATAAGCAACCGCATTATTTATTTAAGTTTGGTTAATAATGTACAAATAAAGATACTGTATATAACAAAATATTATCTAAGAAATATGAAAACTTGATGATCAAAAATATATTAAAAACTTATGTGAACCCTATACAAAATTCAAGATAATTCACTTAAAGAAATAAATAAAAAAGAAGAAAAAAAACCCACAACACAACAAGAATAACAGTATTAGAATATTTAGAACTGTTTGGAGATTTTAGCTTGTGCAACTGCAGTAATTAATAAGTAAAAACACAACACAACAATTCATGTTCTTTAAGATGTTGTGCTAGGTTCGCTTGACAAAAAGTAAGCAGGAAAAACCAAATATAGCATCTGTGCTCACTGAATACATAAGCCACAACCTCTAGATTTTTTCTCTGTTTTTCATGGTTAGCATGTAATTGTCTTTTGCGAATCTCCTTGGGGGCGTTTCTGAATTTTGAGGAAAATCAAAGTTTGTGATTTGAACTGGTCCTTTTTTTTACAAGTTGACACTGAGTGCTGTCATCAGTCAGGTTTGGCCACAGTGCAGGATCCTCAGCAACAACTGGAGGACCTTCCTTTGTTGATAATTCAGGTGCAGGTGAGGTAGAGGGGGTGGGAAGAACTGGAGTGCTCTCAGTTGTTTGGGAAGTACTGGCTTGGGTTTCCTCAAAGGACTCCCCATGATCTGTGTTGAATAAGACCATAATGATCAGCCTAATAATTACAATTTTAAATAATCCAAATTAAACATTATATCAGACTAGATAAATACTTTATTAATCCCAAACTGGGAAATTGCTTTGTTGCAGCAGCATTAAGTACAATAAGAAACAGAAGAATAATAGAAGCACACAATAAATAATAAAAGTACACCTAATAAAATTAAATAATTAATAATTATTTTAATAATTATATAACGCACATACCTTCATCTCTGGAGGTGGTGGCATTTTGTGAGAAGATACAGCCAGGTATTTAAGCAAAGCACATAATGAAAAAAAGGTAACACTCATAAATCACAACTATAGGGCAGTAGTTGACTATCAGGATTATACAAAAAATTACTCAAACATTATATATAGATGGGACAAACAGGACTAGTAATGGCAGATTACCCTGTAAATTCCACTATCAAGACAAATTTAACAATCAAAATATGAAATTATGTCAGTAAAAGCAACATGTGTAAATGGGTCATTGCACTGACTGTCCAATTTCGTTCAACTGGAATTTCTGTTTTTATTATGCACATGTAGGGATGTTCTTACGTTGTTCCTAGGTTACTGTGTATATTCTGTACGCAACTGCACTTCCCTTTTTCGTAATTTCAATTGGACTGATATCGGGTATTTCACTGTCCGTCTTGGGGGCCCCTCTCAAGCTCGGGGGCCCTTGGCAATTGCCTAGTTTGCCTACTGTGTCGCCGTGGCTCTGCATGGAGTTTCATCTCTCAGTATGAAAAAATTTAATATAGTTGGTTACTTGGTAAAAGCATCAGAAAGCTGACCATTTGAAGTCTGTAATAAACATCCAAACCAGCCATGAACTCCATCATGATGACCTTCTCCCACCAGTCACACCTGCAGATCCTCATCATTCTCCTTTTCCAATGTGGTGATAGTGACAGAATAACAGCTGGAGGACATATTTTCCTGTTGATATTATCTCCCATTGCTGGCAGTCGATGAATACTGGTAAGAAAAATCCACAACATGATGCAAATAGAGCTATGTCTGCTGTAAACCAAACTGGCCTCATTTTCTTTGTTAATCTGTTGTGTTGTAAACATCATGGGTGCAAACAGCAGTACTACTGAGTAACAGATATTAGTATTTATCATAGTAATAGGAATATAACTATCCAGATTTTTCTGCATGTCATGTAAACGCCGTATCCCAAATACAATCAAAATTGGCATACAACTCATTACTGATACCAGCAATACCAGTGTGCATGTAAACACAATCGGTCATGAGTTTAGAAGTGGAGCTAACATCAACAGATGGATGCCCCTGGCACAAAATAATAACCCAACACAAACTTCATGTAAGTACATGTGAATTTTCCATATTGAACAAGTAGCATTGTTTGGGGAGATAAATTCAAAATCATGAAATAAAAAATACCCTTCTCTGATCTTTTTTTTTTTTTTTTGTCATACGTAAACGATGGAAGACTGATCGGAAATGACTTGAAGCCATTCTGATACACAAAAGGCCTCTAACAGCTACAGATGGGAAAACTGTCAAGTTTGGAGCCAAAGTTAAATCACACAACTTAAAACAAGCTTAAAATAGCCAAAGCTGTGGGGAAGCATGGAACAGAGGGAGGAGGGATTAGGAAAAACACTCCTCGGTGCCGGTAATCATGCAATGGAAAACCGGCCGGCCACTTGGGGATAACTGGCCACTGCGCTGTCCCTAAGTGCCGTCCATATGCGGTGAATTATCTCTCATTTCCCAAGCTACTTGAAGTGATTGGAAATCTCGCCCCCGTTTCTGTCTGTGGCCTTGCACCCCAAGTCAGTCCGCTGAACCCTCTCGGTCCTCCGAGAATCTGTTGGAACACATCAAGGCTAAAGTTGGAGGCTCATTAGCTCCCAAACGCAAAGCTTGACCCCATGTCACCATCTAATCCCATCCCCTCTGCTCTTTCATCTCCCTCAGGGTCTTCTGCTCTCCGATGTACTTTTCTTTAACTCTAAACTATGTTATGCTTTGATTGAGAACAGTTATCCGGAGATATGCTGGAAATAGCCTAATATAAATGGGCAGTATGCTATCAGTGCCATTGTCTGTGTATTTGGTGAGTCACTGCACTTTGAATATGTCCAGTTTGGACACACATATTTGTAATAGGGAATATGTAAATGTGGCTATTTTTAAATATGCCATCCTACTTATGCTCCATTGTATTTTCTCCTCCACTTGCCTGCCAAGCCTGCTGGAATTGTGGAGATGATGAACAGCCGAAACTGTGCCTGTGAGTGCTTGAGAAATTAAAAGACATTATAATAACTCCTAATGTTCCGTATGTCATTCAGTATGCCTATGTCATTATTTTTTTTTTGTTTCTTGTTCTTGTTTTAATATTCATGCAGTGGAGAAAAAAGCAAGATGTCATTAATGAAAAGTCTTGCTCACAGAAAAAATTAAAAAATAAAAAATAAAATCTCTCTTCATATTTAATTTCTGATCTGGTTTGAACCAAAACCTTAAGCATATGTAAGTTTAAATGACAAATTAATGATGCCGTTGTCATGGATGAATTCCTGTTATTTTTTTGTCTGTTTTTGCTTCTCAGCTCAATGTCTCAATAAGACGACCGAATTAAAAAGGACGATTGTTAATGTGATAAACTCTGACATCTTTGTTTATATAACCTTCACTGTGTCACAATAAGAAAGTTGGGTAACACCAAGGCAACATCAATCAACATCAATGCGAGGTTAATATAATCCTGACATACTGCATGTTGTCTAGTTACTATGGCAAATGTGGTAGAAATTTGCATCCAGATGTCATGGGATAACATTGTTTTTATCACCACCTGTAATATAACTGCAGCATTGTTGTCTTAACTCTTCACTCACTCCATACAAATACAGCTTTATAGCATGCTAGTTGTTTGGCTTCCTTCCATCCAGTCACTGCCTTTTGGGTCAATCTATTGCAGACTGTTTACATGGAGACTGAACCAGTAAACATTAAGGTGAACACAAAAGGTCCATGTATCTGCCTGTGCCCTAGTTTTTGTGGGTCCCTGATACTGTGCAGAGTCTGAATAATTATTTTAAACAGAATGAATGCTTAATCGTCAGTCATGTCACATACATCTTTTGTGAATGAAAGCTAATTAGCTCTTGCTTCAGACAATGCAGGGTGGGTGTCTTTCAGCGGACCTTCGTTTGTCGATCTATTCATAGTAACATGCTGGTCTGAATATAGCTTGGCGCGCCTGTTGGGTTGTCTGGGTCACCATTTAAAAAGCCTTAATCACAGAGACATGAGTTTGAATGCTAATGTAATTACAAACAGGACAATTTCAGAATGACTCATTAGATTAAAAGTGTTTTGGCTTGTGATGTGGAGGTGGAGGCTAACAAGAAGCTGAGTCGGAAAAAGTAAAGATTTATGCTTTGGTGAAGACTACATCCAGTCTCATATCAGCAGTAAATCACATATACTCCACAGTACAGAATAATCAGAGTGTAGCAGTAGATGTACTGAACCATAAATGGAAGTGGTACAATTATATGATGGTGGCAGCATGTTTTAATTCATTTCAAGACTGAATATGATCATTAAAATCAAATCTTTGCATTTACAAGCATGTTTGTTCTGATTTTGATTTTTACAGCAATTACTTCCCATCAAATTATCATTATTAAGAACAAGCCTTCCAGTTCAACCCCCAGTTGCATTTATCATTAATGAATAACAAGAATATGCACAATGAAGAGCAGTCAACATTCTGAAGCAAATAATAAAAAAAAAAGCTCAATACATAACAGTCAATATCATATTCCAGGCACAGGCCTAAGCAGTTCAGATGCACTACAAATGCACTACAAACCTTTCAGCTGATTTGTGAGTGTACATTAGGACTTGGGGTCCAATAAATGAAATAGCGGTGTCTGTTTTTTTCTCCTGAACACTTTGCCCTGAAAAGCAACTGATTTTAAGCTCATGTTCTTGCTGTTCAGTAAGCCAGGACAGAAAGTAGGACGTCATCCTAATTAGATGGAAATCTTCAGGGGCACTCGCTCCTGGTTGGTTTTACTCGGCTGCTTGGGGTTCTGGTAAGACAGTCTCACAAACACGACGACGAGGATAGTTCCTGGTAAGATTAAAAAAAACAAAAAAACAAACAAAAAAAAAAAATTTAAAAAAAATCTAAATGAACAGCATCACTCGATCAAGAACCCTAAAACCATAGCTAAAGTCAACTGCTGTGGTAGCGCCTGTAATGCAGCTGATAATGCACTCTCATTCATATTTATAACATTTGTGCCTAATACTGTGAAAGTATACTTGTTGTCAGCCTCTGTGCTTACCTATGACTGCAAAGGTGCCAAGCAGAATGCCGACTGCAGACTGGATCGTTGGCATGCCTTGCAACTGCTTGGCAGCCATTTTGCAGTTTCCTCTGACATTGCAGGGACACACTGTAACTAATGAGAGAGGAGAGGAGAAACATAAACAGATCACAGATTCAGGCTCTGTAACGAAATGCATGAATGTAATTTAGATGAACTATTAAGATATACATTATTTCCTTCTACAAATAAACTTGTGCATTACAGAGTGCAATACAATATACTGTACATTAAGCTTTGTACATCTATTAAGAAAGTATAGTATATCAGTTAAGATTCAACACAAGCAACCTAAAAATGTAATCAAATGGCAAAACTGCAAAAGGTAAAACCAGAGAAGAGTATTGCAACCTCAAATAGATGTCTAAATTTGTATTTTCTTTCCCTACTCTGATATAATCTTCCCTTTGTGTGCAGTTATTTGTCACATTGTATGGTTGTGCAGGCTACAATGGGCAGCATTCAGTCTTAAGAGAACCGTATAATCACCAGCCTGGAAAAATCATTTGTAAAGCTCCATTGCATCATTAATAAACAAGAACATTGCTAGGACAAGCTGGCACACAGGAGATGATCTGTATTGATTATTCCTTCGCTCTGGTCCCATAACCTCGGTGTGCCTGCTTTTAGCTTATCAGCAGGGGTGTCAGCATTACCTGGCAGGTTTATGTAGGTGCTCCTGGGAGGAGAGCTGCTGTCAGAGATTGTGAAGGGCACAGTGTAGACCTCTGGGGCCAAGTATGGGATGTTTAAGGACAGGTTGGTGTGAGTATCTGTAAAGAAAATATGTCATTTTTTGGGGGAACATCTTTTTTTGTACTCATCACTTCATTTTACCTTCTTGTTACTCATTAATGGTAACCTTTGTTACCTCCTTTAATTCATTCTTAACCCATACAGACCTAGTGCTACTTCTGTGGCAGTTCCAAAATTCATTTTTGTCTAATTTTATCCTTTCTTAACTGATTTATCGCTATTTATTCTAATATTATGCTCTGAATTTCACATTTTTAAGTATAAATCAGGTATTTTCCCACATTTAATTTACTGATCATGTACATGTCTATAAAAGCTCAGATTAAAATGGAGGGTTATTTTATCAGAAACAGAGAAAACTGAAGAAAATGTGACTTTTTTAGTAAAATATATCACTAACTACATAAACCAAGTGTCGCCATCCATTGTCGTTGATCAAACTCTATGGGTTTTACTGGTGAATCATTGTTGTAGAAGAGGACAGTGTTTCCACGGTAACTACGGAGGCTCAGAACGTCCAAATGGGTCATATCTGATGACCATGAAAAGACGACAAACTGCATTTTACACCAATTATTTACATAGATCGATAGGATTAGTGGATCAACAGGTATTAAACATTTTAGGTCAGTAGATGATTTTGGCCATCGGTGGACGTTTGGGTCTCTGGGATAAATTGATTTTTTTATATCCAGATCAAGTCTGTTGAACTGTGTGCTAGGTACTTCCTCAATTATAGAAAAGACATCACATCAACTGATGACAATATTTTCATAATTTTATCAAAGAAACTGAACTGTAGATCCCACATTTCTGCAAAGGAGCTAAATTAAGCTAAATACTTTGTTCCTCTCTGTAAACGTCTTGTGAAATACTGGAAGTCGAGTTTCTTATCTACTGTAGGATAAAAAATGAGTTAAAGAAAATAGACGTGCATAGAATTACATCACTATACAACACAGAGAATAAGACAGGCTGATGGAGCGCTCTGTGGAGTGGTCTGGACTGTGTGACTTGTTATCTTATCTGCACAAATCAGGTTAAAATATACGCAGCAGCCACATGACGTAAATGTCCGGTCCTGCAAAGAGCAACATTTTATCAAACTGTTTGAACTCTTATCTGAGGGTCTTAAACACCACTTTTTACACCTCACCATTATTCCCTTTCATGTTCCATGTTGTTGTGCATCATGTCCATGTACAGGATGACAACTTTTTTTCTTTTGTTGTATTAGATTAGAATAGAAGAGAATAGAATAGACTAAAATAGAATAGAATAGATGTTTACTGTCACTGTCACAGGAACAATGAAAATCCATTTAGCAGCTCTGTTCTGTTTAACAGCAAAAACACTTGCAAAAAAAGAAACGTGTATAAAAATACCACACAAAATACAGAAAAATGTAGGCAATGTGCAAATCTACATGGTAAAATATTAAATGTACATATACTACTAAAGTGCTTCTAAAAACTTCTGAAATATACAAAAAGCTAACTCTATACAACAGATGAGAAACACTGTATGTACAAATATACAAGTTGAGATTAAGAAAAACAAGGTGAATGTGTTGTGACCTCAGCACTAAGAGTGAGTATTGCATTAAATTGTATTAAAAACTGTGCTTGAGTCTATTTGTTTTTGTTTTTAGTGTCCTGAATCTCTGGAGGGGACGGGGGAGAAGAGGGGGGTGTCCAGGGTGTGAGGGGTCTTATTTTGCTGGCTTATTGTATTGTATCATTTTAGTTCTGAATTTCCATTTCATCCATTTGGACAGTACATGGCCAACTTAAAAACTAGATTTTAATACTTGTAGTAATTTACAAATCTGTTTATCTCTGTGATGTTTTACAGACAGACTCTAACAACACATTTCTCCAATTATGTGTTTTACGTCATTAAAGCCTGGAGGTGAGCGGAATAAAAGTGTCCTCATTCACCTACGCTCTATTTTGAAAAGAACTGCCCATTGCATCAATGTGATGCATTTGAGAAAGTCTGTGGAAGAGTTGAGATGACAGTCTATGACACATCCAAGATCACATGTGGTCCTTTAATAGGGGGTTGTGTTATATACTGCCACATATACTCATCATCGGCACAGCCATTATTGCCTGCAACCAGGTGCAGAGCATGATGGGATATTCCTATTTTAGCCTCCATTAGCACGCAGGATCCCAGTGGTGACGCCAAAGAAATTACACAGAAGATATAATTACAGGAGGCCTCAATCAATACAAACCGGAAAAGGGAAGTGAAAAAGGAAGATAAACAATAAACCCGAGAAGGAAGTGGTTGAGCTGTGGGAATGACTTTAACGACAGATGCCACAGCACCAAATTGTTTGCAATAAATTATGTTTGGCTCTTTATATTTGCAAAAAAGGATGATTATATTATACCTCCAATCCTTGACATACCTTAAAAAATTTTGCAGAAAGAAATTAGAGCTACACAGTTTTTAAACCTTCAAGCCCAGAGTGCTCACATTCAACACAAACCTAGTGCTGATCTTGTTGGTCACAATAATACCTGACGAACTCCCCTGATCTAAATGGATCTTGGTTGTAAATAAGTCATGGTGCTTGGATCCAGTTTTCCTGGCCAAGAAACCAGTTCTTAACCTGTAATAACTATAGGAGGTTACGCGGTACTCGACCTACGCTGTTTCGACTTTACGACGCCTGAGTCTCCTCTGCCATTTTATCTCCAGTCACGCCATAGTGTAGAGTCTCTGTGTTTGTGCTCCGTAATTTTCTTGGTATCCTTGCCTTTTTCACCTTCCTTTTTCACATCATGGCCCCAAAAAAGAAAGCAGGATCTTCTACGGATGCTGGTCCAGCCAAGAGGAAAGCCATTACGATGGAGAAGAAGCTGGATATCATCAAAATCCGACTTACGCGGAAATTCGGGTTATGCCGCCTGCGTAGGAACGGAACTCGTTCGTAACCCGAGGACCTCCTGTAGTCAGTTGTTCTGAGCTAGCAATGGTTAAGGGGCTACTGGGGTAGTCTTAGAATCCGTAGATCACTTATTCAAGGATTGCCTACCACTTTTCTAATGTGTAGAAGTAAAGGTAGAATAAACACTGCAGCTGATTCTGTGTCCTTTGTGTATTTAAAAGTCTATGCATCAATAACAACATATGTGGCTTGATGATATCAACCTGACACCATCAAATATAACTATACAATAAAAAAACCCACACATTATCAAAGTAAACTAGAAGATACTATATTCATTTCTTTCTGAACTCAGCCAACTGTTAAACTATATTCTGATATTTACAAAATGTAAGTAGTTCTTATACTTGCTTGTGAGTCAGATGTATTCTCCTAGTTTACATTCTCCTCACCGTTAATAGGTGTTAGCTTCCAGTTGCGTCGGACTGTGGCATCGCTGCGAAGCGAGAAATTGAGTCGCCCTCCGTGCTGTGGCCCGTCACTGTCTCGTGAGGCCAGCACTAATGCTTGGTCCTCCCAGCGAGGCGTGCAGAGGTATTTCCAGGAGTAGTCTCCAACCAGCACTGGACTGTTGTCATTTACATCCAAGATTTGAACCGTCACCAGGGTGGATGCAGACAAGGAGGAGTTACCTACATAAACACACATTAACAATTCAATGAATATAAAACACACATGTTAAATACACTCCTCTGTAACTACTTGCATGTTTTGTTGGACAACAACCAAAGTCCATTTATTAATAATTTTAGTTCCAAATTAAATTGCAAATCTGTTAATTCCTATTGGTATCTATCTTACGTCCATCCACTGCAAGGACCTCCATGGTGTAGGTGCTGTTCTCCTCTCTGTCCAAGGCCTGCACGGTCTTCAGTTCACCAGAATATTTCCCTATTGAAAAGTACTTCTTGGTGTCTCCTTGGAGGGAATATCTAGATGAAAAAAAAGAAGCGAAGAAACATATGCCACTATCAATTTAAAATGGGACAGCTAATGCTTCAGTTAACAAGTTTCTACAGCATCAGTTGACCTTTAGTTTTACCTGATTGGGTGTGAATCAGGGTCGTAACCTCGGATCGTTGCAATAACTCGACCCGGTTCTTCACCCTCTCTGACAGTCACCTCATAATGGCTTTGAGACAGGATCGGGCCCTCATTTATATCGTCAACATAGATGGAGACAGTTGCTGTGGATGCAGGTCCATAGCGACCGCGAACTAGCGCCACTGGGTTCTGAGCGCTAAGCACAAGGATGTACTCACTCTCACGCTCGAAGTCCAACACCTGTGCAAACACACCGACACACAGGAATAAGGCTCCAAAACTATTAGTACCAATGTGCAAACATTCTTCAATTGGAGGTCACTAACCATGACCCTGTCTCTTTCTGCCTTAACTTATTATCATACTTTGAAAACTAGAAGGAGCATATAGCTGCAACCAGGATCTATATTTCTGCAATTTAATCAAAGATCCTATCTCGCAATATTAGAAAAAAAAAATTAAAAATCCAGCATCCCTTTTGCTTGACTCACTCTAAAATGCAGTTGATTAATCCTAAACTTGTGCTCCATTGTTCCACCAAGTTTCGTGAGAATATGTCCAGTAATTTTTGCATAATCCATCTGACAAAGAGACACAGATGCTAACAAATAGTAATAGGGGGAATAAAAGAATACTATACAGTAAATCATGAGCATTTCCATAGAATGTTTAGAGATTATCAATATTGCTAAAAATACAAAACTTCTAAGAGTTACTTTAATGGAAAGATGCACACTTTAAATGGATCCAAATACATTTTAAAGGACAAAATGTATTTTTAAAAAAAAAGGACTAGGTATTAGTACACACTACTGTCCCCTGTGCCCAGTCTAGTACTCGTATCTTCCTTTCAAAGAAATTGGATTTACTGGCAGATGATTGCTGTATTTCCAGTCTGAACAAAACAGTGGAGTCATTGGGAAAAGAGCCAATTGATTTACTATGTCACTGATGAAACATTTTCCATGATGATGCACTGACTTCAACTGCTTTGTGACACTGCAAAATACCCCTGTGTGTGCTGATCAGTTAGTTAGTCAGACCTTTAATACAATAATGATCACAGGACATACATACAATTACATCTACCCTCTAATGAGGTAAATTCAATATATAAATGCAGAGAGTAAATTGAGCCTACAGAAGTATTCTCTATAATCTTTCATCTTTGTTCCACTGTAGAGCATTTTGGTCCAACCCTATGCTGCAAAATTGGAAGTAGTAGATTTCAAGTGAAAGGATTACCATAATCTGGCCACAACAAATATTATCTATGACCTACTGGCTCTACAGGGTACATTTTTAGAGTGGAGGTATGCAGTTATGTTAGTGTTTACGGACATTTTAAGATTTTAAGATGAGAAAACCACCAGATTAATGTCAATAAATCATAGTGAATTTTCCCCCTGGGGATAAATAAAGTGCATCTGTATCTATATCTCTATACTGTCCAATAATCATCTAGAGTGTATTTTATTATATTAACATAATCTTCAGAATTCTGCCCGGAAGCTTGTGATTGGGGCTTGTCTTAAACTGAAATCTCTAGCTCTGTCCTGTCATATAACAACATATTATTACAGCCGTCCTGTCTGACATCACACTGCTCTGGCTGCGTGCGTCTCTGTTGCCAAGGAGAAGTAATGCAGACCCTGGAGGGAGCATGAGTACTGCTGTTGACTGTAAGTGACGCATCAGACATCTTATTGTGTATCAGGGTCCAGAACATGTGCAAAGACTATATCAAGGCTACAGATATCTGAGGAACTATATCACTGACAGACGAATAGTGAGTCGATCGGACTTTCTTTTAATCAGAATGTAAATGAGGTATAAATGAGCTGCTTACAGGTTAGGTTGCACTTAACCACATTTCTGTGTTTGTAACTCATGCGTTAATTTTTATGTAATAAAATCTGATTTGCATACATTAGGATTAATTGTCTCAATTCACGTCCATTTAAATGGGTATAATTTCCTCCGGGTTTTACATTTGAGAACATATCCGATATTTGCTCTTCCTCCCATCTTGATTGTTTTGTCCTCACTTCTCAGGGTTCATTATGTATTTACCTCAATTGGAAGCCTCTAGCCTGTATGGTAAACTGCCATTAGTGTCTGTTCACACAATCTAATTATTCCCTTGGAAAGTGAGCACTGTGTAATTTCTAATAATGAAATGTGTCTGCCTTCTGGTGCTGACCTCACACTGTAACATGTATTAAAGGATTTGCCCAAGTGCATTTTAATTCACTAATCCATTTTATTTGTGAAGGGTTTAAGCTTTAATTTTTACCAAAATAAAATAAACATCTTCCTTCTTATCAGTGATGCAAAGATAGTTAACGTATTGTTATATCACACAAGGTCAAAGCAAGTGTTTCAAACACAGCTGCTCAAATTGGCCTTGATTACATCTGTATGATGTCACTTTTCTATGAAAGTAGTCCTTATGTGTTAATCTGCAATAATGCCACCCATTTTTAGCTTTTAGACATCTGCTTTTATCTAAGAGAAGCTTGTGTGACACACAATTCAATCACATTTGTTAACTCACATAAAGGTTGATTATAATAGTCTGTATTCTGCCTGGCCCACTTACAGAGAGCAGACCATTAGAGTATACACATACCCACACATGCACACACACATATTCACCTCACGCATCCCTAAAACGCCCCGCTGGATTATGGGATGCAGGCGAAGGGTGATGCGCCCCGGGGACAGGAGAGATTAGTAGGCTAAAACATGCCATTGTCATCTGGCCCCTTTTTTTATTGGAGGCATGTGGGTCTGAAGTATTGACGTATTGGAATATGTTTTTATCTGTCCTTTCTGTCTGGGATTCACATTATGATCCAGTGATATTAAAATCATGCCCTCAAAACGTGACACAGTATGTGACTGCTACTTTGACAAGCTACTGTATGTTCTCTTATTACTGAGCCACAGTAACAGATACATGTCACCATGCCAAAGTGAATAGTTCCCTTCCTATCTGTACTCTCCCATACCCTGAAAAAGTTGAACAACACAAAATCAACAGTTACACAATAACAGTTTTTATCTGTGTGGGTTTTAGTTGATTGTGTACAGTATATTAGTAAGATGAACAATCAATAATGCGGCCAAATGCATTTGTGTGGACACTGACCAGAGAATGCTGTTTACCTTGGAGAGCACAAGGGAGACCTCATTGGTCTGCTTGTCTGTCACCAATGTGAAGACCTCCTCCTCGTTTCCAGATTCTAAGCGATAGTTCACCTGCCAACTGTCTCCTCCTCGAACATCTGCATCTCCTGCCAGCACAGCTGTTACCGTGGTACCCAGTGGAGCATCCTCTGGGATGTGAAACGGTCCGTACTGATCGGGAGCAAACAGAAAATATACAACATTCATTCCACTGCCATATTTAGTTTCCCTTTTTTTGTAATAAGTCAAAACAATACTTAACTTAATCATGAAGACCTACTGCTACTAAATCCATATTTCTCTCTATTTAACCTTTCTTTAGTTTTAAAACCAATGTTTTATCACCATTTATTATAATATTATCCTTTGCATTTCGCACTTTTAAAGTGAAAATCAGGTATTTTCCTATATTTATTGACTGATCATGTAGATGTTCATAAAAGTTCAGATTAAAGGTGAGGGTTAATATATCAGAAATGGAGAAAACTAAAGAAAAAGTGACTTTATCAGAAAAATATATCATTAACTGAACATAAACCAAGTGTGTCCATCCACTGTCACTGATCCAACTCCATGGGTTTTACTGGTGAATCA
>JAPQRQ010000018.1:29430815-29480716 GCA_037367365.1 Apogon talboti | reverse complement strand
CTGATGACCATGAAAAGATGACAAACTGCATTTTACACCGATTATTTACATGTATTGATAGAATTAGTGGATCAACAAATATTAAACATTTTAGATCAGTAGATGGTTTTGGTTGCCAGCAGATGTTTGGGGTCTTTATGTGTTAAAGAGCATTTTCTTAAACATACACTGCTTTTCTCCATTATAAAGAAAGCCTCAGAGAAAATACATCCCACAAGGAAACGTTGAAAATAATATGAGACTATTTAATTCTCACCCAACAAAAGAAAATAATAAAGCTGTTATTTTAGTAAAGTAGCCGAAATACAGTATATGTTCACTAATAATAATATGTAACAGTAGCATGCAACTGGGCCAAAATGTGCTGATAATTTTGCAATTTCATGGTTGCTAGTAACAGTCAGAGATGATTGACTATCCAATTTCAGTGCTGTGCTGTGTGTGACAACATGTGAGTATACATTTGCTCCCTCTTGCCCTCCTTGTGTAAGCTGACCTTTATTCACACACTGCTGTGTATTTAGACAGACTTTTAATCTGCCACTCACACATGTCCTCTAGTGAAGCAGCCATGCTTCTGATCTG
The DNA here is from genome assembly GCA_037367365.1 of Apogon talboti. Taxonomy (NCBI): domain Eukaryota; kingdom Metazoa; phylum Chordata; class Actinopteri; order Kurtiformes; family Apogonidae; genus Apogon; species Apogon talboti. Next base: position 29,480,131 of record JAPQRQ010000018.1, on the reverse strand, counting down.
GCTGCCCCATCCACAGGGTCGCTGAACCCAGCCCTGTCACCACTCGCCTCCCACATCACCCCCTATAGCGCTGCCTTCACATAGCCATGGAAAAACCTGCACTACTCAGGCGTGACCTGCTCAAGAGCATTTTCCACCTCTGTGTTTGTGTGTGTGATGACTGTGGGAATGATTTGAGCAAGTGTGTGCTTAAAAATGAGCATTCAGTAACACTAGAGTTTATAGCACATGTGGTTCCAACACAATGTGTTGCTTGACTCAGCCAAGGACACAGACCACAGCATTATGACATACGTTATATGATGTTTGATTAAACATTATAAACATTTGAAAAACAAAGTACTGACTATCATTCTATTATTGGTCTGAACTTTCATGCCAATACTCTCGAGGCAGTTCCCACAGTTGAATTTCTAATCAGTAAACGTCCCCCTGTTGCTCAAAATAAAGTGTTTCTTCACAGATCATAATGTCTGCGCAATCTTTGAATGTCCCCGTGGTCTGACAGAAAGAGCAGCTACAGACTAGATCGCCATTATCACAGCATGATGGCTGTCCCACGTATCTCCCAACCCTCATAGCGTTTTCCTCTTCTATTATGCCTTAGTGGGTGGAAGTGAGGGGATTTTTTTTTTTTATAACTGACTATCTTTAGCCTTTTGTTCTTTTATAGCAGTGAATTCACTAAAATCAGGGGAAATATTAAATGATTTCATGCTGGACTTGTGACTGATGCTCACTTAACCTGAACAGCTGGAGAAAAATTTGAATACAAGTAGATCTTTTTTTTTTGTTTTTTTTATTAAAAATCTATAAATATGTCTGAACAAAGTAAATATTGTGTGATGCCATGAACCAGTTATTGCTAGTGTGGTATTCACCTTTTGAAAGTTGAAGTAAATATGAAGGGAAAAAAAAGCAGATTCTTGGAAATGACTGTAAAACTGATGATTTTTCCCCCCTACTGTCAACACTGGAAAAACAAATTATAGCCGACATGAATACACTGTGACATCAGCTCCTGTTCTTCAAGAAATAACAACAAACTTCTTGAAACAAAAACAGGATGTACTGCTCAGTACTAAGAATATTTTGGGTGGAGAAAATCTCTAAATATGTTCCCTTAAATAAACTAATGGTACTGAAATAAAGAACCTGAACACATCTTGGAGCATCATCTATGACTATGTTGATTCCTGAATATGTTTTAACATTTTAATAGCACTAGACTCATTCTGTGCTGATGATGTAGATTTGTCTATAAATACAGGAGTGGAAAATACTCTCTAAAGAAGGTTTGATCTGATTAGGACACTGTCCACTTAGAGTACATAGAGCTGAATAAAACTCCTCAAATAACATGCTGCCATCTCTATAAGCCTGAGATTAGAGGGCATATCTAGTTCCCGGCCAGGAAAATTAGATCATTGACCTACAGAGCGGATTCACAGTCTGCAGTCCAATAGCCACTTATTATGGCCTGTGATTTTTGGCCTGCCTTTTTTTTTTTCCAAAGATATTGTTTATAACATCCCATGCAAGCTGATGCATTAAAGGTGTGTGTGGCTTTAAGTGTATCTGACAAACATGTGCCCTCGTACCTCATGTTGGGAGAAGACTGGTGGGTTGTTGTTCTCATCCTGCACCGTCACAACCACAGTGCACGAACTGTTTAAACCTGCCAGGGACATTATCACAGCTTCTGTTAGTGACTCAGGGTCAGCCCATCACACAAATAAAGTATGCCGAGGGAACAGCAAGTACCTCATATTGCCTCCTTCACACCCTGATCCATGAGTCACACAGGCCACATCATCTGTCATCCCAGAGACAAACATACATACATCCTCTAGATGCTATACAGCAACAAACTAGTTCACAAATCTAATAAATGTGTGATGATGTTTTATGGATGTATAGTTACCGCGGTTCTCTGGCACACAAACAGCTATATAACATCTCACAACTGCTTCACTTTATGTTTTTTTAAAAAAATGTTTTTAATTTCTTCATCTTCGTTCAGTTTTGACTGGAATCTATGGTGTTAAGGACAACTTTTCACTGTCAATATGAAATGTTTGGCTCTGCAGCTTCCATACACACAATACATTTTTTAAAGTAGTGGCAGCATCAAAACTAAAAGACAGAATTTTAAATATAAATTTGCAGTGAATAATCTATAAATAATACGTACAGGTATTAATAAAGTCAACCTGAACCTGAACCTGAAAGGGAAACAACAACTAATGTTAAACTACTATAGTAATTCATAACCACACTGTGATATACACACAGTACTGTCTAAAAGTCTTAGGCCACCTTTAGCTGTGTTGTTTCTGCAGGGTTAAAATGAGCATACATATTAATTTCTCATTCTCTTCTCTTTACAAACAGCAAGAAAATATAGGACATAGTTGCACAGCCTTAAAACACACACAAAAAACTGACCTAAAAGTTAACGTCACTATTTAATGTGACCCCTGACCCCATGAGAAGAACCAGTGCAAACTGTTAGAAACACCTGACATGTATTGAATGAAACCTCATCTCATATTGTCTGAACAAAATGATTAAAGACATGTTAAGTACAAAGGGAGGTTACATTAAATATTAACACTTTGGTGTACAGAAGCTGTGTTTTACCTAAAACTTTTGTTTTTACTGCTGTCCTTCCCATATATCCAGCTTGGATCTTAATACAGGGACTGAGAAATGCGTATGTGTGGTCGTTAGAACTTTACTAAACCAACAAATATAATGTTGAACTTTTGCACAGGACTGTATGTAGTTATATAAAGTTTAATATCAGTTTCTGGTATGTCCTATAGTAACAGGTTTTGCACATATTTGTATGCTTGCACATACAGTTAGAGTCAGTTTTGTGCTAGGAACTGGTCATACATTTCTAACCTAACAGCTGTGTCAGTTGCTTGTTCACTGATCTATTCATAGGGCTTGGATTGTTTTTTTCCACAGAAATTCTTGTCCTCACTTACATTTTCTTCAAGTGTTTCTCTTCTGTTCGATTACACATCCTACATTGTAGCTACCATTAGCTTAGAAATATAGTGGGTAAGGACCAACAAAAGAGTGGTTCCCGCCACAATTCAAGGCCCTCTCTACAGCCAGTGTTTGGTTTGTCCATTCAGGGTTACTGTAGAAACATGTAGCCTCTGTGGAGGAGTACCCTTATCGTCTATGGCTATGCAAAGCCCATTGTAAGATAACAAAAACACAATAGCTCTTATTTTCCAGTGATCATTCACTACTGAGAACATAATGATGAATCATCACTAATAGGTAGATAACTCTTGGAAAAGGTAATGATAGTGTCACCATGTTCGGAGAATTGAGTCTGAATGGTGTCTCAGTGTGCAGTGATTATAAAAATAAATTATTTGCTAATTATTTTTCATAAATTTGTATTTGGCAAACAGCAAATTTTAAAAATGATGACTCATTTCATATTTTAATATTAATGATATGTTGATTCAGTCAGTGTGTAGTTGTTCCTTCCTAAGATGGTAACCACTCCAGCTGTGGTTTGTAACAATGAGATTTCCTACTTCCTTTTTATATCCATGAGTCCCTCTTTGTCATAAAAACTGCAATATTTTTGTTGGTACATAAACTCAAAGGTTCAATGTGTTTTACTTCTTACAAATCAATAAAAATAAAATCCCATGAAAATCTATATTGGCCTTCCAGTCATCCATTGAAATGAAATTACTTCTTTAAACAATATCCGATTTCTGTTGTACTTCATGCGACATGAAATACCAGTACAAAGAATCAGGTTAAAAAAGCATTAATGCATTTTTAAATTCTTTATGTATAAAACTGAAAAATGATGCTGTAAAGAAGCACAGGTCACCTTTAGCATCCTCGGCTGTGATGGTTAGGGTGTACTGGGGTGCAGTGTCCTCCATACTGTCTGCTTGGACAGAGATGACCCCTGAGTCTCGGTCGACTCTGAAGAGGGCACGAGGACTCTCTGGAATTTGTCCCACTAAACGGTAGAAGATCCGCACGTTGTCTGTTTTGGGATCATCATTATCAGCTGCCTGCACAGTGAGGATTTCAGTCCCTGAGGAAAGATAAACAAGCAGAGCAAATGTAAACCTCTCAGAAGAAAAGCGCTTCCAACTCAATTACAGATCTATTTATTATTTTTCTTATAGTAAATTTTGAGGTTTTAAACTTCAAGTCAACTTTTAGTTTCAGTAATAGAACAGGCCTACTGTAAACATATTTTTCTCTCTAAAGATAGTTTTAAGCTACAGTCACATACATGACTGAATGAGTCGGAGGGAGGAGAAATACACAATGGCTTTCTCATTTAATCCCCTCTCACAATGATTCCATTTAGATTAACATATTGTCCTGACTAATTCATTTCCGAGAATCAACGGTTTTAAAGCGTCAACAAAAAAGCTTTTATGCCAGTGCCTGATCTGTCACAACACACCATGTGCTTTTTATGAGCACTGCAAGTAGTGAGGGTGCTTTCCCGTGTCCTGGAAAAAATCCCAATCTGCTTTCACAAAAGGTACGTGGCAGCCTTTTTCATCACTGACAGCGTCCCTTCCAGACAGTGTCTCCGCCACATTATTACATTTATTACTGGTGTTGTGGAACAATATTCCCATTACGTTGCAAATGTAGCAAAGGTTTGTTTTATTAGGCTGATCTTTACCTTCCCAAAAGAACAAAAACACTATTGAAGCACAGACTAACAAGTGTATTTTTTAACTGCAGACACTAAAACAATGTTTTAATTTGCTATAATTAGATATTTCCTGCTGAATGATTGAGGCATTCTTACATTAGATGGGTATGGGCATCGTCTACTTTTTGTTGGTGAAGCATGGGTAAAAGTTTTATATACTTCAAAATATAGCCCTACAATCCAAAAAGCGAACAGTGTAAAAACGGTGTATAAAGATAGCTGCCAGTTACCTCGGGCAGCGAGTTCTTTGACCACAGTGTGATACTGCGCTTGAGGAAAGGTAGGCCTGTTATCATTGGCATCGCCCACCATCACCCTCAGCTCTACAGGCTTGGCAATCTCCCTGCCATCAGGACGCTCCACCACAATGCTGATCTGGAACTGACAGCACAGGCAAGAAGAGATGCACATGTTGATGGAGAGCATTAATAATTATACATTTTATTTATGCATAATCAGCTTGGTTGAAAAATGCTGTTCAGTGAACTAGAATACATTTAAAACTCAAAACAATATGACAAAATAAAGAATAACAACATAATAAAACACAACGAATGTCAAATGATTAGAATCGTATTTTACAAAAGAGTTCAACCCTGATCTCTAAGTCCTTTTCGAAGTCTACAAGTCCTGAATACAAAGGCTCTGTCACCTCTGTGGCTCAGTCTCAACCTTGGAACGACGGTGGACAATGCATGTGGAGGAGTCACGACATAGGTCTGATACATAACCTGGTTGGTCGTGTCTCACAGGGCTTTGTGAGGAATCAATACATAACCTAAAGTCCAATCTAAGAGGAATAGGCAGCCATTCTGGGGGGGAAAAAAAGCACTGTATTAGCGTTCCTATGTATAATGTGGCTCATTGTTCACTGCTGTTTTGAAGAAATGGTAAATATACATCTCCACCTGGAACAGAAACTGTATGCATGTTCTGCTGCTTGAAAGTGTTAAAGTGTTTCTCTGGTGTCACGCTTCAGTTTGAGGATCTCACTAATTGAAGAAATCTTAGAAGGAATATGAGAATAAATTGACTTATTAACTAATACAACAATGATTTCTTACTCATGTGCATTATGTGTATTCAAATACATATATCCACAACATTGCTATTCAAAACCAACTAGGTGAAAGAAAATACCCAATAACAAAAACTTACTTGAGCCTCTGAGCCAGGATGCACTGTTCACTCAGCTCAAGAGTAAAAGACAAACACATTAAATTAATTTATAATCTTACCTCATAATAGTGAATAAGCCTCACCTTATAACCCCAGTCATATTACAATAATTATTTTTTGCTAAAGACAGTCTAAGTTCAAGGAACAAAGGTACACTTTTCTAGTTCAGCTTCATTCCATAATTACCTTTGGATACTTTAAAAGTAGGCTGTTTCTCCTTGACTTTGTTCAGCGTTAAATGCAGGGTTCCTTTAATTAAAAGATCATTAACCCATAAAGACCCAAACATGCACCAGAGACCAAAATGATTTACTGATATAAAATGTTAAATAACTGTTAATACACTAATCCTATCAATACATGTAAATAATTGGTGTAGAATGCAGTTTGTTGTCTTTTCATGGTCATCAAATATGATCCATCTGGACGTTCAGAGGCTCCGCAGTTACCATGGAAACACCAATCGTCTTCTACAACATTGATTCACCAGTAAAACCCATGGAGTTGCATCAATGCATCAATGACAGTGGATGGACTTACTTGGTTTATGTTCAGTTAATATATTTTACTGAAAAAGTTCCCATTTTCTCTGTTTTTGATATAATAACCCTCGACTAAAATCTGAGCTTTATGGACATCCACGGGATCAGTAAATTAAATATATAAAAATACCTAATTTTCACTTAAAAATGTAAAAAAAAACAGAGCATTATATTATATTATAAATCACTTAAGAATGGTTAAAAATTGCAAAACCATTCATTTAGGAACTACCACAAAAGTAGCACTGGGTCTTTATGGGTTAAGCTACAGATAATATTTGAAGAGAGACATTACATAAAAGTTGACTTCTGATTAAAAATATGAGAAACGTTTTTTATCAAATTGCTAAGTACTTTACGTCCTACACAGCTGTTTCCATTTATTAGTTGTTATCAAAATCTTAATGAAACTCCAAAAATAGTTGAAAGGTGAAAGGTCGCTCCACATATATAGGTTTTTATTGGCTTTATTAGAAAAGATCCTTTGAGAACCAGATAATAAAAAGCCTTTATATGTATGTATATGTATTATATGTCTACAAAACAATTTAATATAGCAGGTTATACACATAAAAAAAACCATTGTGTCAGTCATAAAAGTACAGTGAAACACCAATAGCTACAGATGTTTGCTGGCAGCCTTACCTGGTCTTGTGTTTCTCTGTCTAAGGGGGCGTTGAGATAAATGACTCCTTCTCTGCTGATGGTGAAGAGCATCTCTGGAAACTCCCCCTCGAGGCTGTACTCTGCCTGACTGCCACTCCACTTGACCTAAATAAACATACAAAAATAACAAAAAATTAAAGTGATTAGACTAGAACAATGTTAACATCTGCTTGGTCTATGCTTTCACATTAAATGAAAAGTGGTTGAGGTCCACCCGGAAAATGAACATGTGTAATGAGAGTGGTTCAACGGGGCCTGCATGATGCATAACTACAAAGCAGAGCTACCGTTTGTTTACACGACAAAGAAGCCAACCAAATGCACTGACAATGATGTGGAACAGAGAGCACAGCCAAAACTAACTATGCAGGCTGAAGGGGATTTTCCACTCTGCTATACAGCCCTTGACAGAAGCCTGTGCAGTGGGGCTTAAAGGACCCTCGTAGCCATCAAACAGCACCCAACAAGGAGAGGAGGCTGGTCACAGCTCAGACAGTGATCACCCAGGGCATATGTATCTCCTCAACTCACTGTCACACACTCCTCCCTTGTTTTGGAGATGGCCGACCGAACACTAGGCTTTTATATAAACAAAGCCACTTCATACAGCTGGCTGTCTTTTAGTATTACAGAGCGTCTCCTGGTCTCAGAACTTTAAAGAGACATGTTTAGAGTCTTGATTAACGACAGCAGACGTCTATTATAAAGTGCTACACAACACATCTATGAAGTCATGTGTTTTGACTTTGCAGAGCACGTCCTGTCTGAGCTGGGTCAAAACCATCTTGTGCTTGCGCTTTTCTAAACAATGTTAAGGAAAGTAATCAATACTGACATACACAAACAGTGCGATGCCCAGTTCTGTTTAACTTATAATCAGAAAATAGCCCACTACAGTGTTACGTGTAGAACAGACGGCTGCTGCACCCCATGTTGATTGACAGAAAATAATCTATATTTTGATCATTTATTGACTTTATAGTTTATCTTCATCTTTTTGATATCTCACACTGCACAAACCATTTATATTAGTCACCCTGGGCTCTGAAATTAATTGAGGAAATAATCTGCTAATTATTTTAGGATGAAAGTGTACATTAATGCCCTAAAACATGGGTGCTATAAGGTGACTCAAACATATGTATGATGAGTAATATAGAAAGAGACAAAGGATGAGATGTCCTCTCTGTTGCATCAGCATAGGGTCACTTGTGATGACATCTGTTACCTGAGCAGAGGGTTGATACGAATATAATTCTTAATATTGAACCGTGACAGTGTGAAAAAGGTCGAGAAGAGCTCAAACATAAGCCGCAACAAAATAACCACATTTCATTTTACTGTGAAATCCAACTATACGGCACAGTTAAGAGCCCTGAGTCATTCGCAGGCAGTGAGTCGTCGTCAGTAGATTGCATTACTGAGTTCAAGTACTGACTGATTGCATTACATAATCAAAGTTTTAAGGCAGGCAATCAGAAACATCCAATAGATAATGGATTGAAATTAACATCCCGAGGCCTAGTGACGTAAACGTACTGATAACAAATGCCTTGGTTTTATATTTTAAACTGCCGGTTTTTGACCTGATGGTGAAAACGGTCAAATTGATCTTATCTTACTGTTACTACTGCTTCAATACTTCTTAATTTTACACATGAGCAAAATAAATTACGACAAGCAGCAAACTGACTTTAGCATCTGTCAAAATGTCATCACACCACAGGCGATGTCAGCAGAAGCAGTAAGTCAACATTTGTTACAGATGAGAGAATGTGGGTATGGCTGCTCGGTTTATTGGAGACAGTAGGGGAGGTGAGATCTATAGAGTGGGTCCTTCAACATGACTATCTCTGAATGTGTCATAACAGCGGTTAGTCCCACCACCCACTGAGCACAGCGCTACATTCACACAGTCGTAGGCGAAATGAGGCTTCCCCAAAGTAAACACACAATGCAATTCGGTGTGATTTAGATTCCGGTTGGGGACTCTGTAACTGGAATTTGGAAGTGTCGTGTCTTCTTTTCGCACTCTCTTAACACATTTTTCATTAGAATGAAAGCGGATGCTCAATGGGAATCGGTTCAGTTTTTCACACAGTGTTCTTTACCTATAGAATCACAGGTGCTTCGGTTAGACTATGAACATCCCGTGTCATTCTACACTCAGCAAGCTGTGCAGAATATCACTGTTAAGTACAAACTCACATGACAAAGAGCTTTAATTGTAAATGTGTGATAGCCTTTGAAAATATGGCAAGAAAAAAATGTGCCTACACGTGTGAATCCACACGTTTTTAGTGGGTGGAAGGGGCTGTTAGAACAGGAGAGATGAGAGGCTGAGGGCGAGTGTGGGCGAGGTGGGAGAAAACCAGAGGAGGGGGAGGTATTGTGATGTGCCTACTGGCCACATTGACTCTCAGAACCTGCACAATGCAATTCATTTATTTCCAGAGCCAGTCTTCATTTCTCTTGTTTGCTCAGTTCTCAGAAATGGACAAATAAAGCTTCTTTTTGCCACGCAGGCGTACATTTGTGTAACCTCACCGCTGCTGCTAGTTCATTTTTTCCCCATGTGTTACAAAGCCTGGGAGGGCTTTTAAGTTATTTATAGACTTGTAGTTGATATGGCTGGTATAATAACATGCAAAAGGTTACACAAAACTAGGGACAATCAGAGATTCATTGAAATATGCAACTGCCTTCCAGTTTTCCATCTAGAGGAAAAACCCTTAACATTTTTATTTTTTATATTACAATAAATAATTGAGAAGTAATCTATGTATTTTGATCAAACTTTTTATGACTGAAAGTCTATTAGAAGGGTAATGAATGAGTGTTCAGGTCAAACTAGAATACAGCCTTTTAACACATATCTATAGGTTAACAAGTGATGTGTAGGTGGCCTCAGTGACGTAAAAGCATGATTTCCATCATGCATTTACAGCATCTGTAAATGTCACTATGTAACTCCTGTGGGTGTCTTGTTCTTGGCTGTTCCATCAATCTTTTAACATATTAATTTAAACAAGCTACATTTGGATAAAGGAAGAAAACCGGTGATTTCTTTTCATCTGTTTTTAAAGATAATTTCAGCAATGGTTCAGAACCTACAGATATTTACTTTACAGTGAAATAAAACAAACACTATACTTAGAATTGGGAAGTGTACCAGAGCTCAAAATAATACATAATATATATCTTTGCAATTTGTTATTAAAAATCTGTTTTCCAATTTAATTCTATTCCAATTTAGTTTTATTGATATGATATTGCATCACTTTTACTGCTGAAGCAGGTGTCAAGGTTTTGCACATACATAACATAGCTCTGATAGGCTCCAGCACCCCTGCGACCCTCTCAAGGATAAAGCGGTTCAGAAAATGAATGAATGAATGAATGTAAAACTTAAATAAACACAAACACAAAATCTAAATTAAAAAATACAAATGAATGTCTACTTTTATTTTATATGTGTCTGGAGATAATGTGATATGACATGACTGTAGTCTGTGTATCTGATGAAAACCACATTAGCAGTCTGCTTAAAAAAAAAAACATATTGGACTGACTTATAATATTATTAAAATAGCATACTCTTAGCAAAACCCATGCTAAGGTAGATTTTGCCTCTAAGCTGTTGCCTTCACATAACACCCATTTGATTGGTAGTAGTGGTAGGTGGGTGGGTGGAAGAGAGAGTGATTATGGGAGTTAGAGTGACTCAGTCAGGAGCTAGCCTGAAAGGATCCATGGCATTTGTGCAGCATCAATAATTCAACATTTGGTCACTTAGGAGGACCCAAGAGGCTCTAAAAACAGCAACCAGCAATACGATGCCACTTTACTCAGTCCAGCCTATTGATAGTTTGTTTTTTGTAATATGATATAAGAGTTGGAACTGAGTTAACAGTAAAGTCTGCACTTACTTCAAGGTGATTAAATGACTTAAGCTAAAAATCCAATGTGTTTAACGTTCAGTGTAGACCAATGGACACATCCTGCACAGTAACGTGATGATGGGTATACAGTGTTATAATATGGGATATCTTGCCTCACCTGTGAGATGGGGATGGGATACGGACCAGGCAGGTTCTCCTGTAGTCGTACAGCATCTGGAGAGGCCCAGGTGTTTCCAGTCACCTCAACGGTAACAATGCCAGTGGTGAAGAAAGCGTTTGCTCTCCCAGCCATGTCTTTAACCATCACAGAGAGCTTATAACGCCCACACATCTCAGGGTCCAGAGCAGAGGCTCCTGGTCATTAACAGTGGAATGTAAAATCTTAGTTTCATTTCACAACCAACTTCTCTAAAAATATCTAGTAGAACTACACAATTGAATCTAATTAAAATGTCAGCATGCACAATTTTATACTTCCAAGACTGTAATTTAAATGTCCAGTGAGTGTATGGCCATAGCTTGGACTGATCAACACTCCAGAGAGGTGTGTACTGTGTAAAACATGTCAAATAAAAGCTGCTACATTTTTTCAGTACCAGTAAAAAAATACACAGATTTTAAAATGATCAGTATTCTGTACATATACCTCGGCAACCGTCTATACATTAGTGGTGACAAGTGAATACATGTAGGATAAACACAAAATACTGATCTACAATGAATAATACAACTCATTTGATTTATACATGACATACCTTCATGCTCAGTGCAAAAAATAGGATAATAAATAAATAAATAATTAACAATAACAGCAAATTTCCAATCAGATGGAGCCCCATCTTCCCATCAGCTCAGATTAACTCGTGCCAGTGTGGTGGTTTTAATTCAGTCATATTGTCATGAATATGGAGCAGTGTTATATGCTATTGTGCATTTGCTGCCTGCGTGAATGTTTGGCAATCATCTCCTTCTGACTAGGTCCAATGGCTGGAAGTGTGAAGGCCAGGTCTTGTTCCAGTTTCTCCCTGAATGCTGCACATCAACCTCCTTACATTTAATATATTCTTGCACATAATAATTATAAATCCTCTGTATTCATTGTTTATCAAAATGACTGTACACATAGCATCTATTGGTCTGTCTATCCTTCCTGTAAGAGGAATCCCTGCTCTGTGGCTCTTCCTGAGGTTTCTGCCATTTCTAACAAGGTTTATTTGGGGAGAAGTTATTATTCATTCAAAAAAAGTGGTTAGGATGGAGAATGATGTATATTGTATACTGTATAATGTATATTGAATTGAATTGAATTGAATTGCACATTCTTCATCGTATAGTGCAGACCTTATATAGCATATATAGTCTTGAGATTCAGAATATGACTGCATTTTTCATTTGTTTTAATATTGCATTTTTGATTTTTCATAGGACAACAATACAGTTACACACTTACAAAACAAGACGACCTCACCAACCCACAACAACAGGGCCAGAGACAACAGACTACAGACAGACACCCAGACAGACACAAATATATGAATATGACTGTATGAATGATACGTGCTTGCCATTGTGTACAAATGAAGATGCAAATGAAAATAACACATTTGAAGACATATAACAAGGGGAACTGTTCATGCTATGTGAAGACTAAATATCCTATAATATAACAGAAACAAATGACACCAATAACCTGGTATAGAGGTAATCAAAACCATTACAGCTGGCTCACAGGCAATAATGAAAATGAAGGAGGTCATGTTTGATTTTCACAGCTTCTGCTGTGGAAATTAGCAGCAGTGTGGAACCAGCGAGCATGAAAGTCATGCAGCTCCTGCCAAGCTGTAACAAAGGCCAATACTAAAGTTCCAGAAATAGCATCAGCATACAGGACTTCCTGCAGGTACCACATCCACTATTGAGAACTCCTCTTCATACATTCAAAACAAGCTGTTTTCATGTCAGCAATGTGTGTATTATTAGGACGCAGCCTATACTATCCATCAAAATGATCATTATCATTTTTCTTACAAAACAAAAATTAACTTGTCAGTGCTCACTGTTGACAAATCTGTACTCCTTCCAATACCTTCTTGTGTCATCAAAATAAAAACATCAAAATGAAAAGGACAGACATCAGAAGCTGAATGTTAATCTGAACTGCAGAGCACTTTGTATTCTGTTGTCTATAATTAAACACACGCTGACCTTGTATTCTGCTCCCGTAGGTAAACTTAGACTAGAATACTTCCCTTTTGGGGGACAGCAGTATCACATTTAGGACTGACCTTCCTCTGTGAGGGAAACCTCTCCGGTGATGGAGTTGATGGAGAACATTTGACTGGAGGGAATCCTTGGCGTCTGCTCCATCAGGCTGAATCTCAGCTCAGCATGGGGAGTGTTACGGTCATCACGATCCAGCGCCTCCACCTGCATAAATGGGATGCCTGCAAGACACCGGTGGCAGAGAGTCAAAAATGAAACCGAGGAAAGTGTTCTGGCGTATTTCAAGCTCCAAAACCTTGGAGGAGTCAGAGAAAAGGATGTAGTGAAATACAGAGCAATGCAATAACTTGTACAGTACATTATGAACATTTTATTACTGATATGTAGCAATGAAAATATGATGGATATGTATCTTTAAGTTAGCTGTTAGTTTTTGTTTTAATATACAGCTCCTGTCTGTAGTTTTAATTTCAAGGCTTTTATTCATTTATTTCCTTGAAGAACAGAGGATTCATTAATTCATAAAGAGCCCCTGAGTCTGGTGTCTAATGAAGGTCCCTGTGAGACTTTGTAAAATGTAACTAATCCATTTAACCACTTCACTGGTTTTCCATGAGGTTAAGGCTACAGTGACACTTCCAGAGCTGTTTCAGTTACGTGATCCACTGTTGGTAAAAAAGAAAATAAAACTGTTATGATACGGGTTAATGGAAAAAAGGAGAAAAATGTGGCTCAGACTAAACAAGGCTGTGCAGCATCAGAGCCAGAGATTCTTTTACCTTTGAGAAGCCCGAGCTGCACGCTGCCTCTCATGCTCTCCTCTATAAAAGTGGGCACATTGTCGTTCTTGTCGATGACACACACTTCAACAGTGAAGCTCTGACGTGGCACCGATGTTCTGAAGGACACCTGGAGCATATACGTGCACACAAATACACACACACATATATATACGTGCTATAAGTAAGGCTCTTTGAAATACGTATCCAAAAATTACCATAAAGCATTTTCAATTAACTGATGAATCACAATTAATGATTAAACAAAAGCAAATGAACCTGATTAAAATAAGCAAACATATATAATCTATTTTAACATGCTTTCTATTTATATTTTATTCATTTTACTTTGTACTTTTGATGCATTACCTTTACCTTTAAGACAGGAGTCACGACCACTATAGATAAGCAAGCACAAATACGTTGAAAATTATTATTATGACACTACAATACCTAATAAGATTTCATATGATATAAGATGTGATACCTGCAAAGAATATGATGGTTGTTTCTCTCTGTCTAGTGGTTTTAAAGCATAGAGAAACTGGGCGTCCACTCCGAATATCCCTTCTTCATCACCTGTCACCACCAGGTCGGTATAATTCACTGGCAAGCTTTGGAGCTGAATATCATAAAATATTAATTATTAGTACATTCTCCTGCTTAACACTGAATTTTAATCTGTATATAAACAGACATTTGAGATAAAGTCTGTTGAAAATACACAGTAAAATGAAGAGGGAACCAGTATGTTTGATTTGTTTGCCTTAGTGACACTTAAACTCTTGTTTTTTGTGTTTCTTCTGGCAAAGTCACATGTTCAGTTAAAATTAAACTCTATTACTTTGTTTGGTGAAATGTTGACTAAGACACCTGTACTAGCCACAGCATATCCCTACTTGTCCCACATGTCTTTTTCTTCTTCTTAGCCTGCAATGTGGTATTTAACTTGGCTCATTATTGCTAGAACAGTCTTGACAGCGGTTGAAACACTTTGGGGTAGGTAAATCAGCTCAGGTCAGAATAACCTAAAAGTGTGTCTGACAAGAAAAAATATCTCACCATGATCCAAACACGTACATTTAGAGGCAATGGAGTGTTGGGGCTTATCATTCATGAAAGTTAAAAGGACGATTATAGATAGCCTTACTTCTGACACCAGGCCACTAAGTGACATTTGCATTGCTCTGTAAGGCTTTCAAACTAGATATTTAATTAAAAGAGAGTTGGCAAGTGTAGTCCATTTTAATGTGCCGGCCATTATGAACAGCTTTTACCTTGAACAAATCTGGAACAATTATTATAGCCTTCCATTTATGTGATAAAATGGGGTTATTATTAGACTCATCCACTGTGGTAATTATCATGCAATTTGATGAGTGAAAAGGACGTTGAGGCTGACATATAAATGTAAAAAAAAAAAAAAGTTTCACGCAAGATGTAATGACGTCACAATCTGAGCGATTTAAGTGGCAGATACTAGGCTGTTGCTCAATCCAGAGGATGTCTGAATGGCACACATGAACAAAGCACCCCGCCCGCAACCCAGCTGGACTGAAGCAGAGGCTGAGTCTGACGCCTGAAATCCATTGTGAACACTCCAATTATAGTCTGTTGATGACGGCAGCATGTTCATACATCTTCAGTCTCGAGTGCAGATGGGGAAGAAAATAGAGAGACTGATGCCATTCTGTATTCCTATACTGGCTGTGTAGCTACGATGCTCTTTTCACCACGTTCCTCACCACTGAATAGGACTCCTACAGGACCAGGATGCTCAAAAACCCACCAGGACATGATCCCGTTTACCTCACTGAGGAGAACAAAAGAATCTCTACGACCTTTTGTCCCTCCATCCTCATTCCAATTACCTGTCCCATCGCTTCTTCTCAAATATAAAGGCAAGAAAATACATTGAAAATATATGTCATTTCATTTTACAAAATTAAAATATAAAAGTACCTTGGCTAAATACCATGGGAAAATACCATTGTAGTTTTCAGGGACACCGATCTTTACATTCGCTCCAGAACACGGTGCAAATGTGTCAAGTGTCAGCAACTGCAAAAACAAATATTAAGTGCTTCTTAGCAATAACCTTCAGTCAGTGTTTATGTCTTGTAAACAATTAGCTCTAGATGATAATTGAAAATAAACATCTTACTGTGAGAACTATGACAAGCATGGTTCAATCCTCTGTCATTTATGTCCCTGTAAATATGATAAATTCAAAGGATTTCAAAACACAAGCCTCAGCAAAACACAATTTCTGTCCTGTTACTGATTCACTACAGTGGAATTTTGTCATACAGACAGATGTCACAGTTTTTAAATACACAACAGGATTCACTTAAATGGTAAAGCACCTACAATATAGTTTCGAGCCTCTGAATGATAGTGTGTTCGCAGCAGTACAAAATATGACTGAAGCTATATCTGATTTACATATCTGAAGAAAAAGAAAGAAGGACTTAAATATCTTTAAAATATCTTCTGTCACTCTAAGCTGCAGCACCCACCATTGTGTATTGCGCAGGTAAAGATAAGTTTTCAGTCGGTATACATGCTATTAACTCTATTGTAGGTTTCTAAAAGTAAAATACAGCCTATCTTATCTTTAGCAAGAGCAAATGATGACGCTGATCACTACAGCAAAAAGTGTCATCATTTACTAACAGAAATTTTACTCCAATTTTAAGCTGAATCTTTCTTTTGTATCTTACCTTCTCCCAGTGATGTGCGTTCTCCTTCTGCGAGGTGTGAGAAGAGTTTAAATTGTGTGGAAAATTTGCGTACTTGTACTCCTTTGGTGGATTAATGGTTAACACTCTCAGATAAACATGCTTAACTACCATGTTTCCTTCCTGTGAAACCAATGGCCAGCGAGGTTCCATTCCACTGATGCGGCCGAATGAATATTCATGAGGATGCAAACGGCTGAAACAAAACCCACTTTATTCTTAGATTCTGCTTTAGGCAATAAATATTTAGCTTTAGAATAATGAAAGAAGAAGAAATGCATCTGAATTTCATATTTTATTGAAAAATGAATTCAACGTAAACAAAGAATTTCCAAGTCATGTCAAGGTTCACAAGACTAATATAACTTATTGCTTTACTCATACATTCACAACCTGAATTCAGTGTTAAAGGAACAACATAGAATAACAGAGGTTTTCTCTAAGCTCTGACTGGGCCTCAGTAACTTGGCCGAGGCACGAACCTGCGTACCACGTTTCAAGTAAGTATGACTACAGAGGGCCTAGTATTGTGATGTTTTACTGTGTCTTTTAGGATAATGAGATGTATGCTGCATTCAGCAAAATTCATGTTACAGTATATACAACAATCCCCTCCAATAATAATAATAATAAAAAATAATTGTAACCCACTAGTACTTCAATCTTTGCAACTCATTAGAAATAACAAGCCTCTGTGGATTATTTAACATAGGCTACTGATCATATTATGAGAGTAACATTTTAAGGCAATATGAAAAAAAAACAAAAACAAAACCCAAATAAACAAATCAAAATACATGTTTCCAAAGCTTCATGCAGATTATCATCATTTCATCATGATATGACTTGAGTAATGTCAGTCATGTTTAATTATTGAAGTCCTCTTTTTGCTTTTGGTTGGTGTCTAAAAAATAAAAATATATTCCTGTACAACTCTATTAGTCCTTTAGGGTTAGTGTTAAAACACACACAGCATCTGGTCTTCAGAGGCCAAAGAAAAAAATGTCCCTCTGTCCCATCTGTTCCTCAGAGAACTGTGAGGTCATGACAGGACTTTGACTTCTGCCTAAAAGCCATCTTCTTGTTTTTGCGTGCAACCATGCGACCCAGAAACCTTTTGGCTTTCTTGCCTATGCTCTCTCTACGCCGGCAGTTGGCCATGCGTCGTGCATTTTCCTCCTTGCTGTCTTTCCTCAAGCGGATCTGTCTGACGATGCCCTCGAATAGGTCCTGCACATTGTGATGAAGAGATGCGGATGTTTCGATGAACTTGCAGTCGAATACTACTGCACATGCACTCCCCTCTGTAAAGCAAATGGACAAAGGCAGATTAGAACATTGAGAAATACCAAAACCTCCACATAAAGTGTAATAGTTCAGAGCTTTTAATTTGTAGTGTTCACTTAAAGCCACACTTGATGAGCTGAAACCTTCTTTTAATAAATTGCAGGCTTTAATAGTTAGATACTCACCATCTACAGACACCTCTCTGGACCGGACCAGGTCACTCTTGTTGCCCACAAGGATTATGGGAATGTTCTCTGACTGCCTGGCTCGGCGCAGCTGAATACGCAGCTCTGACGCCTTCTCAAAGCTTGATTTGTCTGTCACTGAGTAGACAATGATGTAGGCGTCTCCCATCCTCATACACTGCTCCTTCATCCACTGGCTATTATCCTTCAAGAAAGAAATAGAAATGAAGTTTAGATACATAATGCACTTGGCCTTAGCCAGTCTGTGGCTGATGGCAACCTGACAAATCAATGCAAATGGGTAATCATTGCATAAATAATATATCAGTCTTACCTGTTCCCAGATGTCATACAACACGATAGATGCTTCTTCTTCATCCACCACAATAGATCTGTCATAAGTGTTTCCTGAGAGAGAAAATATAAATATTACGTTACACAATGTCAGAGTACAGAACAGAGCATCTGTTATCTGAGTCGTCATATTTGTGGTGAATGTGTTCTTGTATTTCACATCTTTTTGAAGTCTACAAACAGAGGCACGATAACAGCTTGTGATCATCAATCAATGGCCTTTTATATTTTCCCTTATGTTATTGGATGTTTTTCTATCAGCTGGGTTGCTCAGGGCAGTCATAGTGCCTGACTGAGGATGGAAATAGTAATAATCAATGCATGTACACTCTTGCGTGCAATCATAAGAACGGTTTTTTTTTTCTCATTCTAATACATGAGCCAAACTTGTTTTTCTCCTTACATATAAATCTGCCACGTTCATACGCTTTATAATTCAAAATATGGCTTTATTTAAAATCCACACATGCGTTTTTGTTTCTATAAAATCTTACATATTTTAAATAGAACTTTGAGTTCAAACTTAACGATCAAGCAGGGAGTTTTTAATGCGCAAAACTGGACTTCATCCATGAGATATATTTGGTCTAATTAACCTCTGCCTGTTCTCATTATCACATATATCTTAGACCATGGACAGGTTACATGTTGAGTATGTGTGGAGGTTGCTGAGGTCGATGACTCATCCTCATCCTCAGCATCACCATTTACCTGCTTCATCGCAGTCGTGACTAACATCTTCAACTCCTCCAAAGACGCGCGCCAGACTGGACTTGCCGACCCCGTGTTCCCCGAGGAGAACCACCTTGTACACCTGGGACTCCGCTTCACTGCCGGTGGAGATCACGGAGTCGGAGGAGTCCGACGCACAGCTGCCTCGGTGCTGGTCTTTCGGGGAGTACGAGGTGCAGCGCAAGAGGTTGGACAACTCGTCGGTCTGGCCGGTCTGTGGCATCGTGGCGCGCAGGTCCCGGTCGTCTACCGGCATGCTCCTCCGGTGAAGGTTGGGCAGATTCATGGGGAACGGCATGCTTCCTCTCCTCTTGTCCATGTTCCGTAATTTGTCACCCTTGTTCAAAGTCATTGTGCTTGCACCGAGGATCTATGAATCAAAGTACCATGCGTAAATTTTATATTATGGCAAGTAAAAAACTAAAAGTCTGCATAGAATCTTTATCATGGATGCAGTTTAGCACCATAATATGTATATAAATTACATATCATAATTTCAAACAGAATTAGATATTTTAAAAAAAATACATCCTTGATTCAGTTATGACAACTTAATCTGTTCAGTTACTAAATTCTTATCACTAAAAATTGCCAAAAACTTCAAGTGTCTTAAATGAAATGACACTTACTCGGTTCTGATAAATAAATCCAACGAAGAGTCCAATAATCCTTAGTTTGGGTGCTGTTGTAGCCGTAAGAAAGGTTTTGCTTCAGTCTGATCAGACTTGCTCCTCGGCGTATTTATACTAGACTGAGAGTGACGTAGGCAGGGATTCGCCCCAGAGAGTCACGTCTCGGCTTATTATAGTGGTGCGTAAGGGTAACATCATACAGAGGAGGGGGGTGTATGACTGGAAGAGCTGAGGAATCTCCCTTCCGCAATGCCAAATGGAGCTTACTTGTGAGGGGGCGGCCACAGATGAATCCTTAAAGAGGGAAAGCCCACTTAAAGTGATATCAATATTTAATTTTAATTTAGATGATAATGTTAGAGATGTGGAGGGCGTCCTTAGCCCTTAAAATAGGAAGATATAATCAGGGTGCAATGCACAAGTTAGATAAACGCTTTTATGGAAATATGATCGTTTGTCTGGTTAATATTGATTGGTTTTAAGATTCACGGTCATTTTTCAGCACTGGATGTGAAAATTTCGTTTGTGCATCAGGAGTGAGGGTGATCATTCATACAATAAACCACTGAAATCTGACATATTAATGCCTTTCTCCACAAGTTCTCAAAATGCACAACAGAATATTAGAGTTGCATCCATTTTTGAGCATATAAATGCAAAAAAAATTTACACTGAATGCAAGGCGTGAAAATCTCCAACGCATAAAACTGTAGCACACGTGCGCTCATGTACCATTCTTCCCTTGACGCCCACCATTTTACTGTTTGCAAAAAAATGAAAGCAACGATGCACTCTTAAAATTCTTATAAATATGTTTTTGCAGTCTTTACCTAACATAAATGCTGCAGGTTGATTAATTTGATCAACCTACAGGTCTGGCCTTTGGTTTAACCTGTGCATGTTTTATTATAATAGCCCGATGTTAAATTTAATGTTTCTACTTTATTAAACCAGTGGAAATGACGAACTTCACGCTCAATGTTTCAGTGAAGCACTTCAGTTCAAGTTCTGTTCTAATAATGCACTCTTCTTTTTCATGTTAAATCTACATCTTTATCAATACAAGACTCAAGGACTCTGCAGCCAGTTACACTAGTGTCTCTGTGCGGTGTTGCTGCCCCCCTACGGCAGCTCCTGCCATTAAGTGGCATTTGATTTCTACCGTATGTTTATGATGCTGATTGTATATTTTTTCTTTACATTTCATTGTGTTCATGCTCATTTTTAATGTGCAATTATTTACTGTAAATAAAAAAAATCAAATAAAACATTGTAACTGGGTAAAATCATAAAATAAACAATCACACTGAATAGATCTATTTGGGCTCTTAACAACAGATTACTAAGTTAAATTATCACATATAGAAAGTTAGATGTATAGAAATAGAAAATCCTCCTCTTTACGTGGAAAGCCCTGATTTACCAAGATAAACTGCATCTGTCAGACCTCACAATATCATGTAATTCCAACACAACACTTTTTGCAAAGAACAGATTTACATTTTGGTTCTTACAAATCTGAAAGTCTGGTGACCATGAACCATCACTTTAAGGTCTTTCCCACATTTTCTTGGAACAATGGTGCCATCTAGTGTTAGTTTTATAGAAATATTGCAGTCAAGCATATGTCATTAACTACAGGCGAAACAGTAAGGAAACCTTGGGTTGAAATATATTACCAATACCATATATTACCACTATCAGCTTCATATTATGTATTTTATTTTAAAAAAGTGTATTTTTTGTCCTTGCATTAAATTCAACCAGCATGTCATCACTTCCAGAAACTCAGTAGATACTAAATAACAACCAAACTCATCAGCAGTTGTTGAACCTTCTTCTTTCTACAGGTTTCTCAGACTTACACATTGTCCTGCATCTCTGTTTCTTACCTGTACAATATGACAGATCGACAATGGTTCACACTTCAGTTCAGAGGAAATCCTACTATTTTATTGTTTCAGTTGTGAATAAACTTTCAGGCTGCTCAACATAATTATTTGTAGTTGAAATGCTCTCAATGATTCAGAATTAAGTGAGTTAACAAGACCAGTGTCAGTTCCATGTTGGTGGAAAAGGGTGTATTATCTACAGGTAAGACTGCTGGAGGACCTCCCATGATGCACTGAGAATTTCTGATTCTGAATATCTTTCCTGTCCTGTCCTGTCCTGCAGTTTGTCCCATTTAATTTATGTCCTCTCTTCTTGTAAACTATATTTCGACAGAAATCCGTGGTTCTAGAGATATATGTTTCTAATGTGTAATCGTTGGTCCCACCTGTACACAGGCTTGACGTTTTTATGTTCACCTAGGGGCAGCAATATATAATAAATTATTCATACAACACCTCTGCTTTATGAACAGAACAAATTGCTACAGCTTATATTAAACTAATAATACATTTTGCTTAGCGTGTAAGATTTACAGGGCTGTAGTTGTAAATTACTACCCTTGGGATGTACTGAATTATGTGAGGATATATTAATTTGAACAAATGACCTCTAGGGGGGAGTATGGAAAAAGCAGTAAACCTGCAGCTGAAGGGAATGCTCCTTTTGCAATAAAATTGTATTTAAATGCATTATAAACCGATTTAGTTGTATGTACTACACATAGGCTAATATGATAATAGGAACAAAATGAATGAGAAAAAAAGAGTTTTTATAATATCTGCACGAATTTAGTGAGTATAAAACCTGGATATTGACGCATCAGGAAACCGGAAGTGAGCCGTGTCATTACTGCCCATGCGCAAACCGCTCGTGTGTTCGACTCGACCTTTACTACAAACCGGTGAGTGCTAACTCTAACCTCCTCCTCGGTTATTGTCCGTGTTTCGGTAAAATATACTCATTTGACACCTCTGTGTAATTTTACATCTTTGTAACTAAGTGAATTACAACACTGCTCAGCTCTATTGGTTCGTCAATTATCTTATTTTCAGCCATGTTGTTTGGTTTGGAGCGGATTTTGACCTTACTTGTGTGTCCGCTGTTAACTTTGTACACTGTACTTGTGCCGTCCGGTCACACTGTACCAACTAACTAACTGAATAATTGTTCATGTATTGCTTTTTGCAGACACCGAATCTTCATCTGTTTGGTTGACCTGATCACCACGTCTTCGTAATGTACGCCTGTGCTAAGTTTGTCTCCACGCCCTCTCTGGTGAGTCTGGATGAATGGAGGTAGATAACACGTCCGCTGACAGTCCGCTAACTGCACCTAAATCCACGATTCAGATACAAAAGCAGCCAGATGCTACCTTCAAATGTCTGCTCAACAGTCAGCAGTTATATTTTGGCCCGTTAACATTGGAACTTGGACATGTATGCAGCCGTCTCTGACCCCATGCTAAAGTTAGCTTAGTGCCCACACCTGCAAGGACGTCCTGTTTGTCAACTTTATCAGCGTACATGCTAAATCGTCGTGTGCACAAGGGTTGTCCACCTATTGGAGTCAGTTAGCACTACTGATTTGGACTTGCAGAACATATTATAGTAGGTTGAGGAGTAGGTTAGCATGCATATATAATCGAAATTAATACCATTACTGTGTAATAATATTGGTGCCCAATATTTAATATTAAACACTGACTCTAATCCTATTGCACCACTATATCCATATAACTGTATTGGTTTTTTTATATTGCCTGAACAGTTGCTGTACTTTAAAGGTCACCATGCAGCCATAATAGTGTCTGTTTCCTGTGATTTCTTTTGATGTAGGTCCGTGCTGGATCTCGGGTACTGTACAGACCACTTTCAGCAGCAGTAGTGTCTGATGCCAGGAAAACAGAGGTGAGCAAGACTTAAGCAGGGTTAATGTTAGCTGGGGTTTTTGAGAATCATAATGTATTTCAAATGATTTAGTTTATTGTCAGAGCAGATGCCAGAGAAATCTACGTACATTTGTAGTAAAAATAGACAGAACAGCACAGAATATCAATTTAAATTCCTTTAAGCATATGTTAGGCTTAAAGGAATTATCTTGAAGTGGTGGGATTTCTTGTAAAATTAAAGTTTTAATAAACAAAATAAGCAGACGAAGTAATGAACAGTTTTTACAATGTTAGAAATAAAGAAAACTGCTCAAACTTTCTACTTTTAATTCTTAAATGGAAAGCAGAGCAGCTCAGTGTGCCACAGTGTGGTGATTACAGCTGTGTCACAGCCTAATATTTAGATGTATTTTATGGAATTAAAAAAGTGAAAATGACCATAATAGTATAATTGCTGAATATTGGCTCTGATACTCAGCCTTCTGTCTAGATATATTTAAATACAGATTAAAAATATAGTCGCTATTTAAATACTGAAAGACTAAAAATTGTGTAAAATGACATTTTCATTTTAGTTTTAAGACTCATTGAATAGTGTTGACAGTACTGAGCTACATACATAAATGTACAGAAGTTTTACATAAATACTGTGGTATGAACATATCTTTTATTTAAATTATTTTTGTTAATGTGGGTTGCTGTCTGAAATAAACCTATGTTTCACAGTGTATATACTGTTTTCTTATTTTTCTATTTTGTATGGCTCGTACTTTTCCAGTCTTTTGTTTTAACTGAACATTTTAATCAATGGGCTGACAAATATGTTTTAGTGATGCTAAGTAGTTTTATACAAACTTTTTTTTTTATTTTATTTTATTTATTTTAGACTGCTTCACTGCTGGCACCACAGAGTTTCCTAGCCTCCCAACAGCAGGTGGCAGTGCGGGGATTCCAGACTAGTGCTGTGAGCCGTGACATTGATACTGCTGCAAAGTTCATTGGAGCAGGAGCTGCTACTGTGGGAGTGGCTGGATCTGGAGCTGGTATCGGAACAGTGTTCGGTAGCCTTATAATTGGATATGCAAGGTAATTTAACAGATCACCAAATCTGTCATTTTAGGCCATTTTGGCCAAGACTGAGTGTTGTGCAGAATTATTTGGACTTACCAAGTCCTACAAAGTGAATCTCGCAATCCAACGGGATTGCCAGAAGAGATGTCTCAGCAATTGTACATTTAATGCCAAATACCTCCAACTTATCTCTGTCATTTCTTTTTCTCAACAGGAACCCCTCTCTGAAACAGCAGCTGTTCTCTTACGCCATCCTGGGCTTTGCCCTCTCTGAGGCTATGGGTCTCTTCTGTCTGATGGTTGCTTTCCTCATTCTGTTTGCCATGTAAACTGTTAGGCATTGGCTGCATAGAGATACATGATGAGATATTGTTAGTAAGAATTATGAGATCGAAATATCAATGAATATTAGCTTAATGTCTTGCTTGTTCACTGGTGTTTCTTAAGATTGTGAACCCACAGATGTATAAAAACTATGGCAAACCAACCTCATTTTAATGGGTGTTGTGCCATTATATTGTATATTTAATCAAATGTTTTTGTTAACAGACATGCAACCATTGACAGAATTAAAACATTCAATTCATAATGTGTGCCTGTATGTGTTGCTTCATTATTCTCTGATTGACTTTAAATGGCAGTGTTTCATAACCTCACAAGAATGAAAAAGATGACTCTTTTTTTTTTTTACACTTAACTTTGACTTAACTTTGACAAGATTCAAAATGTATTTTTCTCAAGTTGCATATACATAGTTAAATTTTTTTTCCTGCCAATTTCCAGTCTCTCTTACTGATTATAATTAATGTAGAGCTCAAATGATTAGCAAGATAGAAGTTAGCCATATTTATGACCTCTATAAAAGTGAATGAAAAGGTCAGTCCCAGCGAGGATTTTGACCTCTGCCATAGGGCCGAAAGTGTAAAGCAATGCTTGGGTTCAAAAAACAAAAAAACATTCAATAAAAGACAGTCTTTCAGTGGACCCAGTTTAGCCACAATCTTCAACAATCAAGAATATTATGGACCGGAACAAACCTCCGTCTTGCCCGGTCATCTCGGAGTGAAGTGGTCCTTCTGCGGCCACAGAATGTTCTACCTCTTTACTGTGCAAAGGGTATTTCATACATCCATCTTAAACTCTGGGACTACAATATGCTTAACGTTAATTTACAAACAAGAGACGCGAAGAAATAGAGTAGGTTGTTGTGCGGAACAAATGTTTGACAATCAAAGGTAACGGGGACGGATTTGAGAGACGTACTTGTTAAGAGTGATGCTGTTACGCTGTGCCCGACAAAAATACCAATCTTTAGAAAACTAATATGTTAATAGTGAAGCAACAGGATTAGACATACTAGAAAACAAGACATGTTTTCAGTCAACCAGATTATTTGGTCTAAAATTATAAATAAAACGCTGAGATACTCGTGGAGCTTGTGGTCGTGTAACTGTCACAGTGGTCCCAGCGTTGTTTTACACCCGCACAGGCAAACAGAATCTACCGCTAAAAAGGTAAATACACGTCCCTACAAGTTTTATTAGTATGTAATACATAATCTACCCTTGTCTGATTTTTACAGCTTCAAGTGACTTATCATTGAGTTAGAGCATTATGACCAACATTTTCACTTGATTCGCCATGTAAAGCACGCACATTATTCAGTAATCTCGTGTTTTGTTTTTGTTTTTTCTGTTTTGTTTAGTTTTTTTAGAGCTTTAACCTAAATGACCTAGTTCAACTTCTTTACCTGTAGGAATAGTTTTATATTCCGCCTCCACCAGGGGTAGCCAGTGTTAAGACGAACAGCATTTTTGCCTGCTTTAAACTTAAAGGAATAATCCACATTGCAATAAAATTGATCTCATCATGATAAATTTATATCATTTTGATCCGTGAAGTACTAGTGTTTCTGAATTGCTGTTTAAATGAGAATGAGTTTTACGACGTTATCAGAGTTTCCTATGAGGTGCTGTATTATGTTTCTGAAAATACTATTTTCATTACTCTGTGTTTGTAGCAGTTAAACAGAAGAGCCAAAAAGGAAAGGTCTTCATGTCAGCCAGTACTGGAGCACTTTGACCAGCAGTACAGTCAGGAATTAGGAGAGTTGTGGACATCTGCTAGGTAAATTTGGTCTCCAACAGTTATTGCATCAGCTACTTATACAATGTTCATACTATTCCTTCATCTGGATTGTTTCTCTTTTCAGGGCAGTACTCCTAGACCCTCAGTCCTGGCAGTATGGGATCATGCTCAACCGCTTCGCTGCTGTAACAGATATCACACAGATTCTCCAGTCACAGGGCTTTTCAAAGATCCTGCTGCAAACAGATGCCTCCTCATTGCCTTGTGATGCCCCTTTATTAAAACAGCGTCTCTATAAACAGCCAGAAGAATATGTCTCTCCATTGCTCTCCAATCACCCCCCTGATAACTCTCATCCCCAACTTGACAGCAACTCTGACACAGTCAAACAGTGCCCTCAGTCAGAGTCTGCTCTCAGTCTACACAGTCCTTCACTGCAGTGTTACATCCATCCATATCCCCTGCGATTTGCTTCACAGGCTCACAGGCCAGGCCACCTGAAGCAGTACTACCTCCTGAATGCTGCCTCGCTCCTTCCAGTACTGGCTTTGCAAGTCAAAGATGGCGAGAACATTTTGGATCTTTGCTCAGCACCTGGGGGTAAAGCCATAGCCATAATGCAGAGCTGCACTCCAGGTAAGACAACTATTCTATAGGAATTTGCAAACTTTTACTTTATTTTATGCAAATAGAAAGAAGTATACCATCTCATTTTACAGCTGGTCTAGGCTCAGTTTGAAAGAGCTCTGCTGGACAAAAGAGAGTAAAGTCAAAAGGTGATCCAGGTAATATAAAATTCATCATGTATTGTCAGAACCAAACTCTTCAATACGTTGTTAAATATTGAAAAAATATATATATTTAGCAGTAGATTTCATAAGTTAGGGTTTGGTCTCATCAATTAATTATCTCATCTCTAATGAATTAACACAATCTTGCTTGGATTGATTTTTTTTTTTAAATTATTCTTTTTCTTGTGGAAGAATAAGAGCAACATCTAGTATTTTAAATTGTTTTCATTGGATGGAAAACAGAAAATATTTTCTTTGTAATTTTGTCTGATAAATAGAGGTTCAAACAAATGTTTTCAATTTCATTTCATTTCCTTTCATAAACTCATACATTTTATATTGTTTCTCTGAATATATCTTCCAAAATTGATATTGTTACAAAAATGTCCCTAACCAAATCAGTAAGGAATCAAATCGGATATCAAACAGAACTGAGAACATGAGAATCCAAACAGAGTAGATTCAGGAAATCAGTGGTGATTTTCAACTTTATTTGAAATGTGTCACAATAAAATAGTTAATTATAGCAATAGTTTATTCTAATGCACTGAATACTGGCAATAAGTAATAATATTGTTTCCTGTGTTCCAGCACTTCTCTGCTGTAATGAACCAGATCCTCACAGACGAGACTGGCTGGCCAAAACCCTAGAGTCTTTTCTACCTCACTCATTAAAGAGCAGAGTGATTGTGTCTGCACAGGATGGGCGGCGTTTT
Source organism: Apogon talboti (assembly GCA_037367365.1). Classification (NCBI taxonomy): domain Eukaryota; kingdom Metazoa; phylum Chordata; class Actinopteri; order Kurtiformes; family Apogonidae; genus Apogon; species Apogon talboti. Next base: position 29,451,733 of record JAPQRQ010000018.1, on the reverse strand, counting down.
GGGCAGAGTGAAGCATCTACATATGACAAGGTATGGGGAGAAAAGTGCTGGTACGTGGGTGGCAGTTTTTTCCAGAAGTTTAGTATGCCACAAAATAAGGCATACAGTACTTTGTTCAAGTATGTGGTTAGAGGTGAATAAGAACAGCAGGTTTTTGAGTAGAGTACCTAACAAGCCCAGCGTAAGATGGGAAAACAGTTTAATCCAAACAGGAGCCAACAAATGCCTGAGTAGAATCAAAGAACTTAAAGTGACTGACAATGTTGAAAGGGAAACAGAGGGAGAAAGGTGAAGAGTAGCCATGCACTGTGTGAATACATGTTGAGTGGCAAGAATACAATAAAGGAACACAGCAGAGAACATAGATTCAAAGTGTGTTGTTGTAATGATGGCTTTGGTTTGTATCAAGGACAGATTTGAATGTTTGTACTTGAGCTCAGATTTCAAGCTGAGCTGAAAATATTCTGAACTTTATCAAATTTTCACTTTTTCATTGGGCATTGAAGGCTGAAATGATTAAGGGAATATTCTTTTTTCACTAATCATAATTTATTCATAGACTGGGGTGTTATGGGAAAACATATTGTTCTACCCTTTAACTTAAGCTCTTCTTCTGTGGTTTGTATCAAGGACAGATTTAATTGTGAGCACTTTAGCTCAAATTTCAAGCTGAGCTGAAAATATTCTGAACTTTATAAAATTTTCACTTTTTCATTGGGCATTGAAGGCTGAAATGATTAAGGGAATGTTCTCTTTTCACTAACCGTAATTTATTCATAGACTTAAGTGTTATAGGAAAACATATTGTTCTACCCTTTAACTTAAGCTCTTCTTCTGTGACCTTTTTACTGTCTCACAGTCTGATCACACTCCTGTCTCCTTTGACAGTTCTTGCTCTCTTTCTCACAGGTTTTAGTCGATGCTCCATGTTCTAATGACAGGAGCTGGCTTTATTCTCCTGGTGGCCAGCAGGTGGAACAGAGATTACGAGAAAGGGCCAGGCTGCCAGCACTCCAGGCTCAGCTGCTTAAGTAAGTCCAATCCCACACCTAAAGAAATTTCTGTATGTCATCCTCATGGTATTCTCCCATCCTCCTGCAGCTCAACTCAGTTCAGTTCAAATCTGGCCCCAAGGGCAAACTGTGAGGCACAAAGAACAGGACGATTGAATGCATTTGCAAAAATGGTAATTAAACAAAGTCTGGAAGAGAGTGTTGGTAGGACAAGGAATTATAAAATTTCGTACAGAAATAATTTAATACAGATTTGAAATATTATATAAACATCATGTACAATTAAGTACATATAAAGACTATTAGAAAGGACATTATAGATGTCTAGGTGAAAGTTCAGGGTACCCTGAAAGTATAACATGCAGTGAAATTGCAAAGATTCTCAGCTCTATCACTGTGCATGAAGTAATATAATAATAAAAGAAATAGGATAGATATACAATCGACTATCATATATATTTAAAGAGGAAATCAGACATGGAAATGTCTGAGAATGTGAGTTAAAATTGCTCATAATTACTATGATTAATGTTATTTGTTTGCTTCATGATTTTCATGTGTAATCTGTGCAGGTCTGCATTGTCAGCGGTGCGTCCAGGGGGTGTTGTGGTGTATTCAACTTGCACCCTGTCCAGTTCTGAGAATTACACTGTCATTGAAACAGTGCTAAAAGACTGTCCTGAGGCTGAACCTGAAGACCTGTGGGAGGAGATTGCTGTTCCTTTTTCAAAATACTTCAAATTTAGTCGCGGTCCCTGCAGTCATGGACAGACTGCACACACACAGTATGATACAGTGTCCTCTTATCATCACAGACTCGGCATTTTAGTGGTTCCTTATCCTGGGAAAACTTGGGGACCCATGTTTTTGTCTCGGATTAGGAGAAGACTATAATGTCTGTTCTATTTTTGGAGAAATGATACTTGAATCCTAATGTAAATACAAGTTTTAACTGTATAACTTCAGTTATGTGTTGGCTTTTAAATGCTACCTCATAGAAGGTAGCTGTGCAGGTCTGTGAGTGTAGAAGGGCCTAAGTTCATAAACCTGCTCATTTACATTTAGCAGACTCTTCACGGTGCAATCCTGTACCAGCCGTACTCTCGGAAACTGGTGCAGTGGCAGCAGTAGTGGTCCTGCTGTAGCTCTAAGTATGATCTCTCTAACAGTTTGCTGGTTTTAATTGTAAAACAGCACCTTTAACAGGTTGTGAAAACATGTCAAAACTGCAGAAGCTGTCCTTGTCAGTGTCATCTGCAGTTTAAATCGGTTGCTGATGTTAATTTTTATCTGACTATATGTGGTGCAGATTTGCCTGGAAAGTGCACATGAAATTACTGGCACTGTAGTTAGATGATATTGAATGAGCCTCACTTAGATGCTTCATTCATATAAATAAAATAATATATAAATATAAATAATAAAATATCCCATATTAATAGGGAATATTATATACCGTATGAACATGTATAATACAAATTCCAATGTTATAAAGCTATAAGATGTTTGATCATGACATTCATAATTAATTGCAATATTCTCCTATACTGACTGATAGTAGTCTGTGTCTTTATGAGTAAATACTCAGTGGTCATCAGAGAATGGAAGAAGACTTTACAAGATTTAGTACCACAGAATAAAACAATCAGCAGGTTCAATAGGAGTCATTAAATAATTCTTCGTTCATTTCATATTAATTACACTGCTTTCTTATATCATTACACTGGCTACCTGTACATGTTAACTATGATTTTAATAATTAATATAAAATCTAACTTGAACCATCATGCCCCCACTCACTGCACATGTACCTGCTAGAGCTCTACGTCCTCAAAATGTTCTCAAAATGTTTCCTGACTATTCCTAGAATAAATAAAACATCAGTGGCACTAGTGGCAGGGCTTTCTCTTATCCAGCTTCTCTTAGATAGGATTCTCTTCACATTCAAGAGGCTCAGATGAGTTCCACAGAACACATCTATTCATGACAGCTTTCCGTCAAATCTAGTTCTGCTTAAAGTCCCAAACTGATTATCCAGCTTGTATTTAGTCAAACTGGATAATAGTTTTACATAGATGTCCAGTGTTACACATTTTTCTACATGTCTATTTTCACTCATCTGTGTCCATGTATAAATGTTTAGGGCCTTTATGTGCAGGTATTATTATGATATTTTGCATCCTATCGCACTGTTTAAAGTATATTTGTTTCTTAATGTTTTATATGTATTTTATCTCAAATATTTATATTTATATTTCTGATGTTCATCATTTTGTAATATTATGTACAGCTCTTGAAGACATATTTTGTGATTCTGGATCATATTCGACTTGATTTGTTATTTTTATTGATTTTTTTCAAAAGATACCGTGAGATTTCTCTTGACTGAAATGTTTATTTTCCCTTGTTTTTTTAAATGTGTAAATGCCATAAAACTAATGCAAATATCTTCAGACCTAACATACTCATCACAAGCTACAAGTCTCTCTGAGAGATGGGTTTAATAATAATACGTTAGAGAGTGCTAAGGCAGGAACTGCAAAACCCCTTCCTGTCTGTTATATTTAGTACGGCTTTCATTCCTAATACTCCCTTTTTGTCCTAATCTATATTAAAACCACTTCTATTCAAAGTAATCCTTCATCTGTGATCACACCTGGCTCTGTTTACCTGGTGTGACGATTTCATTTGTCAAGGACTGCTCATACCTGAAGCAGAAGGTGTTTTGAGAGTAATTGCACCCAATAACAAACAAGAATGCATATACTTGTATGTTTTCAGCACAACAGACTGACAGAGTGTGCTGTTGCAAAGGCATTTGTATGCAGAAACCTTTATGTCTACCTCCTGAAACCACAGACTGGTGGTACACCGACCCTGAGAGACACATTTAAGAATATGATTGCTGAAATAGGAAAGCAGCAAGAGCTTTGCAGCAGTTTTGTTCAACTTCTCTGTATGGCCATAGAAACAAGTATTATTGGCTATGTTTACGTGGCTATTTTTAATGGCTGTCCTACTTTTGGCTTCACATCTGCATGTCTTTGCAAAGTAGCCTCAGTCTGTGATATAAGTGCATCATTATATGGCCGCAACATCCACACAACTAAAAAGTATTGAGATCTGCAGATGAAGTGGGGATTCATTGAGGTTAACCGTATTGCTGACCTTTGTGTGAACTCTTGCTTGTTGATGTTCCCCATATTGCAGTGTTTCCTCAAGGGGAGAATCTCTGAGCAGCTTTTCCTGCACTTCAAAGGGAGAGAATGTAGGCCTGCTTTGCATAATCAGGTGGGGAACAGCTTTTTGCCAGAGAGGCAGGAATTAATTTGTGGCACCGCCAGATGTAATCATTAAACCCCCAGTCATTGACAGTAAGGGGAGAGGAGGAGGGGAAATTAGGGGGAGGAATTGTAGAACAGTAGATAGAGATATAAACCATAAGATGGTCCTGAGTGGGAGAGGACAATGCACTATAGTAAAGCCGGCTTATTGTGTCTGAGCTTTGTTACGTCAGAATCCGTTCTGTTCAGACCAGGAGCATCCACACTTTTCGTATTTTGGAGGGACCAGTGTAAAATTAATAGCTTTTCTTTCCCCTCTTAATACCTCCATTTTATATCATTACTTAGAATTTAGAAAATCAGATTAAAGGAAGTTACATAGACTGAAACATTTAACAGTACATAAAGGCAGTAAACATTCTGCAAACAGCTGACAAATACTTTGTATAGTTCAATGTCTTTCATTAGCCTTGTTTCCAGCATCTTCAGGTATCTGATTTCACTCAGACCAAATTAGTGAATTGAGACAGTTCAGACTTTGGTGTATTTTCTGTTCTTAAGTAAACATAAAATGCATTAAAATGTTTATATACCGCAACATCAAGAGTTCATATTGGTCATTTCTGTGATGAAATTCATATTCAAAGCAGAATAAAACAGGTTGTCAATTTTGTGAGAAATACTAGACTTGGAGTAATTGATTCTAAATGTGCGATGCTCTAACAAGTAGGTGTTTCAATGGGTATCCATCATTCATTTCAAACATGATCATTTGTCAATACTCCATCAGTGGAAGTGTGAGACCAGGATTGCTGCTGTTGATTGATTACTAACCTCTGTGGGTAAGAAGACTGCGAAGAATTAACACTTTAGTGCTTTAGTGGCCTAGGTCAACTGTGGGTTTCTTTATTACACTCAAAAAATGTGTGTGTTTAATGCTGTGGCTTATAATTGAAAAAAGAATATGATTTTACATGCACCAGTTATTTGAATGAAAAATATCTACCATATAGTCTTATCTTATTTGTTGTCTAAGAGGAATAGCAGCCCTAAATATAGAACAACACCTACTTGTGTAAAGAACTAACAAGTCAGCCAACACAAAAGGGAAAAAACAAACTAGCTTGGCAATGGCCTTCCTACTATTTCACATGCACCTGGGATCCTGAAGAAAAGCTGCAAGGGAACAAAGAAAGTCATCATACTGTCACTTCTGGCCAGACAGCTGTATGATGAACTGTGAAGGCAACATCACTTCTGGGTAAGAAAGAACATAACCCTTAATTTTTTTGTAATGTAACTTAACTGCAACAGAGGAAGTGAGTGCTGGAGGATAAATAACTTTTTGGTTATGATTCTTTTTAATCCTTAGGTCAGTTCATACATTTTCTATTCCCGATTAGTCTTATGCTATTGCACCTATTACTTCTACAATATAAACAGCTTAGTCAAAAAAAAACCCAAAACAAACAAGCTGGATTTAACTCAAAGCAAATTCGTAATGAAATTAGATATAATTCATGAAGTAATTACTGCAGTGACTAAACTGTTTCACCTGAAAGGAGTTGTTCAACTCCAACTGGTGCAGTGAGTATCTTCTCATTTCTTTTACCTTTACTTTGATAGAGAGCATAAAGAGTGGGCTGAGTATCACAGGAAGAAGGTCATGTGGTCTGATGAATCCAGATTGACCCTGTTCCAGAGTGATGGATGCATCAGGGTGAGATGAGAAGTAGCTCAGGTCATTACCCATGATGCCTCGTGCCTACAGTACAAGCCTATGGGGCAGTGTTAAGTATATCAGGGGTTGGTTCAGTTGATTAGGTCTAGGTTCAGGAATGTTATGTGTCCAAAAAATGGTGGCAATAAATGTTTTGGCATCGAAACAATTCCAGGATAAAAGCAAGTTGAAATCAAAGCTAAAGGTAGTCCAAAAAAATATCAGAATGTGAGATTTTTTTATTTTGTTTGCACTGCTGCCCACATGTTCTGAATACATGTAACAATTAACTTGAAACCTAAAGTGTTTCATTGATGAGTGTTGACGCACAGCATGTTGTTTTGCACGTCATGAGGAGATCATCAGTGTCACCTTAGACAGACAGCAGTGGAGGATATTAACAGGATATGACTGAGTTAAAGGGAAAATGAAAAAGAGTTCAGATGCAAATTAAGTTCCACAGCAAAGATATACATACATGGGGTTTTTGTTTGTTTGGGATCTAACAGGCAAGCTGCTGATTCTGATCCATGGCTTCTTTCAGAGGGTTTGAGAAAATATATTTCAAAAGTATCCCTGTATTTGGCTTTTATATTAATAATTTTAGAGCTATATTTAAGAAAGAAAAAAATATCTCTCATGAAGAACACTGACATAAAAAAAAGTCTTAAACTTTTATGCATTAAAAGATTAAAAGAGAATGGTGAGCTAATAAGGAAACTTGGAATTCAAGTACTTTAAAGGCTAACTGGTGTGATATATAAGAGGAGGTGGGTAGACCTTTGAGAGCATCAGCCACTACAGGGAAGAAGACATTCATAACAGCTGCATGAGAAGACAAAGCACAGGCTTTACTGACTGGAGGTAGCACAGATTACCCTGGTCCAGACATTCATTCATCCTTTGAGGAAAAGACAGAATTGATCGGAAGATATAAAACTAAGCCTTAGATGGTCTCGCAGTGAAATGGGTTTTGAGAGAGAACTACCTGCTCTTTTCAGTTTTAAGTAACAAGCCATCATTTTACACAAATGAAATGCAGAATGGAGCAATAATTCAGTAAAACCAGCAATAATTTATACAATTTCAGGACGCAGGCTTATTTTACAAACCGCTCCAACGGTGGTTATATTTTTTAAACTTATGACCCTTTAAATAATGCGATAAAAATCAGTTATTCAGCCGATCCAGTCTTCTGATACTGTTCACTAGAACTTTCTGTTCATGCAGTAATGTTCATGGTGGAAAATTCCAGTATCTTATACTGATTTATGTTGTCTATTCATGTATTAATTAAATGCCTCTGCTTACAGTACATTCCTTCTTTTTATATCTTGAAAACGGAGAGGGTTGAATATTGTGTTATGTTGCCTCGTTATTATGTAATAGTATAACTGCTACCAGTGCATGGACATAAGGGCTCTCACTAACTAAAGAAACATAAAAACTGAAGCCACATATTTCTGTAACACTTATTTGACCTCTGCATGGATGCCTCCAGTACATGTGCCTGGGTATAAATTGTTCATCCAGAAAAGGTGTCCCCAGATTGAGTTGCCTCATCTCAATTTTTATTTCACTCATGTTAAATTTTCAGACTTCAAACCCTGTTGAGGTGGACACTCCCTGAGTGAAGGTAGAGCATGAATAATAGATTCTTCCACCAAAGGAAAAAGGAGAAAGAAAGTCATAGAGGAGAGGAGTGACAGGCCTGATTAAAACTGATAGATTTAATACTTCTAGTTTAGAACTTCATAAAAACACATGGGGTTGTTATTCAACAGATCAGAGGTGTGACATTTCCTTAAATTAATAACATACCCACAGAGTGGTTTTAGGTAATTCAGAAATAATGGACCTCTGCTTAGCTTTCAAAATGCTTGAATGGATATTCAGTATATGTAGCCAAGCACTTAAGCAATTATGTGTAATATATTTATCATTTGTATTCATCCTGTTATAAAGGAATATATGCAGCTGTAAAGTGTTGTAGGATGCCATCTTACATTTCAATCCATTCACACCATTTATTTGTCAAAAAGCCTTGGAGTTTTGGGCAGTTTGGCAGTTACTGTAATTACAAGTTAGAGGCCGACAATGTGAAAGTGCCTCCGTGAGCGAGCTTATATTTAAATAGTGAAAAAAGAACATTTCTATACTCGCATGTTGGTGCAGTGTTAGGACCACTGTGATCTCACATCAAGATTCTTTCTCAGATAGAAACACAAATGAATTTTTCTTTAGATTCCTGTAAAAGTATTGTCTAATATGTAACACTGTTGCAGAGTTGGGGCTGCATCCTGCTTGAATATAAACATCTTCATTGTAGACTATCTTCCAATTAGCATGACTCAGTAGTCAGTATGTTGACCAGACAAGTTCAATGCCTGCCTTGTTTTAAGGGTTTCAGAAGCCATACAGAAGGTGACACAGAGGGCATAGCAGTGCATAATCTGAAGTCAGCAGTAAGGCAGGTGGCAGAAGGGAAATGTCTTCTATTTATCCTCCCTGTCGATTTTTTCTTTACCTGCCTCCCTGTCCCTTCTGTGCTTTCAGAACTTGCTATTCTTTCTGTCTCCTTGTCGCTGGATGACTTTTTCCTCTCCCTTCCTCTGTGTCTATGTATCTTGCTGTCTTTCTGTACCTCCACCTCCTCTCCCTCTCACAGTCAGCCTTTGATCTTGCCAGTCCTAGCGCAGAGGTAGACAGTGATGGCGTATGGCTTTTCTCTGCCTATTAATGTCTTAACTCTTGCTCTGCCTTGTGCTGGAGGTCTACTGAGACATCATTTCCCCCCACCGCACTGTCTAATGACAGACTTGGACACCCTAATCACACTGTGTGTGTATGTGTGTCAGGTAAATTCAAATGAGTAAGGAACAGGCTTAATATTCATATGAGCTGAAATAAATGTGTTGACAGCAGTAACACTCCAGTGCCCTTATCAATGACAAACACACCAAACCCACTGTTTGTTTTCAGATGCACACACTGGCCAGTTGAAATAATCTACGATGCACAAAATCACTTTGTTATAATACCAGTGGAAATCTACAATAATGATACTGTAATGAAATACATTAGGTAAGCTTTGTGAATGTAATTTACGTCTAGGATAGGGAAGCTAAAATCCAAAACGGAATAAATGTTTTGTTGAGGAAAGTGTCAAGAAACACTTTTCATTCTAAGGCAATAAGTAGCTGCTTAATTAAGATAAATACCCACTGTGCTAGGTGACAAAATTGCTTTCCTGGTATCTCACACACATGTGAAAATAATATCAAGAGATCATTATCCTTAAAATCGCAAGAAATTAGAGTTGAGGATTTTCTGAAGGAGCTAAAATTTGATGCCTGGACACACTGATATGCACATGGTCGCTGCATAAAAACAGCAAAATACCACTAAACACTGTACGGTGCATCAAGAAAGGGACAGAGCATTAAACACAGAAGGAGGATTGTTTATGCTGAGAAAATAAAAATAAATATGAAGTAAGCCTCTTTCAATAACCATCAAATCCAACCTGTGCCAAATCGAAAGAAACAATCTTTGCATAATATTTATGTACATTTTATGTATTTACCCATGACCACATGCTTTTCTGAGCTTGCTTATAGTTACGTAACCATAATTGCTGCCACATGACAGAACTGAACTAATAATCCACTTTGAAAAGCATCTGCAGTTGGCATAATCCTGCCATTATGCTTCCACAATGTATTTTGTTCAAACACATTTAATTAGATACGGACATCATTTGAAAGGGATAAGCTCGCTTTCTCCTCATCTCATTCAGTAAGTCTGTCCTATGTCACTTTCAACCCTTTCACCTCCACTTTTCTTTCTCCTCTCCCATCTATTCATCTTTCTGTCTTCCTGGAGTGATGGCTCTATTACCATTCCTCACTCTAAGGCTTCAGACATGAACAAAAATGGAGCAGGATTTCTTGACCGTGTAAAGAAAAAAAAAGAAAGACTTTTAATTTTCCCTTATTCCTATTCTCTGGCTGTCAAAGTTCACTCAGCTCAGTAGTAAATTGTGACAGTGGTAATTTAAGAGGTGTGGATACCAGCTTTAGATCGATTCAGAGGACTCGGTTCTTAACAACGGAGGAGGGTAAAAACGTCTGAATGAATGTATGAGGGAATCAATTAGTCATAAACTCTGATTCATGTAAAAGCTGAACAGATCAACACAACATCGCCCAGTCCGTGTTATATATATATTACTATATCTACTACTATGTCATCTGTTTTCAATGACATTGCAGGATGACAGCCATTTAATCCAGCCTTTTCCTTCATCTATTTTCTGATTGCACATCCATACACTGCTTGCCTCCATTCCTTCATCCCTCTGTTCCTGAAGTCCCTTTTTCTCTCTCCCCTTAATCCTCTCCTTCCCTAAGTGCTCACTCCGAGCCTCGAGCCTCAGGGATTCTCACGACTTGATTGTGTTTTGATGTTCTTGTGAAACTTACAAGTGCACTCAGCACTCAAGACCCATAACATACATTTTCAAGACCGTTCACCCAGAGGAAAAGAGATGGAGGAGAAGGGAAGAGTATTTAGTATTTCCTCTGACAGTGCAGCATGCGCACTCACCAGAAATGCATACATGTTAGGGTCGTGTGATATGACAATATATCGTGTGACGGTATTGTTGGGTCGCATGTCACACTAGGGGGTATTTTTTTTTGTCATTTGGACTCTTTTGTTCTTCAAAAGTGTGGAGAAAAAAATACAAATGACAAACATGTAGAATAGTGAATCTGACAGAGAATGGGATAATACAAAGAGGGTATTGTTTGTATGGAAGTTCCAAAAGAAAAAAGAAAAAAAGTAGTTATTTGAAATAATTTCTTAATTTGTAGAGCATTTACTACATTGTGATATGCACTATTACCATCATGCAAAAATTGCATATATTGTCATCAAATATTCTGGTGAGGGTACAGTAGCTATACACACTGCGCTACAACATGGCATCTCCCTGGAGTAAGTAATCATGCTTGGAGCTGGATAATCAAAGTACCAAGAGTAAAACAAGAAAAAATTCACACAGCAGTGAAACTCTCATATTAAGGTTTTATTTTAGCAGTGGTGTTTCAAGCAGCATTGATACATACATACATATATACAGAGAAGTCATGTTATTTACCCAAAATCCAATTTACCAGTCTTGTAATACCTAAGAATATTTATATAATTTGCAAAAGGACTGATTGAGAAAACAACATAATACATATTTACATAGTGTATCAAAGGGATTTTTTCAGGAAACATTTTAGGCACTCAGGATATGTACGTGAGTAAACACAAATGTAAAAGTAGTAACATCTTAATCCTTTATTTAGTGAAGTTATTATTCAGTTATTATGAACTCAGAGTTATGCTACGAGGGCGTCTCAGGACTTCTTAGCATTTTGTGAAATGTGTCTCAGTTGGAAATACATTACTGATGTTTGAATGGGCTTTAATGCCTTTAGTTTCTCCAGCCATTGTGCCACTGTCTAAAGTGAACTGTACTGCACATGGTGTTAATCCAGGGAACTTAATCAGTGCATATAGAACATGGCAGGTAGCACTTTTTTTATTTTTCAACAGACTGAAGGTTTAAAAAAATGCATCCCTGGTCTAGCAGTACTTCTGTACATCTAATATCCACAATTCTGAGTTATTTAAATCAAATTATATATTGTTTGTGGGTAACACTTTACAATATGGGACCCTTATCGCAAAGTGTTACCAGTATGTGTTCATGTGAATTCTCTTTTAGAGGTCCCTTTTAAAAATTAATCCTTATTACAGACATGCCCTCCATTTTTAGTTGCAACAACAGCCAGTTCCTCACTAAATATTGGGCTTATCATTTCATTTACTTGGATATTTTGTATAACTGTGTGTTACATATGCTAGACTTTAAAATAATTTACATCCTAAAAAAAGAGCCTAATGAACCTTTAATGACAACTCATATATGAAAGTTCCTCACCTTGATGTTCTTTGGCTTATTTGCTTCTTAGAGTGTGTTTTATTAAAGTTATCTCTCATTATTTTGACTGAAAAGCCCCTATAATATGTTTCCTTCCTGTGCAGAGAATGTGTGCTTTGTCTGAGTAGTTGAGATGGAGGTGCTGTTTGTGTGTCCGTATATTTGCTTTTTGTGGGTGGATCACATCGACATGACAGGTGGCTGTTGGCCAGAATGTATAAGGCATTCTGAATTAGGCCTTATTTTTTTTTCATTCTGAAATCAATAAGTATTTGGGAAATAAAGTTTTGGAAAGTCAATACTGAAGTTACAATACATTTCATAAATAAATAAATAAATATAGATAGCAGATATCTCAAATTGCTCTTTGAGAATTCTATTGCTTTATTAATAATGTAATTTTTCATGTGTAAATGGGAAAGGAAGATCAGCTGGTTTGTTCATGTGTGCTCTTTCCTTGTTAACAAGCACCAGGAGACTCTAACTAGTTGGATCAATGAGGAGAATCATGGCTGAACATTAAATGAACCACCGACCATGGACCAGAATTTAATGTTTAATTTTCCTATGTCTCGAGGGTCTTTTTCTTTGAACTCTTGTGTCTAATTTCATGCTACATACTCATACAAACAAAAAGAAACACAGAGCTGTACTATAGCAGCAGGAACATCTATACAAAAGATGCACACATTCATATTTGCATCAGTTTTTGCACATGATCAGATGCACTTCGACTGATTGGTGCGCATGATTTGTAACATCGGCAGATCTTTGTTGACTGTTGTGGTTGTGGTAATCCTTTTGTAATTTTTTTTTCTAAGTGAATACACAATGGAAGTTTATTATTTAATTTAATCCATTATCCATGAGAAAAATACTAACAGTGAAAGAAACATGCCTCACCCTTCAGGGTAACAACATCGATGCGTTGGATCAAAGTGTGAAAACAGTCTTTTGTGTTGTTGCTGCTTTGCCACATCCATTATGCAGAGCTAGTTAAAATGAATAATGCAGGTGACTAAATAGTTGTACAGAAGTAGTTCAGTTATCATCATGAATAATAAATTTCTTATTAAAAGGTGCTTGGAGATTTTAGTCACATAGTGAGACAGTGTATAATCACTTTGCCAGGATTGTGTGTTCTCCGAGCTCCTCTTCTACACGACCCGTTCTCAGGCAGAGAGAAGCACTCTCACATAATGGTAATATCAAATTTTACATTTGCGCAGAAAGCAAAATAACACTTGTTCAGCATAATTGCCACATTTCGACTTCTTCACTGTCAAAAATGTGCCTCAAATGAGCTTGGCAACAAAGAGCGACAGAACTGAGTCATCAGTGTCTGTAACAAACTGGAAACATAAAATCACATGTTTCAGCTTGTGAGAAATGATTTATTACTTTTTATTTTCCAAAATGCTTCTCTCTTAGTTCAATGGTTATATAAAACTTTTATATTCTTCTACTTGTGAGTACTACTCTGGTTGCCCCTTCTTCCTGGCCATCAGCTTGCCGGACCATCACTCTTCAGCTTCGACAAGGAATTTAAAGGGTATCTCAATTATTTATGGGCTTTAAGCTCCAACTCAAGCTTTAATTGATACAGTTGAGTATCTCACATTATCTATCCATCTATTATCTATACCTTCTCAGCCTACTGATTCAGTATCAAGGTTGTGATGGAGTCTTTCCCAGCATGCATTTGGTAAAAGCTCTGCCAGACTATGTTCACCAGTCTTACCTCGGCTCCATAGAAAAACTACCAATCTATAATTTCTTGGAGTGTAACCTTGGCTTTCCAACAACTTTTTTTTTTATCCCTAAGCTTTATTTAAGAGTTTGCATTTGATGTGCTCTAAATGGACATGCTGAAGTTAAATTATATACATTTGACAAACAATACAATACAAAGTCGAACAAAATACATGTTAATAGTAAAAATACAAAATAATAAACTCATGTATTGAAAACACACTGACTAGTATATATAAATCAATCAAATCAGTTGGTTAATTTTGCCACTCCTAAAGTTTTCACTGTGTCTCTGATGGATTTATTTACTTTTTTGAGCTGAATGGCATTCTCCTTCTCTTGTAGCTCTTTAGAGAACATATTGAAAATACCAGTGAACAGCAACCAAATGTAAATTCAACATCTGGAAACAATTCCAGACCTTTTATCTGCTTAATTTCTTATAGAATAACCAGGGAATATCCTCTGGACAAGAAGCTGCTTTTCAGTCAGTTGTCCTTTTAATTTTGAGCCTCTGAAAATGGGGTTGAATGGTAACATTTTGGTTAAACTCCTTAAATTAAAGCTGAAACTCTGCACTTCAGTCACATTTTAATTGTTTGACATGACATCCACTGTGGCAGTGTAAAGAGGCAAAATAGTAAAATTAGTTTCACTGTCCAAATACTTATGGACCTGACAGTACACATTTTCAAGCCCAATTAGTGAGGGCATCAGATTATTTTAATCTAAATGTGTGGATATGATACTTATCCATAATTATGATGATAATAATGATGATGATGGTGATTAGTTTAAATACATCTTTAGGAAAACACTTTAGATACCATAAGCAGAGTGCATCAAATGATGTAATCTTTTTTTGTTTTAATGGACTTACATGAGATTTACACATAGAGTTAGTCTACTTTTTTCTGTACACTTCATTCATCTTCTAAATAATACTAAACTAAACTAAAACCAAGGAAAGTGAAAGTGTTATATTAAAGTGGCAGTGGATGATTTAACAGCCATTGTGACGTGACTCACTTCCGATGACCAACTGGAAAACTGAACATGATGTGTTCATTTTAATACAGATTCTATTTCAGGTGCTCAAACTGACACTTGCTGAAGATGATCCAGAAGGGTTAATCATGTTAACTGAGAGGTAATGAGGCAGAGAGGAAATATTTAGCTGCTAGTATAAGACACAGCAGATCAAATGAGCCTCAGACCTTAAATCATTCAACCATAAAACAAAAGATGACATGTCAGAGGATGGAAAGATGTTTAAGTAAGTATAGACATAGACAAAGATGAAAGGAGTATAATGGAAATGAAAAGGAGATTCTCTTTTAGTAGAAAAAAAAGACCTGTCAGCCAAAAGACAAGGAAGGAGAAACACACGTGTATATGCTGGTACAGAGGGAGGGGTGGACAAGCAGACAGGCTGGAAATTCAAACTCCAATAAACGAGTGATAACATATACTGTCAATCTGTGGTTCAAAATGTCCCAAAGATATTTCACAAAGGTGACTGCAGAACAACCTTCGTGAATCTGTAGGCAAAAATCAGGCAGACAGCTTTTTTTTTCAGAGCCCTGAAATCTAAAATTTATGGAACCCTAAAATAATGCCTGTCATACATCTCAAAATCTCAGAAAATGACTCTTGAATGCAACATTTTGTAAAATCCTTTTTTTTTTGACAGAACCATAGAAGGATCTAGTTCGCTGAGTGTTGTTGCACTGTCTTTGTGGTCAGTGAGAGGGCAGTATCCCGGTGTCACCTCTTTAAAATCCTCCCCGAAGGATCACACATGGGTCTCGGTGACTCATCTTATCAAACCAGACCTGAGCTTAATCCTCATCAGGACACGTTGCGTTTTAGAGAAAGTGAGAAGAGAGACAGAGAAGACATGGAGGTTTTTCAGAAGTGTTGAGCCTTTCTTGTGGCTTCTGACACAGTCTTGTGGGTTTGGAAAATATACAGAAACTCCAGTCCTTGTAAGATTCGGCAGGGTGCGGAGACATCTAAAAAAAAAAAAAAAACTCTCCTTAAACCAGACACTTGAACATAAACCACTACTTGTACTAAAAAATGTAGAAAATGAACAACAGTAATGCACTGTTTATCACACAGTTTATTTACAGTAGATCCTTCATCCACACTGGCATCAGACTGTACACCTTAGTCAAAGGAAGATGGACTGGAGACTAAACACTAAAATATATATGAAAAAAAAAATACTGTAAACAATAATTTAATTTTTTTTTTTGAGCTGATGGACATTAAATTTCCCCCTAGGTATTAATATCTACGTCTGCATTTACTTAAAGAAACCCACTTTTTGCTTATTGAAGTTCCAACTAAATTAGACAATACCATAAAATCCAGTTGTCTATATATCATATAAAACTACAACTAGCATACTGTTAGCTTAGCTTCATATAAAAACTACAATTTAGGGAGGGTAACAGCTGGTAAAATCCACTTACAGAGTTAGAGTTCACTGATAGACATTTTATCATGTGCATAAAGCCTTCATATTTACTGTTAAAAGTAATTTGGAGGAGGCTAGTATTATAATGGGATATTGAGATACTTCACCATTTCAGTGTGTTGTGGGTGGATGGTTCACCTCAGCAGGCAGAGTTTCTATTGTTATGTTCCTCAGTCTATTTTTACTACGTAATATATTGCAGCTCTGCACCGTAAACAACTGCTTTCTCTCATGTGAATATTTAGACAAACATAGCACCAGAAAAAAATGATACTGACCATACTCTGCTGTGGTGCAAAAGAAAAAAAACTACACTTTTAATAGAAGGTTATTTTTTATTTTTTTGGCTGTAAGCATGAACAATTGGAAATAACTGTTTCCAGCCAAGAAAAGATAAAAAATATGACTCCTACAGGGCTTACAGGGCTTGAATTTAGTTTTTAATCACGTAAATAAACAAGGTAAAACATGCTACAAAGTATTTATAGGTGGATTTTGTTACCAGGTCATGTTTCCAGTCTGTGTGTTACCAAAGTTAACCTGCTACTTGTGGTCTCTTGCCTCATGAGACTGATATTGATGATTTAATTTAACTCCCTGCCAAAAATAGTTTGCATTTCCCAAAATTCCATGCTATCTTATAATGTTATGAATGAATATGCCTTTGTCTGTACTTTGGTGCAGATCATCCTGTAGTCATAAAACACTTTTGAAGGGCATGCAGCCTTTCACATCCTTTAATCACCCAGAGGATTCAACATCCCACTGGGCCTCTTAGACACAGCTTCAATCCAATTCCTAAACCACAAATCTGGGCTTTCCCTCCTGCCACTGGGATCGATCGTATCTACAGGTGTTCACAGGTGTTCAAATGTTGTCACGCAATGACTGAAAGCCTCTCTGAGCTTTAGAACAAAGGGAATCAGCCCAGAAGGCAGTGGGAGAGAGAGGACCGCAGTTTATGTGATGTCCTCTACATGTTTGATATGTCACCTTCTCTTTGTACTATGTAGGTGTAGGATTGAATACAAAAACATTGTCTGATGTGAGTGAAAACCTAACAGAATAGAATAGAAAACATCCCCATCTGGATTTAACCAAGCAAATAGTTAAGATCTGTCCACTGGACACCTCTAATGCACAGGTGTCAAACATACGGCTCGTGGGCCAAAACCAGCTAGCCAAAGGGTCCAATCCGGCCTGGGGGTTAAATTTGTGAAATGCAATTACAATGAAGATATTAACAATCAATGGTAAAATCTTTTTAGTTTGGGTTCCACATACAGACCAACATGATCTAAAGTACATCAGATCAGCTAGATACTATTATAATAATCTATAAATAATGACAGCTACAAATTTTTCTCTTTGTTTTAGTGTAAAACAAGTATAATAGTAAAATTCCACAAAAATGTTGACATTTGCAAACTTTCCTGAATGGCCTGAAAAAATATGGACAACCTGACATATCTTAAGAGAAGTGCAATGTTAACAATATTCTGCCTGCTACTAAATGTTTTGTGTATTTGTAGATCTACTATGATCTGTAAGTTGTAATGTACATGTATAAATGATAAACTGAGGCATAATGTAGTTGTAGTTGTAGTTGCAAACACTTTCATAATGCAATTTTACTTTTTTCACTGTTGTTATTTTCCTGGTCCGGCCCACTTCAGATCATATTGGGCTGAATGTGGCCCTTGAATTAAAATAAGTTTGACACCCCTGCTCTAATGGATGCAGTGAGTAGCTTCTCTTTTTTTTTAAAACATCAGTTTGATAGAGTCATATGGTCTGATGAGTCTAGGTTGACCCTGTTCCACAGTGATGGGCACATCAGGATGAAGTGATTACCCATCATGCCTACTGCCTACAGTACAAGCCTGTGGGGGCCGTGTTATGATCGAGGGTTGATTCAGTCGGTCAGGTCCAGGATCAGCAATATGATGAGGTCAGCTGAACCTGAATAAACTGAATGACCAGGTCTGAACATCAGTATATTTATTTTCTTCCTGATGACACAGACATACACCAAGATGACAATACTCACCAGGATCAGGTTGTTAAAGAGTGGTTCAGGAAGCACCAGATGTAATTTCTACACATGGATTGGACGCACAGACCAGTCCAGACCTGAACCCCATTGAGAATCTTTGGGATCTGCTGGAGATGACTGTATACAACTGTCTGACTCTCCCATCCTCCATACAGGACCTTAAAATGCCAAATTAATGCAAGTCTGGGGAGTTGTTGTGACATTGCATGGTAAATGTTCCAGCAAATGTATCCCGTAATCGAAGCTAAAGGCAATCCAACAAAATATTGTGTGTGTGTGTGTGCCTTTTTTGGATGAGTAGTATTTTATTGCACACTGAGTGCTCATCCTGGCACGATATCAACATTTTATAACCTTAGGAATTAAAAAAGTGAGTTGTTTAAGATGCACATTATCCTTGAACAAAGCAATGTTTTCAAGTTCTCAGACTAAGTAAGGTCAAAGTCATATCATGTCTAATGCTTTTTAAGTCAATTCTTCTCACACTAGTCTAAGTGATGTTTAATGTGTGTCTATTTGTTTGGTTGTAGCTATTTTTCTTCACAAAAACATTAACAAAATGTTAATTGTGACCTTTTGCTTTTGAGCAAACTGAAAGTTTTTCCTGGGGGGAAAAAAAAGTTTATCAATCAAACTCTGCACTCAGAAAAGGGCAGTACAAGCAGGAGATGAATACACTTAATATACAGATGACTTCATTTTCATATGGCCCATTTTCTCTCTGCTGTGAGCTTGCTCAGTGCTCGCTGTTCCATTTAATAGCAACAAAGCTGCGGTTAATAGTCACTGTAGAGGTTGGCTTAGTCCAGTGGACTGTAATGTTAAAGTTAGGATTCATTCTGGGAGACGTGAATCCTGCTGACTTCACAGCTTTGAAGCCGTTGTGCCTGTAGGTAGATAACGTTCTCAGTTATACCATACAGCTACTTGAAAGTTCAAATCCAGATTTTTCAAGCATATCAATTATAGCCTAATGCATTCTCGAAGGACAGAATGCTAATGAGAAATCATGACTATCACAACTCATTCCCATGAAATTAAAATGTATATACTGTCTATTAAAAAAAGCCAGCTAGTCAGAGTCATTAAACTGCTACAAACACAGACACTGTACATTCTTAAGTCCATATGCATCCTAGACACCTACTAAAAGGTCAGTAGAAACCTTGTGTATTTGTATAATGTTTGGATGTTATGTTGTTAGATTAAGCTAAAGATTGAAAGCAGGAAACAGGGAGAATATGACTAAAAACTATGACACACTCTTAAGCCCTTTTCTACATCTAATCTTGCTTTTTAACCCTCAAAGGATAAGACTGAACATACCTAACGTGGTAAAATAACTGCTGAAGCTTTCATTCTATGCTTTTGATTTCAGGTAAAGTCGAGTTTATATCAGATATCTTATTTGGGTCATCAAAGGCTGGGTAGTGAATGTACATAATATATAAAAAAAACAGACTATCACCTCCGTTGATAAGACTCTTTTGGACACATGTACAAGGTCAGTTAATGAAAACTAAATAAATACCCTGAGAAACATCCATTATAATACATGATAAAGGGCGGTAACTTGGTCAGTAAACGTTATACTGTATGTGGACAAAAAATTATTTGGCAGCTGAAGAAGAGGCAGAGGTCCAAAACACAAGTCTTGGCCTCTTTAACAACAGCTTATAATATATATACTGAATATATAAGCATCTGCATGAAGTGATATAGTTTTCTTACTGAGAGCCAGCATATGTGTGTTCAGTCTATATTAACTATGCCCAAGCTTAACACACAGATGTGACATTAATATTCTTCTCATTTTAATCTCACATGGATCAGCTGTGAGTATCAACCAAATTCCTCTATCATAACATCACTGTGACACAGACAACCAGTTAATAGAAACCTGCCGTTTTCTGAATTCTGTTCTGTAAAGGACACACATAATTGTCTTCATTTGGATTTAGAGCCGGCCCTTGTTATCTTTGAGGAATTGATGGTCGTGTCTGCACATCAACTTCAAACAACTTCATGCATAATAAATTTTAGAATTACTTAGTTGAAAATTAAATTAGCCTTTCTAAATGCATTATAATTCCTGTACACAAGGAATGATTATTCATGTGATGAGCAGGGCTGCTGAGTAACAGACTTAACCTTTTTCTAACAAAGAGTTACACACCTGCTAAATGATTGTCCTTCTTTTCCACCCCACTTCTCCAGTAATAACAGCCAGTAAAAACAGTTCTAGAGTTTCTATCTGTCTGCTTCCCACATACCTCAGTCTTCCTCCTCCCTTCCTTCTCCTTCCTTTAGCTGCTCTTCTTTCTTTACCCTCATGCTTCTGCATGACCAGTTCCTTGTCAGCCCTTAATTGTGTTTTGATGTTCCTCCAGACCTGCAATTGAGCTCCATTCTCGCCAGCCAAAACAGAACAGACATTTGTCAATGCACAAGCTCCTTCAGACACTCCTTCCTCCTACATTTTCACTTGTTTCCCTTTGCGTCCTCCTTTTCATTTTTCTCTTTCTTCTGCTGTACTTTCATCTATCTATCTATCTATCTATCTATCTATCTATCTATCTATCTATCTATCTATCTATCTATCTATCTATC
>JAPQRQ010000018.1:29412782-29430759 GCA_037367365.1 Apogon talboti | reverse complement strand
TATCTATCTATCTATCTATCTATCTATCTATCTATCTATCTATCTATCTATCTATCTATCTATCTATCTATCTCCTTGAAGACTTCAGAGGATGTGCAGTGGACCAACAACATCAATGTAGGGTGAGACCAAAGACCTCTTTTCCCCTCTGGGGCCTATGTCACATGTAATCACTGTAACTTATGAGACAAACACACACACATATACGCTAACACACAGTCTTGCAGTAACACTCAACTCAGTGCTCTGCTCAGGGAGTAAATATTTGTGCTGCGCAAGCTCTAGACAGAGGAAGGCTCCTCACCTCAGCACTGTGCCACCAAATCATGAAATATTCAGATAGAGAGATGGAAGGGGAGAAAACGAGAGAATGTGAGAGAAGAAAAAAAAAAAAGAAGAGAGGTCACATATAAGATGGACGGAAGGGAAAAAAGTGCGTGGGTAGGAGGCTCCGTGTTAGAGCATGAGATCTGAAAGTGAGGAAAGGGTTGTTTGTGGAAAGGAAGAGATGGAAAAAGCAGAGGAGGTGTTGAGGGGGGCAGAGGGAATGAACAACGCTGAAAATGAAACATAAAGGAGAAGTTGAAGAGACAGACAAGACAGAAAGAGGCAAAGGAGCTGAGCGAGAGGACGGGTAGGTGCTATGAATGTGGAGGACAAATAAAGATGTAGACTGACAAGGAGACAAAATCAGGAATAATAAAGCAGCACCTGCATGATGCCCTACAGCAGAAACACATGTAAGAGTAAATGGATCCAAATGATACTGTAAAACTCTTTATTGTTCCACCCAGTCTGTGGCAGAAGATGGATAATCCTTGTCCTGTAACTAATGAGGGTTTATCCTTTTTCAAGTCATCTCTCCTGATATCTTCAAAGAGTTCCCATCAGCAGAGCTACTCTATGTCTCACCACTATGTTCGCTTTGCAACCATAAAGGATTATTACTTCTTCTGATTATACTGATATAATAATGATCAGTTTCTAAAAACATTCATGATTCCCTGATATTAGTGTGCCTCTATATGTCTTATAGTATTTCAAGCAAAGTGATGTTTTATGGTTTTAAATGAGAAATATTACATCTATGTTCTCTTTGTGCAGCAATAAACCTAATATGCAGAGGTGAAAAGGTAAACAACTTCTATCGCGGGTACTCGGCAGAAATGTCTGTCTGAGCTGTACAGTAAGCAGTTGTTACAGAAAGCACAGACCATTCTATCTGATATATGCAACTTGAGTTTCACACCTCGCCTTCAGGTTCCCACTACAAACACCCACTGGTGAAAACCAACAGATAAAAAAAAACACTCCTTCATTCCCTCAGCCTCCTACCTGCCTGCAGAAAAGAGTAACATCAACTTGACCTAGCCATGCCTGCTAAACATCGAACTCTTTCAATCTTGTACTTTTAATAATGAATTACATTTATTAAAAGCATATTAGTAACATAAATATGTTAACTGAATACATTTTATTTGGAGCACTTTTCCTCCCTGTTCCTGTGTGTATATTGTTTGATTACCTGATGCATCATGGTTACAGATCTTCCATCTCAGTGCATGTGGTCATTCATAATAGCTACTTAATGTCATACGAATATGGATGGATGGCATATAAACTGATTTGTTTCTGTTATAACACAGCTTTGTGTTGCAGCAAAGACCACCTAAACTGACACCAAGTTAGGCAAAAGACCAGAATGCATCATAACCAAGACTTTTCTGGGTTGAGACCAAGTCTAGCCCAGGTTGGATACATCAAGTGTATTATGGCAGTCCAGTTTTTTACATTGTGTATTGAGTGAACCACATCTGACATTAGCTAACATTGATAAAATGACCCTTTACAGTGTCTACAGCCCTTAAAAATAGCTACATTGGTTTTTGTGCCCTGTATGTTTTGTCATTTATTTATCAAATCAAATTGTAACTTGATACAAACAAGATGTGACCAAATGTCATGTCCACTAAATCTCACAAAACTAACATTTAATTAGTTATAGCTCCCAACATTTGCTTACTAAACTAAGGAGACCGTATTACCAACAGCTAAGAGCCAAATAATGGGTGGAAAGCAACTGAAACTAGTGCCCTGAAACATACAGTCAATGGCTTATATGACAAAAATGACACATTAGTATTAATTGAAGTCATTGGTTGCACTTGTAGTACATTTTACATCAATTCTCATGTTAACAAATAAATCAGACAAGCCACAGCCACTTTAGTGATATCCCTGCAGCTGTGGCCTTGACTGGTCTTAAAATAAAATCCAGACTCCTTAAGACCTAAAGCTTCAAAAAGTTCTCTGGAGATTGACCCCAAGATCAGCACTGATTACGAGAACTGCAACAACAGAACAGCTTTGAATTTGTGTCTGTTGGTTTTAGTTCCGCATGTTCCATCTAAGCACTGAATGGTCACTTACAGTAAAGCTATCTGTAAACACACATTTCTCACACACTAAAGAATGTGGAAAAAATGTGAACATTCCTCTTGTAGTCTCATGGTAGAATCAACCAAGATCTTTGTTCCACCATACTGAGAAAGAAGGTATGTCAATTTCCATTCAAAGATGCATGAAACCACATGGAAGAATGGTGCTTGGTTTTAAATGATTGGAAAAAGGAAAAAAAATCAATATTGTAGTACTCAGTTGTTACTGGTTTTCCAGAACAATGAACCATGCATTAATCCACATTCTACATTACATTGCAATTATCATTGTTAGAGTTCTTACTTGGTTTTTTAAAGCATGTAGCTAATGATGGTAATTTCAGCATTTATGTTTTAATCACTGTAATTATATACTGACTCTATCCAGAAATTATATTTATGAGCAAGACAACTTTTTATTGACAAATTATAAACACTTTAGAAAAATAATTTGCGATATAATTAATAAATGACAATAACTGAAATCATTTTAATATCTTTAAAAACATAGACATAATATTAAAATATTCTGTAGAGGTTTCCTGCATTCAGCTTTTATTTTTTCATGTAGTGATAAGTTTTTACATCTATTACAAGCAAAAGCCATGAGAAAATGAAGCAACACACAACTTAATTGTTCCATTTATTTCAAATAAATTAACTGATGAAAAGAAGATACAAACAGCACAATGTGGGAGGAAGACAGCTGATTCTATAATGAAAAGATAAACACAATGTTTTATTTAAAAAGAGCTCATTTTTCTCCTCAGATCTTTTCCTCCAGCCCCACAGCTCTCCAAAGCTACAAATATAATTTCACACCTCGATTACTTAAGACCAAGGCCCTGACAAGTGATGAAAACTATGAAACGCATTTTAAAAAATGTTGCAAAACGTACAATGTAATAACATCATTCATTAAAATAATTGGTCCACACATGATGCAGCAGTTCTGCACGTTCCCTTTCTCCCTTAATGGCCCCTTAGCAGGAATCCTTTTACTCGGTTGTGCAAAATATTTCCTGAAATGACTTTGCCACATTCAAGTTACAAGTTACCAGCTGCTATTTATACATTCATTCATTTGCTTACAACAATTTTGACAGACTGCTGTTATTTTATAAAATGTTTAAAAGGTGAGATATGATTCACAGAAGGCTCCTCTGTGAAAACAAAGACCTGGCATGTGGGAGCAGGAGAAGCGGAACCTTCAAAATATGTTAACTGTACAGCAAATAGTAATTCCGTCAGTCCCAAGCCCAGATGATAAAGAGGTGCATTGGGGATGGGGCTAGCATCATGACCCCATAAAAAAGCACCATGCTATTGAAACGACAGCAAAGAAAACAACCTCACCTTGCAGTGTCAGGTGAAGATCTCTTACCATTGCCTCAAGCACCAGACAGCACAGAGGATGACTGGCTGAGCGGCTGGAGCAGGTGGTACCGTTTCAATGCTCTTTCAAATGACCAAAACACTGGTTTTTAAGAGTTTCTGACCTAGCACATACATTAAACAAATGAATAATAATAATAAAAAAAACCCCCAAAACATTACCATCACATCAAATACAATTAAACTGGTTTGGTTTACATTATCTGTAAAGTGCTGCTTGAACAAAATGACAATCAAATGAAACTGACATCAATCAATCATGAAAAAATGGAATGTATTTATGCTTCACCCTGCATGAAAAATAGCTCATAGTTGGCATCAGAATCAATAACCAAGTGTCTAGGGTGTTTTAAGCAGCATGTGGAATAGGAGACACAGGGGAAATGAGAGCAGAGAAAGAGCACATGCAACAAAAATAAATTGCCATAAATAAAACCTAGACACTTTGAAAAAGTCCAAAAATTAAAATAAGTAAGTTCACGTAGGTCTTGAACAATTAAATGACTAAAATTCCTAAAGGACCACACCATAAATCTATGTCGACCTACCTATTTATGGTTGAAAAGCTGGTTCCACTTTGAAAGACTTTGACTTCTTAGAATTCAACTTTTAGAAAAGGGAACACATTTAGCTTTTGACAAATGCTGTTTGTGCAACATAGAATGAAACTCACTATGAACATACCAAATTTTATTTTCAAGCAACTCAGCAAAAAAAAGGAAATGTTATCGGAGAAGCTACTTCTGTGGACTAGATTCACTGTCCATGGTGCTGAAGCTCTGTAAGTATGTCGAGTGCTGCCACTGTAAGAGAAGAAAACATTATTATTTCAGGCACCCTTACACTTTAACAGAGGTCATTTTACATGTGTAATATAGTCGCATAATAAACAGTGTGATAGGACCATCTGCATCTGTTATTCATCAAAAACTCCTTCCAGCTTAACTTACATCTAAATCTAGTTCCATATAATATTGACAGTATTTCATGTCAGCAACCACATGCTGACAATATTGAACTCAATGCTTTGACTAAATGCTTTTTTGAGTAATTACTTTTGCTGTGAGCACAGCTTAGGCTGATGTGACCCATCAGTCCAAGCTGCGCCTTTATTCCACAGCTGAGCCTGTGACTCTGCAACCAAGGGATCATTACACCTTCCTCTGTGGATCCCACTGGGCATCTATTAACAGTCATCCTCCCTATTGTGCAGCAGATTAAAACTCACAGGCCATTAGACAGCACATTTAGGAGCTTTTGAAGTGGAAGGGACACTCTTTGTGTCAGAACCTGTTGTGACCTGTGCTCAGTTATTCCCCTGGTTTCCTGTGAGTTAATTTTCAACAGGCAAGACTGTAGACGTGCAAAATATAATCAGACATATACATCTTAAAATGCATGAACATACATTCACACATTAAGTGATTAAAATGCTAATCCTTAAGATGCATTTCTATTTGGTGGTATCTTCTGTGCTCAGCTGTGTGTGGTGCAGGAATTATTATACACTACAGGGATATAAATCTGTTTAAACAGTCCCATATGGACACCAAAATGAGCACCATTATGTGAACAATGCATGTCCCATCAATGTAAAGTATTAAATGTTAGGATTTATGTTAAGGTACATGAGTTGAGACACGTTAGGGTTAAGACACTAGGATTAATGTGTATGAAAAAACAAAAAACAACTGTGTCTGTGTATTTGCATTATTGCGTTGTGTGTTTTCTGTTTGTACTGAGATCCTCTTATAACAAACTACCTTCGCAAGCACAAGGCAAGCATAAAATCCATATGCAATAAAAAGTCTTCTGGAATTGAATGCATGTCCATTTTCCATACTGCAACAATTCATGATACATTTACTTGCTTTAATTGACTGGGCTGTAGGGTTTTAATACAAATGTTGCTGTGTGTGTGTGTGTGTGTGTGTGTGTGTCTGTGTCTGTGCACCTTCAACCCACCATGCTCCATATCAACTTATACTCTATCTATTTGTCTGGTTGCCTTCCTCCCCTGTCACCATAAATAGAAACTGCCCCAGACACATTACTATTCCTACAACATAATCCAATGCAGGTATAACCTACATCATGGCACAGAAGTGATACAGTAGTCCACTAATGGTTTCATATTTCTGTCCATCTCCCCCCACGTCCTCTCAGGATCAATACAGCGCAGAAACGTAACACACATAACGTTTTGAGGAAGATGTCTAACTTGTGCGTTTTAGAAGATAGATGAGCAAAATATAAGTTAGTTTTGGACGCACGCACAAATCTGTAGCTTTGGTGGAAAACCGGCTCATATACATCTGCGCCAGAGCATCAGTCCTATCCTGAGCGGAGGGGGAGATACACGCAGTAATACAGAGACTCCGTGAGGGATGCACGAGCTCAAAGTCAGGCGGGAAGTCGGGGAATTTCCTTTTTCCATCCTTGTTTTTCTATCTTATCGGGATAAACAAATTAAAGGACAAACAGTCTGACTTGGTGACTCGTACGCATCGTGGAAGTTCGCTTTTGGACACTTTTGGGATCCTCTGCATCTGCGTCGTCCTGTCCGTCTATCGAGGGTTTAAACACAGCACACATCCCATCCACTGTTTGTTTGTTTTTTCTTTTTTTCTTTTTCTTTTTTTTCTTAAACTTGCTACACCTCTAGTCTGCTGTTTTCATGTGCGCAATGGCTCGTCGTCTACATCGTCGGTCAGTTTGTCTGCGCACAGGGGTTTACCTGGGTGCTTGACTGAAAAAGGAAAAAAAATAAAAATAAACTATTTTAACAACTTCTGTGGATCCGACCTTCGGAGTCTGGATACTTTGGAGATACCAGACGCGTATTTCATGAAACCCTCCTGCCTTTTCTTTTGGGGGATTTCTATAGGAGACTGTACAGCCTTTTAGCTCGTAGCGCACTTGTGTCTGACGATGTACTCCAGAGGGGAATACTGTGTGCTTTTGTTCTTGCTTAAAAGTGTTCTGTCGGACCCTGGAACCACGAACCAAGGTGAGCAGAAAAGGCGTTAAAGCATCTCCCTCTGCACATTTAAGTTTTGGTATTTATTTTAGTCTTTTCATAACATATCTTGGTGAAAAAACGAGGTTGCCTTCACTGCCTTAATACATAAATACTGCATTTGCACCCACAATATTTAATTTAATTTGAGTGGATGTATTATCTACAGTATGTCTACATTGGGTTAGATGTTTACAAATGCCTATAATGCTTTCTGTTTCCCTATATACAGTACAACTTTGTTGTTGTTTGCCCTCCTCAAAGTATGTGGAATGCACAGTGAAAAACATACTGGCAGCATTAAATGCATGGGGAAATTCAGATATACAGTAGGTGCTGTCTGTTGTTAAGGCTATAGAGCTCCATCAGCCATATTAAGGAAAGGTCTCTGACAGTACATTCCACCTCCAAAATCACAATGCCACAAAACAATGGGACAGCTATAGGGACCACAGAATGTGTCTCTGACATATCCTGACAGCAACACTGATTCATCTGAGCTGCCTATGTCTGCCTCTGTCTTGTTGATTTTATTCATTAATGGGTCAAAATGTTCTATTATTTTGGCCACTTATTTAGATGATCCCTCACAAACTGACATGTATGAATGTCATTATGTTCAGACTTTATGGCTAATTCTCAGCTTTAAGATATGAACACTGTGTGAAGATGCACATATACAGTATAAGAATCACAGGGAATATTAATGCTATCTGCTGTGCTCATAAGTCACGTGCATAAACGGCTGCCATAATATAATCTGCTCTTGACATCTTCTTCTTCACACATTTGCCGAGGTCAGTTGAATATTCCTTTTTGAATGTTTAATGTTTAAGGTTACGTATTTTCAGAGATGAGAGGAGCCCTCTATTGCCAAATGTCAAAGTCTCCTTCACGTCATTCTTGTGTGGAAGTGTGTGTGTGTGTGTGTGTTTTCAGTTTCCCACAGGATGTCTACGTCTGTGGTTGTGACAGACTTGAAGGGGAGGGGGCGGACACAGGGGAAATCTGAAAAAACTACAACGTGAGGAGTTTAAATATACAGAGAACAAAGTTAATATATGTTGGGTCAGCTGCAGTTTATCTGCCTGAGTGTTCTGAATGTGAAATATGTAGTCATATGTGCAGCATGTTCCTGACTATGGAAACATTTATTTTTTTGGTTTCTTAACTGGGTATTTAACAGCTTTATTTAGCTTTGTTTTTTTCAGTAACACAGAGGTTAAAAAACAATGAAAATTTCCATATGATGTGGACTAGTTATGTAGAGTATTTTGAACCTTCACACAAAGTCATTATCAGTGTTTGAAAATTTTTTGTATTAAAATTCTACAATTATCTTTCAGTTGTCACTTAGTGGGTTGTTTTTGAACTTTAGCAAATTGACCTTGTGATGAGAGGTTTTGGCCATCCTATGTATTTCCAGACAGGCAGGGGGTTACATATGTGACTGACAACTATAATTACTGGGTGCTGTTCAGGTTCAGTCAGACATGACTCTAATGCTCTACTCTGTCACAGCAGCTTGGGAAAAGTTACTTTTCTATCATGGCATGGAATGGTGTCAGTTCATCCGCATGTAGATGTCATGTTTTGATTTGAAGGCAGAGGTTAGAGCTGCAGAAGTAAGGTGTGTAAAACTAAAATGACACAGGATAAGTCGTTCAACCATCTTTTTCTAAAGTTAAAAAAATGTAGGCTTCAAATGATATCAGTTTTTACAAAATATAATACCAAAAGGCAGATACGAACAAATGATGTTGATTCTTGTTCTTTTCAAGGTTCCACATTGATGTCACTGTAGCCTATTTACACCGCTGCAGTTAAAAGTTGTGCGGTCCCTACATGACTCATGGCGTTGCCTGTGACTCAGCTTTTCAATCTCCAGTGGCTGGTTTTAGAATTTAGTGTTATATTGTGTGTTTTATTTCTTTATTTCTTTATGGATTGTGCCTTACCTGTTGCTAAGAAGCTCAGTGTTGGCGTAACCCTGTCACAATAGGTTGTGTTTTCACTGCTTATTAGATGTGACACCGTCTCCCCTAAATAACAGGGGAGCTCAGGCAAGAGCATCTTGTTTTCTTTTTCTTTTTTGTCAGGTTCATTTTATCAATATTAGAATTGCAATTGAAGGACCTCATTATTACTATTCTTATTCACAGTTTAAGATGCTACTAATTTTCTCTAGATACAAAAAACTATGCTGGCAGGTTTTCAGGATGTTACAGATTGGTGCTTTGCATTTAGAGGTTTTCATCTTATCTTGTCATGAATCTTTGGTTTGAACTGGACTGAAGACCGCACTGATAAACATCAAGCCTTTTTCACATGCACTACACAAGGTCAAATGAGTGGTGGTGGCGCCTGATGGTCTGAATAAGAGCCAGAAAAGGGGGTGGAGCTGATTAAAGGTGGTTTAGAAGCAAAGGTAAAAAAAAATAAAAAATAAAAAATCCTTTATGAACCCAATGTACATAATTTCAGTAGCATACACACAAACAGCAAGGGGAATTCCACTAGAGAAAAGTAGACGTAATAAATGTAGGTCCTGTTAGAAACTCAACCAAACACTGTCTCCTTTCATAGAGTTTATTGTCTCACATTTGTTTTCCCAGACACTACAATAGGTCTGCTCCCTATCGATTACTTATCCTTCACTCTAAGTATCAGAAGTGGATATAGGTGATGGTTGGTGCTCACTAAATGTCAATATGCACAGTCTCAATGGTCTTAGCAGCTATAAAAATGCCACATTGCTCTCATAACTCCATTTGGACTAATTGCATATATCTAGTCATTTTTAGATTTCCTATAATACTATTTGTATTTGTATTATATGTCTGTCTACTTTTTATTTATTTATTTTCTTTCTCCACCATTTTACTTAGTATGTACTCTCCTCAACTTTCCTTGCATTATCTTATATGTTGTGTGGTTAAAAAATGCTAAGTAACATCCACTTACATCACTAAGAAAATATGAATGATAAAAGAAAGCTACTGCAAAATGTAGTTAATTCCTAGATTAACTCTATAACTCTTCCACAGTGATCATCCAAACATGGCCGTAAAAGTTGGCATTATCTAAAATAATAAGCAGAAAAATACAAAAAACAAAACTGTATTCAGTTAACACAGACAAATAATCAAGTCGAAGTCTCATACAAATCTATGTATGTTGAATAAATAGCAAATATTTGGTGTTTTTTTGGTGTTTATGTGACTAATCTTTTAGGAAATAACTGCTATTGGCGCAATTTCTCCTAATGAAAAAATCACTTTTTTAAAAACACATCATTATTGTGTGTTTTCAGAGGCGGCGTACTCAGACACCTCTGAGTTCACAGCATGCAGCAGCGTCTGTGTCATGAATTAGATGTTGCAGTCAACATTCATTATCATCTCGAGCAGAAAATAATGACACTTCCTCTCCATGTGGCTTTTTGAAACTACATCTTGAAAAGGTAAAGAAGCAAAGATCTCAGCCAAGTGCTTGTTGCTTTGAATATCCTCAGACAAATAGTTATCCTTCTAAATGAGGATTCTGATTCGATGCCTGTCTTTCTGAGTATAATTGAACCTCTTGTAGGAGAAGATATGTAATCTTTCAAGTCAGGCTCAGGTCCAGGTTTTTACTCATGTTGACTCACTTCCAAAAACAGACGGTTTTGTCCTGCAAACCATAGCTCAGAAAAGGCTGCTAGATGGTACCATTGAAAGAAATTAAAGTAATATGTGTGATTGTAAAATTGGTATGTGATGTGACAGTCTAATAACTTGGTAGACAGAGTGGAGAGAAACATAGCTTAAAGCAAAGTATCAGTACAAACGAATCACAGGTTATGTAATACAAATCTGGATAGCAGTCGTTCCCAATTGGAGGTACGACATTTTTTTCCTTTTTCTTTTGAAGTGTAAATTTTCTAGTGAGATGTGACACAACAAATATGGAACTTAACTGCGACTTTACAGATGTTACTCATAGCACCTCCAACTGTGTGCAATTAGGGCTTCACTGAGGATATGAATAGTCATAGAAAAGCTAAAAATAAGATAAATGAAGGTAAAGTAAAGGATTAGCTTAATTTCTTGCGAGGTTGTTCAGGGGAAACATTATGGTGGTCATATGACAGATCAAACCAACATGTTTATTGTGGAAGGTTATTTAGAGAGAAGAAACCAGCTGCTTCACAGAGACTGAAACACAGCCAACTTGATTTGACTTAAATGACCATAAAAAAGTATTGCTACCTAACTTGACAGACAGATTTAGCTCATATTTGTGCCAGAAGGATTCACTTTTAAATATCCATTTAAGACCTCCAGCTGCAATGTTTTATAATTAATTGCTTACATGTCATAAGAAAATGTTGTTTTTTTTATTTCCTACGTCAACTTTTGCTCTGTCTCCACTAACTCTCTCAAAGCAAAAATAACTATAAATGGTACCAACAGTCAGACAAAACTATAGTTTTGGGTGGACTTAAAACTGTGGACTATGCAGATGATACTGGACTTAGCGGATACAGAGGCTTTAATCTGTCATGAAGGTGAGAAACAACAATTTACAAATAAAAGTTATAAAATAGTAATAAGTAATAAAGTTATGTTACCTTTAGTGTTGGCTCCGGTTGTGGAGTTTTATTCTTTAAATGATGAGGATTTGTCATAACTGCAGTCCAGTCTGTTTCCTATAGGTATCCAGGGGAGGTTTAAGGAAGCCAAATTTATGACTTTAAGACATTTTCAAGGTGTCTTTGCTCTAATTTTAGACCAAACAGTCACAAAAATAACTAACAGTGGGCCTCATAGTTATTGTCTCAAACCAGTCGTAACCATGTTTCAATCCAGCTAGCATTACATTTCCATTTCTTCATGACTAATATTTCTGCTACTGATGTTCAAGCTGCTAAAGCTTATACCTGAACCCTCCACTCGTAAATGGTTGGTGGCTCTATCACCGTTTTTTTTTACAAAGATTTCCACAATAAATATAGAATTATCATTTATTGTGTCTGAGGAATTTTAAGACCTTTGACTGTAACACCCTGGGTATCTGTACTGCAGGTCATACACGGATTTATACACCTGGATTTGATGTTTTAGGTGCAGGTTCATCACACAAACCAATAATATACATGCACAGAACAGGGTGTGACACCGTTATTTCTCCATTTTCTCTGACTACATGGATCCACACAAGCTGGAGTTTTTAAAAGACATTCACTTTCTTCACTTTCATCTCAGTTCTTGCGACCTAAAATGCTGTTACATGTGGACGAGAGGCCCAAATGTAGAGATTTAAAAAAAAAAAATAAATTGTGAAATATGTTAGTGTGGTGCAGTGGATAGCACTGTCGATTCCAACCAGGGAGCTTTCTGTGTGGAGTTTGCATGTTCTCCCCGTGTTTGTATGGGTTCTCTCCAGGTAGCCCAGCTTCCTCCCACCATCCAAAGACATGCACTGATAGGTTAATTGGTCAACCTAAAATTGCCCATAGGTTTGGATGTGAGCGTGATTGGTTGTTTGTCTCTATATGTCAGCCCTGCGATGAACTGGCGACTCATCCACGGTGTACCTAGCCTTCGCCCATATGTAGCTGAGATAGGCTCCAGCACCCCCTGCGACCCTAGTGAGGATAAAGCGGGTTCAGAAGATGAATGAATGAATCTTAGTGTGGACGAGGTATGAATCCTAAAAGGTGAAACGGATGTAACTAGTGGAAGCAGTTACAGATTATGGTTTTAAATAAAGAAAGTATGACAGTGATATGACTTTGCTCATAATAAACACAATTTGGCATCTTTGTACTTTTGTGTTTTCTTTTATCTATTATTTCATGACACCAAAATGAAGCTGAAAAATGCTTTTTTTATGAGCATGTGACATTGGTATGTCTAGGCAAGTAAAAGAGCGACAGTTAAAAAAGTTTGTAGATATTATTTGCCGCTGTCAAATATGATGTGGAATATTGCCTATGATCGTGAGATATTGCTTTTCTAATTTTGTAAAAATCAATAACTTGTGTCCCTGATGGTCTGTCTCTCTCCCCCTCGCTCTTTCTCTCTCTCTCTCTGTCCTCTTTTTAAACAGAGGCAAAGCCACCTTATTATAATTCAGCCTTTAATTACCAGTGGAGGATCAAGGCTAAATGAAGTCTCTGTAAATACTGAAGCGGTTCATTTAGGCTCACCAAAGTGTATCTTCTCTGGTTATCTAACTTGTTCTCAAAACAGTAGCAACCCCATTAAATTAGGCCAGATTTGGCAAAGTCTGTTGTACACTAGAGTGACAGGTCGTCTGAAGATGTGACTCCCTGGTCTATAATGTCGACCAGTGAAGTGGGACGCACTTTATTGATAGAGATTGTAATTAACTGGCGGTGTGAAGACAAAGGAAATTGCACATTCATCATATCAAATTGGCTCCGAGGGCTAAGCAAGGGCCAGATAATAGCTCTCTTCATGTCTGAGCCGTGACTGGAGTGCAGACAGCTTCAGATGGTTGCACTTGTATGTTCACAGTGCAGTCAATGACACGCAACAAGAAGCAAACTGTTGACACAGCCACGCAAAAGTCAGGTAGACGTGAACGCGCTAAACAGAGAAGTGCACATAGTGTCTATGGTTTAATGTGAACATGAGTGTCCTTCATCATTACGCCTTAATTAGTATGATTGTCTGTTAGTCCATCTGTCCACTTGTCTTTATCTTGTAGTTCATCCATCTTTCTGTCAAGCATCACAGACATGACTGATCTGATTTTCCTACTATAGATAATGAACCATTTTGTGTACATAATATCAGGGAGTAATTTTTGACTTTACCTACTGGGAATAATAAGGCTGTAATAACCATATATTTGATGTTTTCACTAGCGTTTGATCAAAATTAGTGTATTCATATTATTATTAATATATAATTGAAGAACTTAATGATTATGGGGTCAGTTCACTCCTCTTTATTGGCATGAAAGTCATTATAAACAAAGCATCGGTAATAGTAAAATCAAATAATAATAATAAATGATAAGATTTAAACAATATATAGTCCAACACCCATTTATTTACAAAACGCCAGAATGGACTATCCTTAAAACCCTTAAATTTGATATGTAAAATGTTTAATCATGTTTTTATCTCTAACCCTATTAATATGTATAATACAGATAAAATTAAATAAATAAAAATGACATGCAGTTTGTCAGCTTTTCAGCATCATCAGATGTATCATTTGGAGGCACTATAGTAAACTTGGAAACACCATCATTTTCTACAACATTGATTCACCAATAAAACCCATGTAATTTGACCAGTGTCAGTGGTTATTGACACTTGTTTTTATGTTCAGTTAAATATATATTTTGATGTCACCATATGGCTCTCTACGTTTCGTATGTTTCTCTTGTTTTTTTTTTCTTTTTTCTTTTCTGTCCGTGTGTATGTCTGTTGTCTTTTGCCCTGTCATTGTGAGTTGGTGATATTGTCTTGTTTTGTAAGTATGTAGCTGTATTTTTGTTTTTGTTAAAAATCCAAAATAAAATATTAAAAAAAGGCTGCAAAAGTCACTCTACTTTTTTTCTGTTTTGATGTAATGACTTTTGAATTTACTCTGAGCTTTTATGAACGTCTACATGATCGATAAATGAAATATGGGAAAATATCAGATTTTCACTGACAAATGCCACATTTAGAGGATGGCATTATGATAAATGGTGATAAA
Source organism: Apogon talboti (assembly GCA_037367365.1). Classification (NCBI taxonomy): domain Eukaryota; kingdom Metazoa; phylum Chordata; class Actinopteri; order Kurtiformes; family Apogonidae; genus Apogon; species Apogon talboti. The sequence goes on along the minus strand of JAPQRQ010000018.1, from coordinate 29,416,186 downwards.
TCAGTAAGGAAAGGTTAAAGTCACCACAAAAATAGTTATAGGTCTTTTAAGGTTCATAAAAATAAACCAAAATGGCTTTGCAATCTTTTACTGAAGTTGTAATCTTGTCTCTGTCTGATATGAGTAACATAAAAGTTAAAGTTTTTCCTTTTTTTTCATTTCTTTATGTATTCCCCTTTATTCGTCTCATCCTGGATGTCATGTAGGACACAGGACTCCTGACCTCTGTGAAGGAGAGCACTAATCTTTCAGACTCCACTGAAATGGAGGGCGGTTCAGTCTTAGTGTTAGTGTTGTGCTGGACTTTGCTAAGAGCTGTTATTTCATAGGTGGTTGAATCGGATAAGGGCTTTACAGCTCTGTCAGCTCGTCATTGACAGCTTGATAACTATTGTCTGCTCTCTTCCTATTTTGTCACCTCCATTTCTCTTCTTTTTAAATTCACTGTCCAACCTCTCTCACTCACTCTGTCTTATCCTCTCTGTTCTTTCTGTCACTCTTTATGCTTGCACTGTTCCAACTTTTCTCCTCCATTATACATGACTTTCTTTCTCACCACCCTGCTTTCTCTAGTGGTTCTGTTGGACACCACGACAGTGCTAGGAGAACTGGACTGGAAGACCTATCCTGTCAATGGGGTGAGTGACATTAGCACCTCTTACTATGACCTCAATGTCCACATGCTCCCATGGAATTTAACCTGTCAACAGCTGAGAAATGAAGAAAATACTGTATCAATATTTGTTTTATTATCTTTGCTTAAGCTTGGCATAACAACAAAATAATAACAAAAAATAATCTGACACAATGATCCTGTATTTGTATTTGGATAAAAAACATCTCATCTGTTTCTTGTGACAGTGGTTAAACCAACATTTTATTACACAGGTCTAAGGCAAAAGCAGCAGAAAGACAGGCATATATATATGATATATTGCCAGTTTATCCAAATTTTCCTATTTATATGTATAAGCTGAATCCTGAATTTATATAAGTGCATAATCTGTGTACATGCAGTATATAGATTATACATTGTGGATTTAACTGTAAATACACAATTACAGATTACAGACTGATTAATCTGCTTGGATTGAAAAGTTTGGTACTTTTACAACTCATTATTCAGTTTATTACCCAATAGAACTTGCTTCCTATAGTAGCATCTCAACTGGAATTACTAACCTTAAGGAAAAATAATAGCTAAAAATGCATGTGTAGTTTGATTTTCACTCCCAGATTCATTGATGAAAGGGGTGCTAAACATTGAGCTGTGAACAGAATCATGACCTACTTGCGATGAAACACATGAATGCTGGTTCAGAATTAGGAATTAAGAATATTTGTCGGTATATATTTTACATGCAGACATGCAACACACATTGAAATTGACCCTCTTTGTTTATTTATTCAAGCTATCACTAGTTGAACATTAAGGAACACATCACACATAACTAGGCCACAGCTACTGTAGATAATACATGAAAAAACCTCGCAAATATGTAAAAAAAAGAACAATTTTAACAGGTAAAAACAGTTCATCTTGCTACTTGAACATTTTGAGCCTTTCCACTGTGATAATGATATAGAGTTATATATGAGTAGCAGTAATAGGGTATTATTGAACTTCATGAAATTTGTATTGAACAGTCAGTGTCATTGCCTCTGATCAGAGGTGTTTGTCCAACTGACCTTCAGTGGGATTCTGCCAAACCTCATTAATTTTCTGGCTGATCAACCCAAGACAATTTAACCACTGTATTCAGAACCACCAGACTCACAGTGATTTTACCTGTCATTTTAACCTCAAATAAGGCATTAAAACACTACAGTCATACGACACAGACCGCGGAATTGTTCTTTTTCTCTGCAAACTCTGGTAGGTTGAAGAGGCTTCAGGGCTTCAGTCCCCTGTGGGAAAAAGCTGTATGATGGCAAGGAAAAGAGGAGAAAATATTCTAAATATAGCAAACACTTAAACAGATATTGATTTTCAGGAGGGCCTTTCTCAGGTGGTAAAACCAGCATAAAAACTCACATTAATTCTTTCAGAGCCTCGTATGATTCTGCATGAGTGTGTTGTGATTATCTATCGCACGGATGTCCCTGAACTACTCCTGTCACACATTCACACCTGACACTGATCATCACATTCACAGCATTTTTCAGGCTCTGGAGTAATTTTCAGATTCATGCCGTGGGTAGAGTTTGACTCAGAACTGGGGTAAAGTTACTCTTTAATTACTTTGAGTTTGATGCTCATGACTCATATCCATTTATTTATTGATTTATTAGTTACTTTGACTCAGCTGTTAAGATAAGATAAGATAAGGTAAGATAAGATAAGATAAGATAAGATAAAATAAGATAAGATAAGATAAGATAAGATAAGATAAGATAAGATAAGATAAGATAAGATAAGACTTTATTTATCTCACATGGGGAAATTCCACAGTTAACAGCAGCAACATACAACAAGCAATCGTGGAGAGAAAGACAGGTAGAAAAAAACCACACCAGTAAAAATGAAAAATATAAAGAGAAAGATAAGACATTTGGTATTTGAATTAAAAATTAAATATTACTTACATATTTACATCATCATCATCATCATCATCATGGCTGCACATGTACATGGTGTGATATGGGGGAGTGGGGTCATTGGGAACTGTTATAGAGTCTGATGGCTGTGGGGAAGACTGACCTGCGGAATTGCTCCTTCTTGCACAGGGGATGTACTGTAAGAGTCTGGTGCTGAAGGAACTACTCAGGCTCAACAGCTCAACAATAATCGGTCTTCAATATAGCCAAACATTTTTAATCTTCTGCAATATTGGCCAATTAATCAGGTATTAGATTTTTCCTTCTGCAAGCTATCATTCTTCCATCAGCCTTTAAAAATCCACTATTGGTGGACACACGTTTTCTAGTGCAGACATAAATCAATGCAGAGACCGTGGGGGTGGTAAAGGTATCCTGTGGAGCTTTTGACCTCTATTAGTGCTATATCTTTTGAAGTGGATCCCCTTCTGTTTTCCTGGTGCACATGAATGGGGACACACATGTGGGCCATCGATTCCATGTTCAGCAGACAGTTGGTGGTTGTAAAGTGACAAGAAACACAGTAATATACCAACAAAGAGGTTTATGTCCTAAGAAGAGTAGTGGGGTATTGTTCAAGGGTGAGGGAAGGATGAAGGGAGATTTTACAGGTGAGTGCGGTGTCTGCAGCAATACAGACGTTGTATCAGTCTGTTGTAGTGAACATGGAGCCGAGACCAGTTTAGTTCAATTTACTCACAGTCCTCCCCTCATCTGTAGCCTCAAGATTTAGGTAGTGACTAGGGATGCAACGGTACAGTGTGCCTACGGTTCGGTTTGTATGACGGTTTTTGGGCCACGGTAAC
>JAPQRQ010000018.1:29357080-29368908 GCA_037367365.1 Apogon talboti | reverse complement strand
TCAGTTTTTTCAACTCTTATCAAAGCAGCCGAATGTTAAACTTAATCTTGATTAAATAACACACACACACACACACAGACACACATACTCTCTCTCTCTCAGACACCTCTTGGTTGTCACTCAAGGACTGCCACGTTTTCTGGACATGGAGAATTGTCAGGTGAGTTTGAGAGATGATAGTCATACGCCCTTAAAGTGGCAGGTTAGGAGGTACCAAGGACTCACTAATGTATAGCAATAGTAATTGTATTTATATATTATTTTTTCAGTTGCCAAATATCTTGGGCTTATTCTATTTGAAAATACTGTAAGAGTACAGTTATCATTCTTAAAGTGGATTATGTTTCTAAATAGTTGCGTTTTCTCTTTCACGTTATTGCGTTGTTTAGCCTATAGGGGGCAGACTAGCTCACCACATCTTGGTCTCCCAGCAACAGAGTGTAAATAACGGGAGGCTCCTTCCTCGGTGGGCATGAGAGAGCAAGTGAAATGAAAGAAGCACTGATTTGAAAGTGGCTGTTTACTTATTATACTTGCTGAGGGCAGTTCTTATCGCATACTGATAAAGAGACACCCGGAATAAATTACAGGTAACGCCAATTTCTTTCTAACACATTGGGAAATATTTTAGTAGCAGCTAATGCTAACAGTCACTAGCGGCAGCTTGCTAGTGAAAGGCTACCTGCTAATGCCAAGTATAGATTACGATATGTTTTCGTTGTGTTATTTCACATTGATATGGCTACGTTATGAGCTTATATCCTGCGATACTTACCACATAGGAGAGGTCAAACGCTAGTGTTCTGTATTAATGGGAAAGACCACGTTAAAGTAACAACTGGATTGGCCGAAGCTAGCTAGCCGCAACAAGAGATTAACTCATTAAGAGTTAGCGAACGTTAGCTTATTACTTTACAACATTAAAGAGAGCCCACCGGGTTAGAAACAAATAAATGTTGTCAATGCAAGTAGTGCTTCTGCAACAAACTACTCTATTTAACAAGAGCTACCAAGACAATCGCCTTGGACGGTATAAATGATAACGTTATACAGTTGAGCCAAAGATAAGACGGATTTACTTCTACTGAGGACCAATCCATTCCATAATAGTAGCTAACAAATGTATAAAAACTCATTCACCTAAGCGATATAAAGGGAAATGTATTTGATCCTTGATAATGCAGAAGTGTAGAGTTGAACTGTACTGTATGTGACAAGGAGTACAATTAGGATTGTTTAAATGCAGTCGTTTTGAGTAACAGAATCTATGTAACCCTATGTATGTGTTCTTGCTTTTTCACAGAGCACACGAAAACTGATGTTTGTTGGCTAGCCAATGGGGCTGTTTGATAAGTTGGCAGCATGGCTGGGGTTGAAGAAGGAGGTGAATGTGCTATGTCTTGGCCTGGACAACAGTGGCAAAACTACCATTATCAACCAGCTCAAACCATCTAATGTAAGTATCAGTTTGCTATATAACTAAATGTCAGATATTTTATTGACTCAAAGATTCACACACAGTTCATGTGTTGTCTAATTTAATAGGTGAATCCAACAATTCTGACTTGTGCATATATTTCCTTTCCTGTCATAATGTCCCAGCACTTACATTCCTGTTTTTTATTAATGATAAACTGCATTTGTCTTGTAGGCCCAAGCACAAGACATCGTCCCAACCATTGGCTTCAGCATAGAGAAGTTCAAGACTTCCAGGTACAATTGTATAACGATCTACTGAGCATTACATGAAATAATTAACCATGTCATCTCCCCATTTTTAGTGTCGTATGTCTGTCTCATGTAAATCTATGTAATTTGCCAGATCTTAAAATAATTCTCTTATATTTTTACTCTGTAATTTATACTGCCGCATAAAGTCTCTTCTGTCCTTAGCCTTTCATTCACAGTTTTTGACATGTCTGGGCAAGGCAGATACAGAAATCTTTGGGAACATTATTATAAGTGAGTATACCTATAATATAACACACAAATTTATACTGTTGATGCATATATAAACATATCTGATGTTTTTTTTTTGTTTTGTTTTTTTGTTTTTTTTTTCTCTCAGGGAGGGTCAGGCTATCATATTTGTCATTGATAGTGCAGATAAACTGAGGATGGTCGTGGCCAAAGAAGAATTGGACACGTTACTAAACCACCCTGGTAAAGTCACATTCCTTAAAACTTTCCTTTCTGGTTAACAACATGATTCCTTATCTGACTGTCAATCAAATATATAATTTGTTTTATTTTTAAAGCAACTGAAACAAAACTAAACAAAAATATAACACTTGACCCCCTAAAGTTTTCAAAGCCTTATTTCCATAATATTTTTAATTATATTGACTCTGTGACATTTTAAAACTATAATATTGTAATATTTCCTCTCTGTCTCACTGTAGATATTAAACATAGAAGGATTCCAATCTTGTTCTTTGCTAACAAGATGGATGTCAGGGACGCTCTGTCTTCTGTCAAGGTCTCACAACTGCTTTGCTTGGAGAACATCAGAGATAAACCCTGGCATATCTGGTATGAATAAAAATGCAGAAGCATTTGTTTACATTTTTTGACACGTGCATACACAAAGAATCTAGTTGACATACTTGGATGTGGTACACATTCTGGTGACTTGAAAGACATAATATAAGAGTCTATTTGTAGGTTACAAAGTACTGCTAAGCTCTAGGAAGCGCAGTTAAGTCTCTAAATATTAAATTATGGACCAGTAGAACTTTTTAACAGCATAGTCAATTTTAGATTTGTCGTTGTGGAAGAAAAAAAGCATAATGGCTGCGTTTTGTTTAATTGTATTATTTTCAGGCTGTTGGCACTGCGCATTGTGGCTAACTATCATGGAATCTTGGGGCACTTGACTGGAAAAGAGTATTTCTTAATGTTATCAGTACCATGTGTGCTTTTTCTGTTGTAACAGGCTAAATAATGATTGTGAAAACAGTCAATTTCCAATACAAAAACATGGTCTACTGTTTACAATATTTTTACTGATAAATGTGGTATGAAATGACAAAGCTACTAATGTGACCTATTGTTGTTTTTCAGTGCAACTAATGCTTTGAAAGGAGAAGGTTTACAGGAGGGAGTTGACTGGCTACAAGGTTTGATTAGCATTCAGATTATTAATATATTCAGAATTTTATTTTATATATGTTTTCTCTTATCTATGTAGAAGTCCACATACATTTGTGTTGAACTGCTAAAAAAAACCTGTCATCATTGTGTTAATTGTGTTTTTCTTTTCATAAAATTCCTTCAATAGAACAAATTATTCAGTGAGTACTGTCTGTTAAGTGTTGTGGTATTGTGTTTCTATATAGCTAAACAAAATCCTGTAAAAAAAACACCCATATATTTATCTTGGAGTGATTCTTATGTCTTGTGTCATGAATTAGCTGACAGAGCCACTGAGATATCCTGAACTAACCATTTGTCTAAACCTCCACTTTACTCTTCCTTTATCCAGCCTTGTTTTAACTCCCGCAGCCTTTTGATGTGACAGTGTATCCTCTTAATAAGGACTGGGCGATCTCATTATCTTAGGATAAAGGTTAAAAAGTCAAAGGTTAAAGGTCAACTTGCTTTATTTTCCTGTAGAGAAATTCTGTCACTCTGCATTTTGCCCATCCTAATACACACAGGTACCTAGAATTAGCATTAGCATTAGCACACATTAGAGCCGTGAGCTGCCATTAAAGTGTTTTGAGAATCACCTCCAGATTTTCATCAGCACCATCTCAGATCATAACTGATTTTAATTTGGCATGTGATTATCTTTTCAAAGGGATTGTACAGATTGCATCATTAAAAAATGTAAATAACTTTCAAAACTTGAAGTTATCTGGTTATCAGTGTAATTACAGTATTATAGAGTATAATGTTAATCTTGCCAGCATATATCACTAGCCAAGTGAGTATATTTCAGTCTGTTTATAGTAATATTTTATTATCTCTTAACACGCAAGTGGATTTAATCCACATTAATTTGTAGAGGTTATGTAACTTTTTTTTTTTTTTGCTGCTGTTGAAGTTGATGAAGTATTGGTATAAATCCATCAACTGCAGGTTGGCCTCTGTACTCCAACATGCAGTGCAGCTGATTTACACAGATGCCTAAAAATTATGCTAGTGTAAACTTTTTTTGAATGATTGTAAAATTTTGGCAGACAAATTAGGCATTCACAGTCTTGGTACTTTATGGAAAACTGCAGCTGTATGTGTTGGAAGATTTTGACTAGTTTTTTCTTCATCTAGATATTGTCAATAAATGAAAAAAATGAAGGGTTTCTAGTAAGATGCAATAACAAGCAGCCTAAGCCTCCAGAAACCAGAGAAAAGCATAGGGAAAATTATAGCATGTTTGTAACTCACCTCCATTTTTTAAAAGGTGAGAAAATTGTCATTCAGACCAAGAATTATGATTGTACTTTAAAAGATTGTTCTTTTGGCAAGATCGCCCAGTCCTGCACTCAATCAAGTCTGCCTTAATAAGCCTCCTTGTAGTTTACAGTGATATTTTAGAGAAATATTCCTATGATCTTTCATCCCCGTCATATTAGGGAAAATAGTGGTAAATGACCTGCTCTATATTTTTCTGACCTACTATTGTCTTCATGTTGTTTTCCAGATCAAATCAAAACAATGAAAACGTGAAGACATGAAGACGAGGCATGACGGAACTGAGCTGCACACTCCATGGAAGACTAATGAATGAGGGTTGGATCTGTTTTCAGAGGTACCATGATGCATCCATAATTAAGAAATGGGGCAATTATATTGATATGATATTAATCAATTTTGTATACTTTCATTTAACTTTGACTTTAATAATGTGAAAGCTGTAATCATTTTCAAGGTTGGGTTTCTTTGGCTAAAATTTCTAACCATTCAGATGCACATTTTCGGATCAGAAGTGTTTGGTACATTCACTGTCCATCAGCTCAAGCAAAACAATAAAAAAGTACCTGTAACTACAACAGTTTTCACCCTGTTTGTTTTGCTTTCAAAAATAGAATCATGGTCAATATATTGTGGCTTTTTTTTTGACAGGAATTAACAAGAAAACATTAATGTTAATGTGAAAACAAATTTCTACAAAGTAATTTCAAAATAAGATATGAGTGTATAAATATTCACCCCCTCACATGTCAGTATTTAGGCTGCAATCACAGCACTGTGGATAGGTCTGTGTACACATGTTCTGTGTCTGTGGGCAGATTTACTCATATGCCATATTACATTTCCTAATTTTGGATTTTACTGAATTCGGGCAAATGTTCAATGACTGGGGAATTTTATTTGCATCCACCCCCTGATTTATAGTTTTCCACAACCTTTTCTCTGAACTGGTTGGAGTTTTCTTTTGTCGTCATGCTGAAATTGTGGCCGGTAATATTAATAAACCAGTTAACCAATTAATTAACCACCAGTTAACCAATTAATTAACCACCATTAATTAACCAGACACTGGTGTCTTTTCAATCACTTCTGCCACATTCACTGCCCTCGGGTGATTTCCACTTCACTATTTGTATCACTACTGGCACCGATAGGCTGGACCTCTGTTGAATTAGGCCAGTCACTTTCAAGGCGGTGAATATCAATGCAATCACTAATTTTACATTATATATTTTTAATTAATTGACATTACTTTGTAGAATTTTGTTTTCACTGTGACATTGTCATCCATGTCAAAAAAGCCAAATTATATTGATGATGATTCGATTTGTAGAAGCAATAAAAGGGGAAAACATCCAAGGGGAAGAAAACTTCTTATGGGCTTTGTACATCAGTGTCAACATTAGTCTAGAAAAATTAAATATACTGCATGTTTAATCTCTGTTTAAAAGCATTTCCTCTGTCTGACAACTGCAGCGTGACAGCCATTTGATTCATCTTGGCCGTGCATTATACCAGCCAAATAAATATGATGTTTTTGCCCTTTTCCACTGACTCACAGTCCATTTGGCATGGAGTGTGCCATAATTTATTATTTCCCTTACGCGAGGGGATACTGTGAATTTTTGCAGTCAGTGCCCAAGGGCAGGTCTCTTCCCTCTCATACATCAGATGTCATTCTAAAAACCCCCAGGAATAATGAGAAGTATAAATTGGATGCAGTAAATAGGCTGAAAACATGCAAAATGACATGCCAAAATATGCTCCATTTCCCCCCTCAGTTCACTCAGGCCCCCTGTAGTTACGTTGTTGTTTGTTTACAGTATCCATTAATTTAACCATTAATTACAAACTAGAGGCTGATTACCCCACCCCCCATTCCTTTAATCTCTACCTGAGATGTACATACATTCCAGTCAACTCTGCTTTTCTCCCTGTCACATTAAATAAAACTTCAGTGCAGTTGATCTCTGATGCAGCTCTTCTCATAAGATTAGTGTTGCTAAATTTGGCTTAGCAGTGAAAGTATTTTGTATTTTGAAGGTAAAAGTTCCAACCTGGTAAATGTGTTTCTGGGTCCATTAGATGTTTTTGTACATATTACTGCTTTGGGCTAAGTGTGCATAAAAAATGACTCATAACTTAGCTAGTACATGTGATAAAATGATTGTCATGGATAAACATCAATCATGACTTCTCTTTGCAAAGCTAATGTTTAGCTAGTTTTCTTATACTTGCCTTATTTGACTGCTCAAGGATGAAAACTAATAAAATGTGTATTTTAATTTACTTCTGGTGTTACTTTGATGAATCAAACACAGACAGATGAAAAAAACAGGAGCATCTGCACAAAAATTGTAGTGCAAGCTTTTAATGTTTTTCAGTCCTAGGCTGAAAGCTTGCATTAAGAACAGTTTCTGTACTTATATTGTCCACTGTTTGTTTATTCTGTCACCTTTAACCAAGCTTTGTAGAGGGAGAGGGGTTTCACTGTTTTTGAGTCGGTCTAAGGCAAAAAGGAGGAACAGGCAGAATTTGTTGTTTTATTGTGTAGTATCATGTTCATAACTGACTCTTCTGTTAACCCTGAATCTGGGCTCCTGTACGTTCCTGATCACCATCACTGTAGCAAATATAGGATGTTTCCTTTTTTTGGTGTGTATTAGTGCAGATTATTGGTGGATTTAATGGTTTATATTACTTTTGATAAAGCAAAATGTTTTAAATTAAAACTCAGAGTTTACTTAATTGCTTCCTGAGATTTATCAAATAGAGAAAACTTGACAGAAATGCTGTATGTCGCTAGAAACAAGTGACAAAGAATTAGTGAATTTATCAATTATTTGATTTAAAGATACAAACCATAAACTATAGTGATATCAGTGTGTGGTTTCACTGATATCTATGTCATCAATGATCAAATTTTTGAAATTGGCGGATTTATTCAAGTTAATTGCTATTTTTTCTATACAGTATGTAAGTTTGCCTAACTGTAAAGCTGTAGCAACGCTTATCTTCATCATAGTGTGGTTGGAATTGCGTACAGACTTTTTTTTTTTTTACCATTTCAAAGACGAGAGCCCTCAAAGCACAAGTTCACTTTAGCGTTGGAGAAGTCAGATACTTTCAAGTTTATCATTAAAGAAGTTGTATGTATTTTGTAATTTAAAAACAATAAATGTTGTTGAAAACAAATATTGTTTCGTTTTTGTAAAGTTCCTGTTTGTCTGTGTGTGTCTGTCTCCCCCTCCCTCTTCCTGTCAAACATCTTGAGCTCTGCCAGCAACAGCTGCTCATTAAACCTGGAGTCCTTGGGTCCTGTACAATTAATGTAGCTACATTCACTTTCACAAATCAAAAAGATCTTTGCAGTCCAGCTTGGTGGTTCATTTTTGTTTCTTTAGCTGGGTGCATTTGTATGCATTTGTTCATATAATGAATGAACTATCAAGCACAGTTCAGCCTGAGAGTTTCTTAGACAAGTGTAAGGCGTGTACCAAGCATCTGTCCAGCATTTTGTCAGATGTTTCAACTCAAGCAGTCTTCTGGTAATTTATATTTTGGCACCAGTGTTACATAGAACCACCCTTATGAATATTTTTAAAGTCAATTTTTCATCAACATTTATGGAAACACAGTAGCTCCTTAGCAGTGAAGTTTTGACCTCTGTCCATGGTGCTGAAACGCTCTGCCCTTTCCAACAGGGGGCGCTGTTTATGTTTGTTACCAAAAATAAATTCATAGTTTGAAAAATCCTGTCTCCCTGACGTTTGATGTCCACGTTTCTCTGGTCATGGCTACACTTGGTGAGTGTGTGTACGCTCCACTCTCTTTCAAATCTAAAACCTGACTGTATCATTAAATGCCCTTCTGCTCTTCAGGATACATGGATCCATCCTAATTGGATGGCCGTCATCTTTGACAGGAGAAGCCCAGATTAAACGACTTTAGTCTGAAAAGGCCATTAACTAGATACAGTCCATTGGTATATCCTGAAGGAAAAGTGGCAGGCAGTTTTTATATATATATATATGTTTTTTATCGCTCAGGTGAGCCATGTAGTCATTTGTTGTCACTTGATACATGTAACATTGGTGGGAAAAGTAGGAGCTGCACTGCTGAAGTGCTCAGCAGATGAAAATATACCTAGAGAAAAGTGATGAATAGGCTTATTCCATTTAAGCGGTTATTTTTTTTTTTTTAATGAAGCTGCTGTGTAAAGCAGAAGGGTCGGATTCCTGTCCTCAGTCGTGCAAAACTCTTGATGTGGAGCAAACTTAATTGCGGGTTTAAAATAAATGCCGGGGAAGAGTGTGACAGCGCACAAAAAGGCCACCAGGTACTGCACCCCTGCGCAATTAGAGGACTTTTACGCACAGAGTTTGGAGGAGCAGGAACAGGAAGAAAGACTTAATGTATAAAACTGAAGGTTTAAAACGAACCTTAATAGAATGCGGATGTTTAGTGAGTAATTTTATAAAATAAGATGCCCATCCGGTCCGTTTTTTAGTAAAGGAATCTCGGCCTACCCCTCTCATCCCGCAGTCCCATCAGCCATCAGTGCACGGTGACGCGTCCCCGTACATGGTGCTCATTAAGAGGGACGTTTGGTTCCTCTGACGTGTGACTTGGTCCTCTGACGGCACCTGCCGCCTTATAAGCCTCAGTAAGTCACCCGAGAGACCTCCACCACCGTTTCATTTCACTGTTCCTCGCCGTGAAGAGGGGAACTCTATCCTCTTCATAAACCCTTCAATTGTTCTGCTTGTTTTCTGCCTTAGTGCCCCAGCACATGACTCTAGAAATACTTGAGGTATGTTTTGCATGCGTTTTTGGCAAATTGAAAAGAGTGCGTAAATCTGGAAGTAGCCTATATGTGTTTAATTTCATTTAGTTCCATTAAAATATTGGCTAAGGCTGTTATGAAGTGAAATACATTATAATTTTGACAGCTGTGCGTAAATTTTACGCGTGAGATAAATATGATAGAGAAGACAGAATAGAACAAAAAATAGCTTTTATGTGTGATGAAATGGCATCTGGTAGTGGTCGAAGTGTGAGAATATAAAGGAACATTGCAATAAATAAAGTGTTGAAAGTCGTAGTTTTAGAGCTTTTCCACAGCTTTTCCATATTTTTACAGGAGCGCGTGAAGTACTTGAATCGTGAAATCAACCTTAGAAAATCTTTATGAATGTTTACTTCAGTGACTTTTTTTAAATCTGAAAGTCAAATAAAGTATACAAAACTGCTTTTTCATGGAAATACGACAGAATGGCAGCAAAATATTGTAAAAAAGTTGAAAAGTTAGTGTTAAGTGATTATGCTGGGAGTTTTCGGTCAGATCCTCTGGTGTCTGTGCGCCGAGCAGGTCTCCATGCCTGCCCGTTCTTAGCGGTCGACCGGTGCGACAATGACCATCCATGTAGAGGGGCTTGTGGCTATCGCGGTCTTCTATCTACTTATCCTCTTCGTGGGAATCTGGGCGGCATGGAAGAACAAGAACTCCGGGGAGGCGGAGGGCACCGACCGCAGCGAAACTATCATGGTCGGAGGCAGAGATATTGGATTATTCGTGGGTGGATTTACCATGACAGGTGAAGTTTGTATTTATTTAGATGTCAAGACGCAAATACAGTTTGTAGTCACTGCTTATTTCTGCTTTAAAAATGTTTATTTCTTTTTTAATAGGTGAAATTTTAATGTTGGAGTGATAACATTTGTATTTATTAGTCTAATTTGACTCATTTTTTTAAACAAACATATACCATTGCCATCTAAGATCATCATGTCCTTGAGGGAACATCGTATTATTAAAGCAAAGCTAAAAAAAAAAAAAAAAGGAAGCTGACTGTGGAAAAAGCTATGTTTAAAAATGAATTTCTAAGTTCTTTACATTAACACTAATTTTGTAGAAAATTGTTGTGTGTTTTTCTGGATGTGAATCTATAATTTGTGGCTTGCTTTTTTGATGATTTTCAGCGACCTGGGTTGGAGGAGGATACATCAATGGCACAGCTGAGTATGTGTATCTACCAGATTATGGGTTGGCTTGGGCACAGGCTCCCTTTGGTTATGCTCTCAGTCTGGTTGTAGGTGAGTAGTGCACAAAGGGGTTATGTTAACATTACAGAGGGCTGTAGCCATAGATTTTGGGGTATTTTGTGCTCTCAATAAACATGTATTCACCCATTTAGATCCAAACCCATATAAAATGAACAATCCATTGACCTTTTGTCCTCAGTGGATGCATCGACAGCCTTTGCAAAAACAGTGTATAATAAATCTGTAATTATGAATGAATGGTGAAGGGCAGTTGAGCTCAAGTGTGGGGGTCTATGGAGTGTAATCCATGCATGCTTTGTCATAGGTGGTCTTTTTTTCGCCAAGCCCATGCGTTCACGAGGTTACGTCACCATGTTGGACCCATTCCAGCAGCTGTATGGGAAACGCATGGGAGGCCTTCTCTTCATACCTGCACTCATGGGTGAGATCTTCTGGTCTGCTGCCATCTTATCTGCACTCGGTGAGTTCACTTCACTGCTCACAGCAAAGGAAAAGTGTCTTTATGTGTTTGCCTATGATTTTACATGGTTTTTATCCGTCATGTCCTATAGGTGCTACACTGAGTGTAATTGTGGACATCAACATAAAGATGTCAGTGGTCATCTCTGCCCTCATCGCAATCTTCTACACTCTGGTTGGAGGGCTGTATTCTGTGGCCTACACTGATGTTGTGCAGCTTTTCTGCATCTTTGTTGGCTTGGTAGGTTGGGTGAAAGTGGAGAAATGAATGATGCTACTGTAGTGTCATTACCACTCTGAATTACATTTGTTTTGTGTCCTGGCTGTACTTTCATCTTGATTTAAAGTACACCAATTTACAGTAGAAATTGCATCAAAGATAAAAAAAAAAAAAAGAAGCTAAATTAGGATACTGAGAGCTACATAAGCCATTCATGCTTCAAGTTTGTAATTGTATATGCATTATTTCCTCTGTCTGGTTGCAGTGGATCAGTGTTCCCTTTGCTTTGACCAACCCAGCAGTGTCAGATATTACTGTGACTGCTGTGAAGCAGGTGTATCAGTCACCCTGGAGAGGCAGCGTCAACAAGAATGACACCTGGGTCTGGATCGACAATTTCTGCCTCCTGGTAAAGTAACACATCTTGTCCTCTGTCTTAACTCATTACTACCTTTTTTAAGGTGAAAATGATAATTTGCTATTTAAACTTAACCCATAAACACCCACACATCCACCAGCGATCAAAACCATCTACTGATCTAAAATGTATACCTGTTAATCCATTAATCCTAACAGTACATGTAAATAATTGCAGTTTGTTGTCTTTTCATGGTCATCAGATATGACCCATTTGGATGTTCAGAGGCTCCGTAGTTACCGTGGAAAC
>JAPQRQ010000018.1:29332336-29356979 GCA_037367365.1 Apogon talboti | reverse complement strand
TGTGCTGGAAGAGGGAAATATCTAAAACATGCAGGGACACCGGCCCTCGAGGACCAGGATTGCCCACCCCTGATCTACATGATCAGTATATTAAATATTGGAAAATACCTGATTTTCCGTGGAAAAATGCAAAATACAAAGGATTATTTCATAATAAATGGTGACAAATCACTTAAGAAATGTTAAATATAGAGAAAAAAAAAAATAATTTGGGATCTACCACAAAAATAGCACTGGGTCTTTATGAGTTAAACACTTAATATGAGAGGGTTTTCATCTAAGGAAATCAGGAAAATGGGCTTTAAATTGGCTCACTGTGGGATTGTTTTATGTTTTATAGACAGACTATTGTTTAAAGATATGATTAAAGCATCTGGATATTTTAATGGCATGAAACATCAAATTACTCCCCTAAAACATGTCAGAGTAGTAAACACTGGCTTAATTGGCATTATTCTGAATGTGAACGACAGATGCTTGGAGGCATACCCTGGCAGGTGTATTTCCAGAGGGTCCTGTCTGCCTCCTCGGCCACCTACGCCCAGGTCCTGTCCTTCCTGGCCGCTTTCGGCTGCCTCGTCATGGCCGTGCCCTCCGTCCTCATCGGAGCCATCGGGGCGTCCACAGGTTAGAGAACTTGCACACGAGCTCACACATGTGCAAGTGTGTGTTTGGGGGAGGTGTTGCATGTGTTTGTTTGTGTGTGTGTGTGTATATCTGAGGTGGGGGAAGAGGGGGTACATGTTGCCCTTAGATCTGAGAGAGGCTGGTAAATGGCAGCTGGTTCACCTCATCTATAATGAAACAGCAATCCGTTTAATAACCACGCTGGTTGTGTAAATATTACATTAGAGGGAGTCATGGGACCAAATTAGAGGTTTGATCTCCAGATTTTTGGCATCATATTTCTCCGTGAACATCTGAATACACATTAGCTCTGTCTGTTTGTCCTATCTGAAATTGGTAATTAAATGAATAACTATTTATTAGTATTTATTTAGTTGACTTTTTCCCCAAACATTTTAACTGTGATATTTATTTTTCCAGCCTGGAAGGCTTTTTTTTTGCATTCACTTCACCAGTAACATTTCATTATTGAAGTAAACATATCATTTTGATGTACAAAAAGTTAAGAATATATTAGAAAAGCTATAGTTCAGATGTTTTCAGTTTCTCTGTTCACATCCAAGAGATGAAAAACACCTTTTCACTGTGAGTCTTGTGGTTGTCTGTTCATTTATTAATGTGTTTTGATGTTGTTTTTTTTGTCCAACTACTTGAAACCACTTTTCTAAATACAGTATTTTATTTGCATGTCTTTCCTCTTCAGACTGGAACCAAACATCATACGGTGCCATTCCTCCAAAAGAAAAAGATGAAGCAGACATGATTTTACCCATTGTGCTCCAACACCTCTGCCCACCATTTGTCTCCTTTTTTGGCCTGGGTGCAGTGTCGGCCGCTGTTATGTCATCTGCCGACTCATCCATCCTTTCAGCAAGCTCCATGTTTGCAAGAAACATCTACCAGCTTGCCTTCAGACAGTCGGTCAGTACTCGCTTGTAGGACATTTTCCTGCACAGATAATAGTTTCCTACATATGTTATAATCTTGTGTCCTTGTCCCTCTTTTAGGCATCGGACAGAGAGATTGTGTGGGTGATGCGCATTACTATATTTGTGTTCGGTGGTCTTGCCACGTTGATGGCGTTGGTCACTGGGACAGTTTACGGCCTCTGGTACCTGAGCTCAGACCTGGTTTACGTCATCATCTTCCCCCAGCTGCTCAGTGTGCTCTTTGTGAAAGGCACCAACACCTACGGCTCGGTGGCCGCCTATTTGTTTGGCATGTTGCTGCGTATAGGTGGAGGGGAGCCCTATCTGCAGCTGCCCCCTTTTATTTACTACCCTGGTTGGACCACTGAGCAGCGGATGCACCACATGACTGGAGAAATGGAGGAGGTTGTCATTCAGAAGTTCCCTTTCAAGACAGTCTCTATGCTCGCCTCCTTTGTGGGTAATGTAGCTTTCTCTTATTTGGCCAAGTACCTGTTCGAGAGCGGCAAACTGTCGCACAAATACGACTTTCTCGACGCGGTGGTATCCAAGCACAGTGGAGAGATTATGGATAAAACAACGCTTGTAACTCGTGGCAACAACATCGGGCTGTCAGAGATGGCGTCAGTCAAACCGCGGCTGAGTGTGACCTTGGCTGCCGCCTTCACACGCCGTGACACACTGCCTACAGAAACAGTCGAGGAGGAGGAGGAGTCCAGCCCTGACTCCTCCCACCATGATGAAGAATGACAGACTCAGGATCATAAAGACTGAACAGACACTTGCCAAAACAACTGAATAAAAAGTTTCTCTTTTAGATACAAATAAGAGACAACAAGCAGACATCTTCTCTTTGGACTATAAAGTACCACATCTCGCTTGTGGTGAGTGGAAAACAGCCACATGTGTGGATATTTAGTGTAGCAACCGGATGATTCTGGACTAGAAGCTGTCTCTCTCTGTACAGTACATCACACCCATACATAAACCCAGATAATAAATATAGACACGTAGATGGATACATGTCATGGCATCTGGTTCCATTCATTCTCATGAAATAGCTTTAAGTTAAAAAAAAATGATGTGTACAGATGTCTACAGAGGACATTTTGGAAAATTAGATGAACAAAGTCAGATATGATGAAGGATGAACCAGATAGCAGGTGGTTTAAAAAGTGACAGCACAACACTGGAAGAAACGCATATAGTATGTATCAATGGCAATAACATATACTGCATTCATACATCACCTGTATAGTAGTTATTATTAAAATTAGATTGTTTTTGACTGGAAGACATAAAAGAAAACAAGATATTTTATAGGTCAGCATATTTATGTTCACTTAATGCACATCTCTAACTCTCATTTAATAGTGTTTTCATTTTGATTTTGAGGTGAAAACCTCATATAGATCTTTATATCATAATGTGAAAGGACATCAGATATACTAACAAATACCTTAAAATGATTTAGTTTTACAGTTTTGACAGTTCCTGTCATGTATATTATTATTACAGATAAACAGATTATGACTGTGAATCAAAGAAAGAAACAATCCATGTATCATGCTGAGTAGAAAATGTATGAACAGTAGTAATAGTAGTTGACATGAGCTAATATTCTCTTTAATGTCAGGTGTAGAGGCAAATTTCATCAGAAGAATCAATGTTTATTAGATTAAAATGTCTTTAATGATCTTGTATTCAACTGCCTTAATGAAACTCATAAGAAGAGATACTTTTATTTCCACAGTCGTGACTTTACTAAGGTCAGACTGCAGTGAACAAAGACTTGAATATGAATGTAACCTCTACAAATGATATAATTATATCAAAAAGTGTAATTTTATTGTTATTTGTGTATGTTTTGTTTGTGATTTGCAAAGTCAAACAGTAACTGTTCCAGAAAAATGTGGCGGCAGGTTCTGATGAAAAAAGCCTGATTTGTTTTTAACAGCAGTATACAGATTATTTTCTCTGTGACGTGTATGTTTGTATACATGGGGAAAAAATATAACAATAACTTAATGATGCTGGTTATAGTTAGTCGTATAAAATGAAAGAATGCTGTTTAAATGTTTATTTATTTTTGATGTCATAAAAGATGAAATAATAAACGTAAAATAATTTCAAGAAAATATATAAACTCTACTTTTGCAAAAATATGCAGTTGGTATTTCATGTTTTTTTCTTCTAAATATCCACTTTATTTCACGTGTAGTTTTGTAGAATACATTTGCAATTGTCTTGATATCTCCACATTAGATTTAAGCTTTTAGAAGTTATTACGATTACATTTTTCCTTCCATCTAATGGTTAAGTGTAATTTTGCATTTTACTTCCGTCACAAAAAAGGGCACAATTTCTAGCTGGTTTTTATTTCTTGCCTGTCAGACCCTTCAGCTAACTGGATGGAAGACAGAGAAAGAGAACATGTCGGAAAACGTGACTGAAATTACAATCGCTTGGCTTGCATCTTTGTCCCCCTCTATGGCCACAGTGAAAGACAGCATCTTAAAATAGCTCTCCCTCTCTCGTTATTTACATTACCTTAAGTGCTGTACTCTTGTCTGGGACTCTGGGAGGAGCCACTCGGGGGTGTGTGAGGTTGGTGGTGGTCAGGGAAGATGGACTCGGGTGGTGGGGGTGTAGCTTGCTGGCGCCTGTTGCCATAAAACCCACCAACCCTTGTGCGCAGAAATGACGCAAGTGCCCCACCCATCCACCGAGCCCCGCCTTTCCCTCCATCGCCGGCGTCCTTTTTGACGTCCTTGAGAAGTAAGAACAATCCCATAAAAAGAACAGAGGGTGGAGAGAGAGAGGGTGTGTGTCCCATCTCCATTCATAGAAAGTACCTCAAAGTGCACTCATGATAATTAACAATTATGAGGGAAAACTGTCACTCGTCCAAAAGTCAATCCATTTATTTGGGGATTTACGGACAGGGAGGAAATTGTTGGGGGATGGTTTTGTGCAATTCAAGACACCATTTGGATACAAACCAAATTCATTCATTCATGCATATTGGGGTATTTTTAGAACGTCCTATGGTGTCTTTCCAAGAGTCATTCATAGCTTGGACAGATGCGTTTTGCGTTCACAAAATTATAAATTTTTCCAACCTGTGTTTTATCAATGGATACATCTTTACTTCTTCAGGAAAGAGTATTTCAACCTCTAAATGTTCTCAAAGAGGATGATTATGCAGTAATGACGAAACCTTGCAGACTTGGTCAACTACATTCTGCACTCTACCAAGTGGCAAGTCTTACATTTCAATTTGTTTTGCGAAGAAATATGCTTTTAGTGTCTAATCAGATCACAAAATGAGACCAGCATACTTAAAACTAAACATGTGAAACCAAACCATTTCTCCTTCGCTACATTTTTATCTGTCACACCTGTCTCCTCTGATTTGTTCCTGAACTGATTTTGATAGACTAACCGACGGAGATAATAGAGAATTCTGGGAATCAATGGCCCACTAGACCAATTTCCTTCAATGTGGACACAAGAAGATGAGATTACACAAAGCAGACAGTGCATTGCGATAGCCATCTAATGTGAATAACTATAGAGAACAGACCTAAAGCAAGGGGAGCGATGTTTGTTGAAGACTGGAAGCAGAACCACATTTTTTCATGTAACCATAACTTTAGTTTCATCAGTGCTGGTTATTTTCCACTTTACTTTTGATTAAATTAACCCATAAACACTCAAACATCCACCGTCGACCAAAACCATCTACTGATATAAAATGTGTAATAACTTCTGAATCACTAATTCTATCAATTCATGTAAATAATTGGTGTAAAATGCAGTTTGTCATCTTTTCATGGTCATCAGATATGACCCATTTGGACGTTCAGAGGTTCCGTAGTTACCGTGGAAACATTGATTCACCAGTAAAACCCATGGAGTTTGACAAATGAAAGTGGATGGAGACACTTGTTTTATATTCAGTTATTTATATCTTTGCTGAAAAAGTCACCTTTTCTTCTGTTTTCTCTGTTTTTGATATAATAACCCTCAACTTTAATCTGAGCTTTTATGAAAACCTGCATGATTAGTGAATTAAATATAGGATAATACCTGATTTTCACAGTGTAAGACACAAAGCAAAGAATACAGTATTACAATAAATGGTGTTAAATCACGCAAGAAAGGTTAAATATAGAGAAAAAAAATCATTTGGGAGCTGTCACAAAGTAGCACTGGGTCCTCATGGTTCAAGACAATAACAACAACAAATACATTATACTAACTAAGAACATTATATTAAACTCTATGAGATGATCATTAAAATGAATCAACAACTGCCTGAAAAAACAAGTTTTTTTCAAAGTATTGTGACGTAGATAAATAGATTTATATTCCATGTCCAGTTTAGCAAAGGTAAAACATGACAGTGTTCTGATTCCCTGTGTAGATTGTACTTTGACAGCTCTGCACAGACTTGAGAGGAGGAGGCTTCAACCCCAGACAGCTTTCATCCGTCTGTACACCACCCTGTCAGCATCGCAACACTGTCTGTAAAAACAATCACACTCTGTCAAACGCAGTAATACTTGTCTCCGTATGCAAAGAAAACGTGATTTGCTTATTTTTAATACCATTCTTGGATCAGACTTTCCTTTTCAGGTAGTGTGACAGAAGGCAGCTCATATCTCGTCTAAGCTTCAGCCACAGCCATCAAGACATCGAGCCACTATTTATGTCCTCCTTAAGTAATGTCCCTTGTAATTTAATTGCAAGGCAGCTAATTGAAACATAGAAACAGAGCTGGGGATGGAGACGGACAGAAGAACGGGGAGTGATGGAGGTTTCAGGAGGACATACACGTGAGATAACATGAGCAGGACATTGAAATAACCAACACACACACACACACACACATATATATATATGAGTGCAGGTACACACAGGCACAAACACACAAGATAGTGCCACATCTAATTCCTTCCCATATATCTCCCCATCTCCTCCATTAGTCCCTCCAAGCAGCTGAGGAGCATCTTTAACAAAATGAATGTAGCGACTGCTCTAATCGAATCAGCCATGAAAACCTAATTATAGATCCAGCTTTGTTCCTCTCCGGCCGGCCACAGGTAGACCGTCTGGAGCTCAATGCAGGAATGACACAACTGCTCTGCAATCAGCAAACCTCCGATTTCTAATGTGTCAGAGCCATGAATCCGTTTCACTAATACAGACCTGGAGCTGTGACTCTAACTGTAAGTCACATCCGCTAAGACTTGATTTTTACAAGTGGGTGGTCGGTGGATCGATAATAATGAAATTGATCCAACTGTCCTGCATGTATAGAGGACATAAGAAATTCAACTGCAGAAACATATCAATGTTGGAGTTCTTTCTTTTCAGTTTCTTAATTTCTGCATTATTCCAAAGACAAACTGCTCATTTTTTTTTCAAGATTCACCAGTTTTACATCTACTGAATATAATCTGATGTATGTGTCTTTACATCTGTGGCTAAAGCCTTATAACATCCTCTCCTTAGCCCATCTCTTTTCTAAAGAGAGGAAGTAAGGGGCACGCTCAATGGCTGGTCATTTTTTTCATTCCATAGAAAGTCAGTGGTGAGAATAATGCAGTGGCCACACATACAAAAGCACACATTAGCCCCAAGGGACCGGTTCACTCACAGAATGGAGATGCTGAGGGGAAGTGGGAGGATGGGACTCATGTCAACCATTTACATACACACACACATGCATACACAAGGACTGTGGTGATATGTGTGTGTGAGACCCCGACACAAAGAAAGATACAATTCTGCCCATGTTATAATATATTTTTTAAGTTCTATGTTTTAATAGTTTCATGCAAGTCTTTATTCTCATTAGGATGTTGCAGTGATGAAACAAAGATGGTGAAGCGTTTGGAGAAGAAACAAAGGACAAAGACGGGAAGAAAGTGAGGGTCGTCATTCCTCTGAGCTCATCACGACGTACATCAGCCTCCTGCCCCGCCCTGTCCCGTGTACTGGTGTGTGTCTCTGTGTGTGTGTGTGTGTGTGTGTGTGTGTGTGTGTGTGTGTCTTTAGTATCACAATCAGTGCCCCGGCTGAGTCTGAGCCAGAGGATCCATTAGAGCTGATTGAGGAGCACTAGGGTGCAGACATAACCCTGGGAGAAGGTGACGAGAACACACACAGACACACACAAATGCACATACACACACATATGCAGCCACATAAAGCATGCAACACTACACACACACACAAGCAGTTACCATGTAAAATATACAGTCAAGCAAAGACACACATCAGAATATACTACATTTATCCAGGACAACAACTGTGCACACACATGCACATACAAAATCACACAGTCACGAATCCCACCCACATTCAAAGCACAAACATTTATTTTTACCGATGACGTAGGGATGAATTTGGGGTGGAGCCACAGTAGTAAATTTAACAGCATATTGCGTCAAAGTTGCGCAAAATGTGTGCAAGTGCTCACGTCTTTGCAATTATGTTTTCCTAGTTACACATAAATGTAATTATAATAACAAAAAAATTAAAAAGTAAAGATGATGACAACATGCAAAACAATACAAAAGTGTGATATTTACAGGATTTTTGTTTGGTTACCACAGTTATAGCTAGTAATAGCTTTTACTATGACATTATTGAACTTAATTTACATTTATGGGAACAGACAAACATGAATTCTGGATTATTTAGGGTTATATTCTAAACTGTAATGATCTCTTTTATTAGGAAACTTGTTTTTTTTCACTGGACTGTAAATCAGCTCTGTCATTGGCTAAAAAGTATATAAGATCATAAAGCTCAGGTCAAATAACTGCATCAGAAACAACCAAAGAGAGTAAGGACAGTCATTGAAGGTAAAAAGTAACTGAAGCAAAGAAGTGTGTGACAATCCCAAACGTATTGAGAAGAAAAGGAGGGAGAGTGAGTTGAGAAATTCCGTGTTAACAGAGAAGACGAGGTTTCTGCCTCCCGTCTCTGTGTTTGTGTCAGACGGGAGCAGGAAGAGGATCAGTGGAGAGGAGCTGAAGGAGGGCGAGAGAGGGACAACAACACAGAGATGATGGGCTCAGTGGAGTAGAGAGCGCCGAGACAGTGCAGAAGAGGTCACACTCCAGTACGCTGCAGAGTGACAGTGTTTGGCTGGTTGTCACATCAGGAGGCTGCCTTTTGTCACAGGCAGGAGGTCACATGGTTGTTGAGAGAGGACAGGTAGCGATGAAGCACTACATACATGCAACCCTAAGTGCACTGCAAAGCAAATTTATAGTACGAAACCCTCCTGTGACATGAACTATGCTGAACCAAGAGACATATACAAGTGTATGTAAGGTGACGTTCTAAGTGTTATTTAACAATACTTGTGATATTGCACTTTTATTTTTAACCCATAAAGACTCAAAGATCCATCGACGACCACAATAATTCACTGATATAAAATGTTTAATACCTGTTGATCCACTAATCCTATCAATACATGTAAATAATTGGTGTAAAATACAGTTTGTCGTCTTTTCATGGTCATCAGATATGACCCATTTGGACGTTCAGAGGCTCCATAATAAATGTGGAAACACTGTCATCACCAGTAAAACCCATGGAGTTGGATCAGTGATAGTGGATGGAGATGCTTATTTTATGTTCAGTTGCCAATATATTTTGTAGGGGAAAAAAAAGATCTTTTTCTTCCATTTTCTCTGTTTTTAATATAATAACCCTCAACTTTAATCTGAGCTTTAATGAACATCTACATAATCAGTATATTAAATAAAGGAAAATACCTGATTTTCACTAAAAAATATAAAATACAGAGCATATTATTAGAATAAATAGTGATAAATCATTTAAGAAAGGTTAAAAATAGAGAAAAAAATGATTTGGGAGCTGCCACAAAAGTAGTGCTGGGTCTTTATGGGTTAATTCGGTTTTATGCGGTGGCCCAAAAGTTAAGGTCAAACGGTAAAAGTTGGTTGTCATTCAACCTCACACAACATTTTTATATCTTTACTACAGTTTAGCTGAGAACTTAGGAAAATTCCTTCTAAAAAAATGATGCTAAATGATAACAAAAAACAACAGTGCTTTCATTAACTATAAAATTTGTCAGTGCTATTATTCAAGCAGAAAAAATTGTACTATAATTTTCTAATTGGATAAACACTGAAGTTCTGCAACGTGACAAGTATTGGCTCAGAAATGACATTGAAATTATGAATAAATAGCAAAAACTCTTATTTTGAGAGAACTTGTAAGGTTATTGGACACCATGAAGAGATTTTCCACAGGATTAATTGAGCTACCATATCTTTGAAATATAAATTTCTTTTGGGAAATGGTTGAACGGATAAAGCTACAACTTCCTTTATCCAATTATCTTCTTCTAGACTGTGACAAAAATAGTTAACCTTTTACAAGCACTGACACCGACATGAGATCAGGTCTGGATCCTCTGACAGACCCTTTTAACTGGACAACGCACATATGGAAAGTGGAGTGAATGTCCAAATACCACTAAACTTTTCTGTGGGAACATGGTGTATGGGAGTCAATTAGCAACATCCTGTAAAATTAATAAAAATAGAATTCATCAATACTAATCACACAAAAAGAAAATAAATACAGATGCTTCAAATCTAAAATTGGTATATCTAAAAGTACAATCAAGCCCACCCAACAGAGTAAAGAAATAATAAAGATTCAACTAAATAAGGATATAATTAAGTTATTAACAGTAGGCAAAAAGGCAAACAGCAGTGGTCAGCATTCCAGTAAGGCAAAAATGCATTATATAGGTGAGTTCCTGTAAGCAGTGAAGAATCAGTATAAGAAGACTCAAAAGAAATACCAAATAAAATAAATGCATAATAGGGTAGAGCACACAAAAATAAACTGTAAACACTCACGGCCTCTCTACTCGATGCTCTTTTGTAAACCAGACTGTTTCAAGGTAAGGATGAAACCACTGGAGAAAGGGCTTATGATCAAGGATGCATTCAAGAATGTCTACCTTAATAATTTCATAATAGGGCAGTAAAAGGAAAAGTTTGTATCCATATGCTGATCATATACATTATTATATGTCACCTGAGGGTCTAGTGGAGGCATTTGGCGCCCTTGGCCAGATATGGATTTGGAGGAATTCTGGGACAACAGCCATTTTACATACCTTTGCTGTTTAATTCTTTCTCAAACAAACAATCCACACTTACATATACAATGAATTATATAAGCACCGGGGGGTTGTTTTTTTTCTTCTCATTTCTATATTTTTAAGACAGAACATGAGAAATTAACATGTTATCAGTACTATTATTATTATAATTATTATTATTTATTTATTTATTTTGGTCTACCAGTGGTGCCCTCTCCAGCAGTTGGCGGCCTAGGCAACTGCCTATATGACCTATACCATGAGCTGTCACTGACTAAAGGTGAAACACCTTTAAACTATGCAGGATGATCTTCCCAGCTATTAGTCAGTCAAAATGATACCTTATTTCAAGACTCTGTAGTGTATTGGAGAACAGATTTAAGCTTCTGTGTTGACAGGTAACTTATGAAGAGTTTTCAGTGACAGGTCATTGCTATGGTTTCTCCATTTGTCTTAAAAGAAAAGCATGAAGTAATCAGACTCACAAGTGGCTATGGGGAGGGCCATCCATGGTGAATTTCTCCTGTAAGTTGTTTTATGGCCCATTACACTTGCCCTATAGTGATCAAACATGCTGTAAAATTAAGAAAAGTGACAAATCATCCTATATTTAATGAAAAAAATGTGAAAAACAGGAAAGGTTTGGGGTTTAAAAGAAGTCGAAACAGACTGTGCTGTCTTCAAACTGCCTCATGTCTGGTCTGAAACTCTCTGTAGATGATATAATGATCTCTGGGAGCTGAAATTTATGAACTAATGCGTTCTGTCTTTTTGATGCAAAAAAAATCTGCAAAAGTCAGGTGTTTGAACTCAGTTCAAAGAGCTCAGAAAGCTGTGTGGTGCAGCAGGCAGATGTGCCCCAAAATAACCCCCTGGTCTGAAAATGTGGATCATAAAACTGGTTTTAAGATAGAAGAAACTTTACAAAAGATACTAAAAAGAGGAACCATATTAATAATGATTTTTTTTTTTTTTTACATCTATCATACACATCTCAAAGTGTATGACTCCAAGGGTTGGCTGACAGTTTGAAAAAAGGGAGGAAATAAAAAATAAAATAAAATGTTACAGCATGACAAAGTACTGATTGTGTGCAATCTGTTTGATGATGTGCAGCTGCATTACACATAAACCTGGAATGTTTGGCTTGTGGTGCGATGCACTTACTGTCCACTAGATGTCAGTGTAATTCAAACAATAGACTGGGTGACACATTTAAGTTCATCCAGAAGATTAATTCATTCCACATTACTGCTCAAAAATGTAAAACTAATAATCAACACATCGTCTCACAGAGTTTAAATCAGCACCTCAAGTTCCAACATTAACAGATGAATAATAAAGAAACACAAAGGAAGGCATCAATACTATACAAATAACTGAGTCATGACAAGAAAACCATTGATCAATTTGGCACCATTTTTAATCTCAGAATGCATCTAATGCAGAAAAAAACATATAGTAAATTATTAATTAGAATCCTGGGTCAAAATTTGTCAAAATGCCACTAGAAGTTGAACTGACATGTTTGTTTAGGTGTAGCTGCGGCTCTTTCACTTCACACCTCAGAAACCATTTGTAGATGGTTACTGTCACTGTCACAGTCTGGAGATGGATATTATGAAGTCCTTCTGCATTCAAAGTACCTATTTAATCAGCACCATTAGGAAATTATTCTTGTTAAAAGTTCATTTTTATTTAATGATGACTGATTTGACAGTGGTTTACTACATATAACAGATCAGTCTTTTTGTGTTTCCATTTAACTGTGTTACTGCTTCAGCATTCTGATTGAGCTTTACTTACTGTATCATTATGCTCCATTTCTGAGGGCTGCAGCTGTGTCTCTCTAAATGATCCCATTCTCTAAAACCTTGTTTGTCTTTTTTAGCAACATTACAAGATGTTTTCCAGAATGCAGCTGGATCTTAATCAGCTCTTACAGACAGATGATATGTTTTGTGCATCAAACAACATTTAGCATCTCTGATAACTTGCCAATTAATCTCCCGCTGAGATAAAGAGTGAAGAGTCAGTGGTCCTCCGGTGAATACAACCCATCTTGAGATAAGATTAAAGAGCTAGTTGGTGTTGAAATCGAACAAATAAAACACTTCAATCATTTCAGTTGTCTTCCCTTTAAAAGCCACTTTAACTGACTGAATGATGGCTGTTTCCTGTCGTTACTGCAAAGTGTACACATGCTCTGTTCAGCTTCATTGGTTGAACATGTGTGTCTTATTCTATTCTTTAGGAAAACCTGACTTTTCTTAATCATATAGAATAGAATAGAATAGAATAGAATAGAATAGAATAGAATAGAAGATGCCTTATTCATCCCCATGGGGGAAATTCAAAGTCCTGCAACTCAATAAGTATGTACAGGTATATATAAATATAAAGGTTTCATAGTAATACAGAAAGTACCATACTAATAGAAGTAAAAATTAAATAAGTAGAGTCTAAAATTAAGCAAAATAATAATAATTTTAAAAAAATCATTTCAGGCATGTTTGTTCTTTATTATATAAAAGCATATAAGATCATATAATCTATGTTGCCTCCTTTGTAGTGTCTGAAATTGTTGGATGCTTAGGAATAAGTTTGAGTCTTGTCATAAGTAAAAAGACAAACATCCTGTTATAAATAGACTTGGTGATGTCAATTGCTGGTTGTAAAGAAGTAATAGCCGGCAGTAAAAACCTACAGTCTCCAATATGTAGCAATAAAAAGCTCCACCTTAATAACCTTTCATGAAAATAAGTGATGCTTCTATATGCTTCTTAAGGTGGTATTATATGTTCAAGCTGCTGAATTCATGTTTTTTTTAAAGATATGGTGGATTAATAGTAGCCACACCAGGAAGTTACAGGGATCCTTGAAGGCATCATTAAAGTGTCAAAGCTGTCCAGTGAACAGTTAATGCTCGGCCGTCCTTCTCCTTCTCCTCCCACTCAGACAAACCTCATATAAACATTCCTCAACACTGGAGACTCCCAAACCTCCATCCCTCTGAGGGCACCACGACCACAGGGACACCACCACCGTCATGGCCCAAACCGGCGCACAAACTTTCCCTGAAATAGTGGAGCTCAACGTGGGTGGACAGGTGTACGTGACCCGGCTCGAAACCCTCACGTCGGTCCCCAACTCCCTGCTGTGGACCCGGTTCACGGAGGGCTCCCCGGAGGACCTGCCCAAAGACGGCAAGGGCCGCTTCTTCTTCGACCGGGACGGCTTTCTTTTCCGGTATATTCTGGATTACTTGCGGGACTCGGAGCTTTTCCTGCCAGAGTTTTTTAAAGAAAGAAGGAGGCTGCAGAGAGAGGCGGACTTTTTCAGGCTGCCGGAGCTGTCGAGGCGCCTGGCAGGGGACAGTAAGGACAACTCGTCCTGTACGGAGGACAGCGGAGCGGAGGAGGCTGAGCTCAGCAGCCCGGCCACCTCCACCTCTGACCGGGCCCTGCGCTCCCCGGGGGCCGGCGCGGGGTACATCACCGTCGGATACAGAGGCAGCTACACTATCGGGAGAGACATCCAGGCAGACGCTAAATTCCGACGAGTGGCCAGAATAACCGTGTGCAGCAAGATTTCCCTGGCTAAAGAGGTGTTTGGAGACACCCTGAATGAGAGCCGCGACCCGGACCGACCCCCGGACAAGTACACCTCCAGGTACTACCTTAAGTACAACTTCCTGGAGCAGGCGTTTGACCGACTGGCCGAGGCTGGCTTCCACATGGTGGCCTGCAACTCCACCGGGACCTGCTCATATGGCAGCAATGACCCCGGAGAAGACAAACTGTGGACCAGCTACACCGAGTATGTGTTCAGCCGATGAGACCTGCAGGGAAGCAACAAGTCCCAACGGTGTATTTTAATAAACTACATGGCACTGGCAGCACAGTTTCAGTCAGACCATTTAAAGTTGATGTTTTTTTTTCTATTCTAATTTACTGTGTTCAGTGGCTTTAGGCTGCAGCCAGAATAAACTTTTCTGCCATTTTCTTCTCTCATGTCTGGGAGGAGGAGGAGGACTTTCTTCTAACATTTATCTCATTGGTTAGTGAACAGCAAAGACAAAATGTCTTGTCTGATATGTCACTGGGTCCTAGCTTGGTTATTTTTATGGCCCTGTTGGCCCCATAACCTTTACAGTGTTCACAAAGACTGTTTTGTTTTCAGATGGGTGACAGGAGCAGTTACTCAGAATAATGTCTCGGAGCTGGTTTCTGTGATTCTAATCTGTATATGCATACACTTACTGGTGTCACTAATGTGGGACCAGAACGGCTCTGATAAACATTAACTAGGACATTTGCAGGTTATTGTATATACGTAGCCTTCTGTCATTTGGTCCTTATTTTGTAAGCTCTCTAATTATAGGGTTGTAAGTTCTCTTAATTATAGGGTTGAATAAAACAGACTATGAATTACTTCTTCTCACCATATGTTTTCGTTTAATTGGATTATACTGAGCACACATGCTGTATCACTGCTGTTAAGATTACACATTTAGACCTTTTTTTAAAGACTTTTTGTTATGTGCCATCTATACGCTATTGTCATTGTTTCTCTTCATAATGAATCTATTGCAAATAAAGTGTGACATTGAAACACTATCCAACTCACTGTTGACTGAGTTTACTGTGAAAACAATCGACAGTGTTAAACCAGATTTATGTGTTGCCAAAACACAGCCGCTTCTCTTTTATATACATACATCAATTCTTACCACAATCTTAGAAAAGTCACGTTGGAGGTTTTACAGCCATGTCTCATCTGGACTGTTTGAATTCATTTCACACATTTTTATCGATATACTCGTTAATCATTCTGCAACTGTGTCCCCCAGTGACGTCGGCCATTGAACCTATTAATGGATCGGTAAGAACAAGTACGATACACTTGAGAGGGATGACCTCACTGAGCTGTAAAGCCACAGGGACCTCAGCTACGTCACGTTTTAGTTTTAAAACATACTAAATGCCACATTTAGTATGTTATTGCACCTTCATCAAGAGGTGCAATAACAACACGAATTGCTGTCTATAAAGAAGTGCAAAGCCTTTCTATATCAACCACAATATGAGAAGAAGTCACATGGAAGTTAAGAGACATAATTATACACAAGGTCTTCTTAAAGCAAAGCACTGATGTCAGATTCCACCTGATTTCTGGACATTAAACAGAATTTTAACTAAAACAAGATCCGGTTTATTACAGAACCTAATCAGTTTTAATCTTCAAAAGTCTTAAGTTTTAAATAAACTTGTTACTTCATTAGATTTTGGTTCAGTTTCCAAAGGAATGGATGAAGCCAAGGCTCAGACTTCTTTCAGTGGAGATTTCCATTGGGTTCCTTTTTAGGTCTCCAGCTAGAGTTAATGTATGTCTGGAAACTGCCTGTTTTATGTCTAGTTTAAACTGCAGTTAAAATAAGTGTCCACAAATTGTATCTAAATCCAGTGTGGATATTTAGTAGCTGATCTGGAAAAGAGTGTTTTCTCTCCAGCACAGAATGGCTGTGTTATCTCCCCTGGGCAGTAAGGGAAGGAGGAGGAGGAGGTGGGATTTCTCTTTGGCTGACAAGTACAGTAATCAAATGTCTGTTCCTTTGTGGGATCCAGGGGTGTAAGTCCAAGCTATCCCAGCATCAGGTCTAATACAAAATGGCTTTGTGTAGGCTGTGTTAGAGTGCACGATGAATATAAATGTATTCCAAAAGCTGTAGGCCCCCCTATTCTGTACAGTGTATGCAAACACTGTAATATACACCAAAAAGCACAAGAATGAGCACACATTCACATGTGTATGCAAACCTCCAACAACCCTACCTCCCACACACACTTCTGCTACCAAGGAGCTTCACAAGAGCTTCAAAGATAGACATGACTACACAAGAGATGTCGTATCTGCTGTCAGCTGACGCTGCCATCTGGACAGGAAAAGGAAGGATCGGCCCAATGTCTTCCTGCAGTCATTGACAGAAACATGCAACACTGAGCTCGCTGTCGTTCTCAACTGAAACACAAGAAACAGAGATGCATTTGACCCATTCACATGAGCCTGAAGTATGAGGAGAATGTAAAGAGGAGAATGCATGATTTTGCTTTGCAGTTTGGTTAAATATGAGATGTTAAAGAAAAATAATGAGTAAGTATGGACGCCTTCTAACATGTCCTTTATCAGACTGAAGCCAAATGAACCGGTGGTCACCCAAAAATATGTAATTAAATCAATATTTCTTATTTGTTCTCATAAAACAGTGACAGGCACTCTGACGAGCAGCTATTTCTAATACAGAGCTTGTGTGTGAGTGGTGAATGTATCCTTGGTGATAAAAACACTTTTGCAAAATTTTTCACTAGATGAGTGCTATTATTTACTGTAAGGAACTATGTAGGCAAGAAACTGCACACAAACACACTGTTACACAGTGCAGGAGGGAGATGGATAAAGAGAGCCAAATTAGTCAATTTGGAGATAACACAGACACGCTGGCTTTCTCTATATCACCATCTACGTGCTAAATCTTTCACACTCTTCTCTCACAGTTTTTGCCTGGAGCTCGATGTGACCTGCATGTCTGTTTGTTGTTTCTTCTCCAGCTCTTCTGATATAGAAACATCCTACTGTAACAGCACACAAATAATGAATCCAACCTGTGTTTCTATTTATTGGGTTGAGGTGTGAGCATAAAGGATATAATTCCCCGTAGCTAAATTAAATAACATCCTCCAGTTTTATCAGGTTAGCTAAAGCAGCCTTTTTTATTGCTCAGCCAATACAACACTTGTAGTGGTTGTTACATTAAATTTTATAGACTTATAAATAGATCAGTTCTATGTTCTGCAGGGTTTTCAAGGTTATTCAAGAGTGAACTGTTAAAAGTGAGACCTCTGTAAATTAAAATGACCACAAGATTTTCTCAATAAAACTAGACAAAGATAGTTTTAACAAATATTAAATTATTTAATCATATTCAAAGTTGTTGTTTTTTTTTTGTATTATGTTTGAATCAATTTCAGTTCAAAAAGTCTCATGATACAGGTATAGACTTTGACATGGAAAATGAAAAAATAAGGAAAATCATTTATGTAAATTTTATATTGATTGCTTGCAATAATTCCAGATTACTATCTAGTTCTGCATTTTCTACCTAATATTTTTCATTGGGATTCAGTCAACTCTCTTAGTTAAGTGGTACTTTGCAAACAAAAAAGTTGATGTATCTGGAAAATCATAATAGAACTGTAAAGGTGTCCACTGCACTTGTTAGCTATTTATACTTTATGTAAATTTTAGAACAATAAGAGTATATTAATCAACTGTGGTAACAAAATAATACCTAAGATTACTCAATAAAGTTATAATTAAAGTGTATGCAATGTAGTAGTGTAGTAAGTAAATTAAAATATTTTCATTTGAACTTAGTTAATCTAAATACATTTTTGTGAAATATGGATAATATATTGTGTCTAATAATTTATTAAGTTAGACAATTTACAATCCACATGTCATATCAGCACATATAATATCATCTCATTTTGTTATCATGTTTTGTTGGCATAATTTGGAAAACTACTGGTGGAAATCTATGCAACTTCAACCTTAAAAAATGTCACTTTTGATTCATTGACTAAAAAGCACTGAAAGTGACAGAAGGAAGCGTGTTTCCTCCTGTTTGAGATAGTGGAACTTAGTAGATTACTTTAAGTGATAAGAATCTTACAAAAGAATAGCACCACAGTGTTTGTTGTCTCTAATTCAACCAGAAAACATTTAACAACCTGAAATACTGAAATAATTTAACTGAAATACAGAAACTCATTCAAGCTCTGACTTTGTATATATTAAAGGTGAAGGCCTCATTTCAACATAGCTGAGCTACAAAAAAACATTTTCTGTCTGATTGTGTTGTCAGTGGTTGCACAGAGATCTGTTTTGAATCAGTCAAAGGAGGGAAGAACTGTCAAAGATTAGTCTGAACTGAGAATCAAAAAACAGTGAACTTAACAGAGATAATGGCATCACTGTAACTTCATGCCACCATAAGCTTCATAAAGAAACTCACCAGTGGAGAAGAAATGCTGTAATTTCAACATTAAATTGTATTCTTTATCGTAAAGCTGTACGCATTTTCACTTTGTCACTTTCTTTGAGTCAGAAACTTGTTTATTAGCAGCTCTCACCATAACGCATCATATTCTGCTGCTAATTTCAACGCACTAGGAGATCAGCAGCCTCAAGTGATTCACCATTCACTGTAGTGTCAAAGTGACAGTCAGTTTTTGCAATGCAGTACTCATTGTACTCATCTTTGGCACAACGTCAGAACTCTTGTTTCTAAACACTCTAGTGATCCTTTTGGGATATTTCAAGGTAGAAATACTTCACATATCTCATTAAAATGAGTCCAAATTTAAAGGTAATCGTACTCGATGACACTTTCAGTATTTGTACTAGTATTAGTTAAAGTGATGACCATAATCAGTATGTTTAAGCTCTAGGAAAAAGTATTGAAATGTATCTGCATTAAGAACTATGATTGAGTACAAGCAGTAAATCAGTAACACAGTCCTGAAAGACAGCATGTGCTGTACAGTACAAGACAGTATCATCAGCATAAAGATGTATATTATATTAATCTTCCATAGAAACTAATTTCTAAGCATAGAATCAGATACTGTGATGCACTTTAAAAGCAATATGCGATCAGCTACAATGGATGCTACTAAAACACACACAAAAAGAGCTGCACAATATATTTTCATATCAAATCTATGACACAAATGAGTTTAAAAGATGTTGCAGCAGTAATAGTTCTGTCTTTATCTCTAAAACCAGACCTTTTAACAATAGGATATACTGAAAGCTATTATTTAAGCTGATAATTAACTGGTGATTTTAGTATTTTTGTTGGGGTAAGATAATTTACAGATAGTTAACTGATTAGTAAAGGATTATAGAATAATTAGATAGCTTGGAGCAGTATAATTAATGGTCAAGCTCAGTTAAAAAGCGGGGATCAAGTTTACCTTCATCAAGCAAATGATTTAAGTCTATTGGTAGTAATGCATCGGCCACATCACCAGCGGATAACTGCTATAAGGAGACCTGTGACCTTGGTGTGAAGACAGATGGAGTCATCAAACAGGTTACAAAAAGGAAATTAAAAGCTATAAATATCTCATTCTGGTCTGATATTGTACACCTATCAGCTGTGGTGAGAGGAGAAAAGAAAACAGAACATGTACTGTATTCTCAAGAGTATTCACTGTTTCTAAATGTTGCTGGATTTGAATACGATTTGGAAATGAATAGTAAATAATAATTAGACTTAACATGGTTTTTTACAGGGCCAGGGATCAAGGTCTGTTGAACACCAGACAAGAGCTTCGTTTCTGTCTCTCAATACGAATGCAATTTCAACTGAGACTTGACTTATCAAGCACTCTTACTTTTAAAAGGTCATGCTTATTAATTAGTGAATTAAAATATTGACAAAATGGTCAAAAGCTAAGTGAACATCTGGGATTTTAGCTTTCACTTGCAAAAAGACCATCCAAGAAGGCCTGTGCAAAAATTAGATTTACTATACACGCAGTTTTTCATCTTAATACTGGCAAAGCAAGCCATTACAAGAATCACAGAAAAAGTTTGTCCTTATAGTCAGTACTTATCTGTGAAAGATTAATATCATCACACATTTTTTAAGCTGAAATCACCTATATCTGAATTTCTATATTGAGCTTTGTCGTCAGTAGCAGAGGAGGAGGCCGTAGGAGGTCTGTACATTTCAACCACAACAACAGAATTATTTTTGCGCAATACACATTTTCAGAGCCAAAGACTGTACTGTGACTGCATTAAGATACAGTGCAAATAAAACCAGCACTTTCAAAAATGCCCACACCTCCTCCTCTTGTAATTGTCCACCTCAGAACCACAAAAGCAGGATCTTTTGTCAAGAGCTGATCCTATTCTTCATCTCGAGTTAATGCAGATAATATCGAAATAAATGAAACCTAAACCTTTTCACTTCTTAAAACCAAAGTAATTAAAGGGTAACCTTAGAGTTATATGGATAGAGCCAACAGGGAGTATTGGATGATATATATTTGAAGCAGGCAGTATATCAGGGGTGGGCTATTCATTTTCCTAAGGGGGGGGCACATAAGAGGTTGGGACTGTTTTAGAGAGCCAGATCAATGAAATAAACTCAATCCCGCTCTTTATTTTATTACATATTGTTATCCCTGTTTTATTTATATTATTCAGTCACATTGTCAGTGATGTTCTGAAGTAGTAAAACTTTTTTTCCCCTGAGTTGCTTACACTGCTGTTTTACACAAGTGTTTTGTCCTGTAATAGCAGCTGATATTGTGAATTAAACACACACAGCAATCTACGTTCAAGAACTCAGCATAAGGATTTACCTTTGACTTCAGTGAATATAATACTTGTAAGTCAATGTCTGATTGAAAAGTGTGCATCCTGAATCAATCTTTTTGACAGACACGGACATCCTCTAGGACTAAAAGTTAACTAATTTCCCATAAACGTTAGCTTGCTGACATTACAGTTAGGGACAGATAAACACAGGAACAAACATATGTCAGTTGTAAACAATAGCAGTGACCTTTAACACAGAAGCATTGCAGATGTCTTACATGCATATGTGCACTTATTTACTTTAGATCTCTGATTTCCCATCGACAGCATGAGGGATGGATATGGCCCAGGAGTTGTACAATGCCAAGGTTTACTCAACACGGATGTCACCAAAAATAGAAACAAACATTCTATAAAATCCAAACCAATTAAATCTTTTTAGACAGTTGTGTCTCCGGCACCACAATATTACAAAAATAAAATAATAAAAATAATGATAAAAAAAACAAAACATTGCATATACCATCATCCAAATTACCATTTGACTTATTGACAAAATCCAAATGGCATCTAAAATTTGAGATTGGGAGTTTTCTATTGCTATATAACACATTACAGTATAGGCCTGCATTGGCTGAGGGGGAGGGGTGGAAGTGGGCAAAGCAGAGAGCAGCAGAGTGCAGTCAGTGAGAGAGAGATATAGAATATTTTTATTAATTTTAGCAATGATCGTGCAGTTTTAGAGTGTTGCACTAGCGTGTTTTGCCCTGTTTTTGTCGAGTTTTGCTAATTATTTAGCCTTTTTCTCACTGTTATTATCTGTATTTTTGCAGTTTGTATAATTCATTGCATTTTAGTTGTAAAGATGATTGAAATTATAAATATGATTAAATGTATGTATATATTAGGGCTGTCAAAATTAACACATTAACACAGATTAATCCATCATCATGATTAATCTGATTAAAAATTTTAACTCAATTAACCCATCTGCAGCGCAGAATGACTCTGAAAGTCTCTGGCAACGCATTTTGGGCAGTTTGTCCAAGTAGAGTTACCGTTGCACATGTGCAAATGGGCAGTTGATCCGGTTGTGACAGGCAGCAGAACCAACAGATAAAGATGGAAGAAGCTCTGGATGGGAAATTTGTGAACAAAAAAAATACCAAGACGGAACAGTCAACCAACAAAATGTTACGCACACTCTGCAGGAAGGAGTTTTCTTTTCTCTGAAGCATTTCCAGCTTAAAATACCACATTAACACGAAGCATAGGTCAGTTGGGGATTCTGCTAGCACTTCAGCTAATGCGTCGCCCAGTTTACGATAAACATTTTAAGTGCATATATATTCTCATTTATTTTTATAATCTAGGTGGCCTGTTATAATGGTTTTCTTAAAAGGGTTAATGTTATTTCATACAGCCAACAGTCCGCAGAATGCACACTGCCAAAAACTGCTAAAAAAAAAAAAATGAAGAGAAAAGCCAAAAGCAGCTTAAAACAGAAGTAACAGTATTAAAAGATTGATTCCTCAGTTTATATTTGTCTGCACCATTAATCCATATCTTAAAAGTCATTAAATATGAGCCACATATGCCTTTAAATGCCACTATACTACATACCATACTGCTCTGCTTTCATCCAAGCTGTTTAATATCAGCTGTTATCTTGGAATAAGACCAGACATTTTGCCGTGTGAATAAAATATACTGTTTGAAAACTTTTCAGCTCTTAATTGCTGATGCAAAGTACACACAGTGCGAGGGTTATATCACACTGGAGTGTAAACTGGGCTAATGATGTACTCAGGTGCTTAGCAAACATTAAGTGTTTGTGTTACTAAGCAGATAAATTATTACAGGCCCATGCATTACTTGAATCATTAACATAGTTCTTAGAAATTATGCTGACAAAAAAAAGTCCCCCTGTGAATGTGTGTGTCCTCAGGGTGTGTACGTTGTATTAGTGACCCTTTTTTGAGGCCCTAAAGTTTTCCAACAAAACAAACATTGGCTTTTACAAATCCATTACCGAAGCATGAGTCTGGCACAGCTGTAACACAGTGTTTAAAACCACTATCTGTCATCCTAAAGCCTGGCTGTGCTGTTGAATTGTGACATCTTGATACATTGCAATTCAGTACTGACATTTATTTAGTAACATCATTCAGTTTTACAGTCTGACAGTTGTTTGATTTTATGACAAATCGCCACCTTACGTCTTCTCCGATAACACCAGTGATAGATTACAAAAGCAATGTAGTACGTTTTGAGGTTTTGTTTGTGAACCACATGCTTGAAGCTGAGTACAGCCTGTGCTTTTTGTGTCCATGGGTAGAATAAAACACAATGGCAGCTAAGAAAGGAGGGTTAAATCAAAGGAAATGAAAGCTAAGTGTAGTCTTACTCAGGGCTGTACATAAGTCCATTTTGTTTTCTTTGCACAGAGAAATCTAATAAGACATCAAGTCATAAAGAGTAAACCTGCACACAACCAGGTTTTCTTTTATAGTATTTGTATCAGTGAACACACAAATGCAACATGCAAAAGAAATGTAGCAGATTTGAGTAGATGATGTTCTGGATCTCAACAGAATCACATAAACTCACCTTCTTGTGATGTCATTTTCACTTTTTTTCACTTTTATTTAGCTCCGTCTATTTTACAATTTATTTATCAAAAAAACTTAATAATAAATAAATCACATAATGGACTGTGCGCCTTGGGAATAGGTCAAACCAGTAGTCATTCCACTGCATTAGTCCAGATCTGTTTTTTCACCTTCTTCTGAAACCACAAATATTGTACGATAATACTTTTAATACCTATCTTTTTACAAGATGTTTGGTAACAACAAAAACTCAAAGTATGTCATGTCAGTTTTTGGTTATATTTGAAAGTTGCAGCAATAAGCAATAAGTCCCATGAACTTTAACACACTGTTAATTGAAGTGTGTCTATTTCAACTGAATTAAAACAAAAAGTAAATCAATAAATGTTGCTCATAATATTTTTAAACTGTTGGATCATTACTACAGAGGACTTCCTCAAGAGCCAGAAAAAAGTCTAACTATTTTGACTACTGCGTGTATCTTTGTGCTCCCTACATATGTAAAAACTCTGTGCTGTGGAGCTCTTTTCAGCCAAGAGGTCAAAACCTGGAGAAAACCGTTAACGTGTGTGATCTTTAGAAGCTGCCCCCTTTAAGGACTCGGTCTCAGTTCTTCTGATCACGAGTCGTTTTTCTATGTCTCCTCTGTGGAGGTTAAACAGGGGCAGGGTGTAAATGTCGCCAGTCTCCGCTGAGCTGCTCTCAGCGCCCAGCAGCAGACCGGAGGTTGGTGCAACTCCCAGGGACAAAGCCCAGCCTTGCACTGTGCTGGTAAAGCAAAAGGTAAAAGGCTGCCAGCATCAATCAGCTGCAGGGAACAGAAAAGAAGAGAGGGAGCACCCCACCCCCCACCTGCTGTGGCTGCAGTGGGTTTCCTTTCACAAGAAGTGTACCCCCCCCCTCCCCTC
>JAPQRQ010000018.1:29314726-29330455 GCA_037367365.1 Apogon talboti | reverse complement strand
GGGTCGGGGAGGTCGTTTTGTCTTGTAAGTATGTAACTGTATTGTCATCTTGTGAAAAACCAAAATAAAATATTATAAAAGAAAAAAAAAAGATTGAGGTGTGGACTTTAATTCAAGGGGTTTCATAAAAATGTATTGAAAAATGTATAAAATGCATTAACCATTCAGATCCATGTTCAGAGGCTCTAAAGTAATTGGATAACTGATTGATAAGCAGCTTCATGTCCTGTTCCCTGGTTATTCTATGGCAAATGAAACAGACAAAAGGTCTGGAGTTGAGTCCAAATATGGAATTCACATTTGGTAAATGGAATCAATATGAGGTCCAAAGAGTTACAAGTGAAGGAGGATGTCATTCAAGCCAAAAAACAAAATAAATCTATCAGAGGCATAGGGAAAACTTCAAGAGTGGCAAATTTTACCAACTGATTTGATTAATACATACTAGATAGTGAAGAAAATAAAAAAGCTTGATTTTGCTTTAAATACAAGCATTTATTATTTTGTAACTTAAAGGGTTCAGCAAAAATATTGCAACCACCATGTAGGAATTAAAACCGTTTATAAAAAATGAAGAATGTTTTTAATTCTTGGATGAGAATCCTGAAGTCTGGAACCCATGAACATCACTAAACTTTAAGTTTCCTCCCTGGAGATGCTTTCATGCAGCCGCCTTCAGGTGCTGCAGTTGTGATGATCCACTTCAGATGTCTTCCATAGCCTTGCAGGTCGATTGGTGCTGCTGAGCTCACCAGTGGATTCTTTCTTTATAAGAATGGAACAAATTGTTGATTTGGCTTCTCCTAAAATGCCTATTTAATTTTTTCAGCTGATTACCGTTCTCCTACACTTGCACTGAAACCTTTTTGGACCTCACATTGAACAACTGTCAACACATGGAATCAACTGCAGACTTTTTTAAATTTGCTTCATTTGTCCTAAAATAACTAGAGAAAAGGACACATCTGGACATGAAGCTGAAGGTCGGTCAGATGTCCAATTACCTTTGAGTCTCTGGAAATGGTTTAACCTCCAAAGACAGAGGAGCCCCACAGGTTTTTGAGTTTTGTCTTTTTTTAATTAAATAATTGCTTATATTGGAAACATCATGATGCAACAGTTTTTTCAGATGCATTCTTAAACATTTTTATGGAATGTCATTTGCGGTGGACAGTCGTTTCTTTTTTTCTTGTCCTCATACATGGACAGTGGGTCCTAGGAGGTTAAATTGGTTTTAATTCAAAAATGCTTTATGCAATATTCTGTTAAAACTCCTTGTATTAAGGCTGAATGTTCACACTTCAACCACATCTTGTTTCATTTCACATCCACTGTGGTGGTGTACAGAGGCAAAATGATAAAATATATCCACAATTTTAAGGACCTGACTGCATTATGACTAATTATTAAGCTAGACCTCATCTGTCACTGGTTGCACATTTACTTCAACATTGTTTATAAGTTCAATTATCTAAATATAACAGTACTTATTTGAGTTTCCAACTTGTTTAACCTTTATACCTCAACCTGGGCCCATAACTTCATAATTAGCTACTGTGATCAATAAGATGCAGGTTGTTAAAGCAGACCAGAGGTTATCCCGTCCATCTGTCTGTCTGCTCGGCTGGACAACGCTGTCACTCTGCCTGTCTGTTTAGGCTCTGGACAATGTCACAGCTGTGATGTTCAACTAAGAGGACATCTGCAAAGCACAGATACACCCACGTCTTCCTTGCTGCTTCCTGTGTCATTCAGATAGGCAGACAAATGGGGGGTTGTGCTGCAATGGTAAGAGATGACAGGCAGCCAGAGAGTTGAAATTCATGACATTTCTGAAACTCAAAACCCTTTTCTCATTCTTTCTTGCCAGATTGCATAAAAACACATTTTCGCACATTTCAATTTGTTTTCTTCATGTACTTTTTTTTCTATAGACATGGTGAAATTATTACTAAGGTCCATTTGCAGTCATACGTAAACTACCAAGATGAATATTTGCGAAGATGAAAAGAATTTCTTCAATAGAGGATGGACTACAAAAAACTATAAAGAATGGTAGAGTTTTGCAAAAGGGGAATTTGTTCAAAGAAGGCAGCAGAGTAATAGAAGTAATAAAATACTAAGGTAAATAACAGCTGCAGGGTTTCATTTAAATCCTCCCATGAAGAATTATATAAAGCATTAATTAAATAACTGTTCCCTTGACCCCAAAGAAGACACTTAAATTTTTTAACCCTCAGCAAAGACCAAGGTCATGGTTTTCCACATAGATGCTCTGCACACATAAATGTAAAATTTGAAAATGTCTCGATGATAGCAAACATCGCTGATTTTTCTCATCTGGTGTCTAAAACTAATGCATTCCCATTTACACTCGTCAGTTAAAGATGCAGACTCTGTGGGCCATGAATCAGCATTGTTCAACAGATGTCAGCTTTAGTACAGTCCAGATGTTTTCAATCACATACTTGGATGACCCTTCATCATTCACATTGGGTTTTGCAGAAATCTGTAAAGCCACAAGAGGAAACTCATTTTGATGAATCAAAGCTGTCTTCTCACTGCTCTGAAAATATTCCAAACACATAACTCCACAGTTTTTGCACAAAACTAATGTCTCAGAAATGGGTTTAAAATGTTTGTCTAGTACCACAAGAGGAATGTTTGACATTAACCACAGCATTATGTAAACAAGAGACAGAAAATAGCCAGTGTCTGTGTCTCTCACTGGTTCTGTCTGACCCTCCACTGTTTCCGACTTACTGTACATGTGACATTTACATGGGTCAGACTGGAGTCATCCTAAACAGATGGAACATGTCAGAAACTGAAAAAATGTCTTCCCGTGCCTTTGGGGAAATGAACTCTCCCTTCCAATAGACCTGGTCAAATTAAAGCCTAAAAACATTTCTATCTGGCTCTGAACAACCAGTTTAACATCCACAGAAATCAGCCCTCCCAGTAAAACAGTGATTACTACTTAAATCGCCGTAACCATGGCCTCAGTAGCATATTTGTCAAGCTTTTCTCTCCACTTCCTCTTTTAAATGCAAATGTTTTTGGGTTTTTTTTCCAGTCATCCAAGGTAACTGCCAGCTCAAAGTGTTCCTGGGACTCATGCAAGCTGCTGCTGGTGTTGGATTTGCATTGCTGCACAACTTCTTCATTTAGATGAAATACGGTTTTAAATAAAGCTTTTGTGGTGTGTGTGAGAGGTTTTATTTCAGTTTGTCAATGCATGCAATAGGTTATGCAGCAGACGCTTCCTCATGATTCGAATAAAATTGCACTAGGTCACAAACAAATGCTCAGAACCAATTCTTTTTAACTTTTTGCAGAATAACTATGTTTTGGGGGGTGGGGGGGTCAATGTACAACAGGATAAAAAAAAAACAAAAAACAGAAGCTTGTGTTACATCATGGGACTTCCCCAGAAAACTAAATCTCTCTTCCCTTTCGTCTCCTCAAACTTGCTTCATTTCCTGTTGAGTCAGTTGATCAAGCATACCCAAAATAGAAAACATAATTTTCTCTTCCCTTTGCAGTGGATTTCTTCTTATGAACAAATAATCCACAACTCACATTTCCACAAAAAGATCATCAGTGTCCAAAGGAGTAGTTTTTCTGTGGAATAAAGGCTTTGTGAAAATCTGTGCCAGTGTGATTCAGGTAAGTTTAACAGACAGATTTTGGAAACAATCAGCTTTTTTCTTAAACAAGACAGAAAGTGTTTGCTGTGGATTCAGTCTGGGCACATTTATACAAACATTTTCACTCCCATTAGTAAGTGTTTCCAAAAATGGACTTCTGAACCGCCGAAAACACCACCAAGCCTTTTAGTCAAACTGAGGGAG
Source organism: Apogon talboti (assembly GCA_037367365.1). Taxonomy (NCBI): domain Eukaryota; kingdom Metazoa; phylum Chordata; class Actinopteri; order Kurtiformes; family Apogonidae; genus Apogon; species Apogon talboti. The sequence continues at coordinate 29,326,601 of JAPQRQ010000018.1, read as the reverse complement.
TATTTCTTGATAAGGCTTTGTTTAAACACTTTATCTCTGCAACAGACTCAGATAAAAAGAGAAAAAATTCTTATGTTTGTGAAAAATAAATAAGAATAGATATTTGGTGTTCAGATAAAAAATGTTTATTGGTGCTGTGATCCTGATAGAACAAAATATAATGATGGCCTGATGTCAATCCTATGTTTTTGCAAATCAGTCAAACATGAGAAATGTATTTAAGAATTACTTAACTGTTCCTTATTTATACATATTTTCTTATAACAAAAGAGCAAACCAGTGTGGAGTCCAGTCTAATTTTATTTATTTGCATTTATACACATATTTCTTTCAGGAAATGACAGAAATTCAGTTGCATTTCACAACAAATTGGAGGAGTAAATAAGGCAGCTTTGTTTTCTTTCATTTATGCTGTTTAGCAAATTGGATTGGGTAAAAGCTTTGACACATTTCAAATAATTTTCTAATTTCTTTTGTCTGCTACAATTCTAGTAGAAGCAGCTAATATGCAAACGCTTGACGCTGTATACCTTTACTTAAAAATCAGCATCCGAAACACATTCAGACCAGAAGTAACATTATGTAATCTTGAGAGCAAAATTAATGTTAAGGTCAAATATTCAGAGGAAACCCATGACGCTGGATGGATTACTGAGGCCAACGATGCCACCAAGTGGTGCACCAATGAATAACTAAAGAGGCTTTATGATAATGTCTAGTGCACTTTATTGTACAAATGTTTCAGCTTTTATGTCCATTTATATGTGAGAAAACATGTTATGCATACACCACTGACTTTTCCCAGAGTGCATTTGGTCGAGACCCAACAGACAGAACAGTACATCAATATAATCTAAAATGTGCTCATAAAGATCTGACATAATCTCAAATACACTAAAGGACAAAAATGAAAGATAACGCATATAGAAACAACAATGAAAGCTATCAATTATTACTTTATTTCATATATTGTTATTAATCTAAATTAAAATAATTTAGCCAAAAAACTTCAGAGAACCCTAGTGCCATATGTGCATAACTGACCTAAAAATAACAATTAAGGAACTATTGTGTTTTGCTCATCAATCCAAAGACAGTGAAAATCTTACACACGTTATAGACTTTACAGTTTAGAGGACAGTCGTCGATGCTTGGCTTTGTGGATATGCGCCCGCTGCATTTTTCATCGTAGTTTTATCCAAGACTGATTCCCATTCAGCTGCTTATTCTGTAATATGGAGGACTGCATGTTGGTCACATGGAGGGGGTACCAGTGGCTAAAATGTTAACATTAAGAATTATTTAGTTTTATTCAACAAATGCTAAAAATTGGTTTCCTGAACATAATTTAGCTTAAAGCCCCAAGAATGTTTTAATGTTGTCAGTATAATTGGTTCTAGTATACCGACATGAGATTGATTTGGTTTATTTGCAAACAAATTGAAAGCAAAGAGCAAATGACTGCAATTTGCGACAGACAGCGATGCTAAGTGCACAAACAGTGAGGTGTGATTTCTGAGGGGAGCAGGTCTTTGTCTCAATACTCACACTTAAGTTGGAAATAGCAGCGCTCACAGTAAGGCTTCCTGTTTCGGATCCGAACCTGGACTCCAGTCTCTGTTCCTCCGAGATATCTGTAACAGCCCACGCACTGATGGGAGGAGGGAGAAGTGAGAAAACAAACAGGGACCATTTAGGAGCGATCCAGCTGACGTGGGCCCTTTGTGTTTTATTCATTTCACCAGATGGTACGCCACCCAAGCATTAAACAGCAAAGCCTTGGGTTTATTTTTTTGCATGAAAACACATGCAATTCACGTACATTGTGTTAGCGCTGTGTGTGTGTAGAACTCGTAAGGGTGTGTGTTGTAGAGGAGAATCAACTTTTACATCTAGGTGCGAGTGAACCTAGGTCAACTATCTCTGGAGGGACAGATTTTCACAATAAGCATCTAAAAGCAAAGCAGGGCTTGAGCCAACCAGGGGTGATACTCAAGGTATGATCACGTTAGCTTTCAGTCCAATCCAATCAACATAACCCCAAAAAAAAAAAACCAAAACGAAATATTCATCATAGGTCTGATGTCAGTGAAGTATACAGAACACTGCTATCACGGTATGTGAGGCTGTGGGATGTTTTACAAGCTATACATATCTGCAAAACCTGGGTCTAACAATTCAGCAATTACCATTTATACAGTTAGTGTGATCCACAGTTCAGTAACTACTGAATAATTTACTTGGAGGTTTATGTAGCTTTTTGTACATGCCCCATTTTTTAAGCATCCTGTGTGATATTCTGTGTGATATTTTTATACAGTCTTTTACACTAAGTGTTTTTGCTGCTAAACAGAACAGAGATGCAAAACTGATTTTCATTGTTCCTGTGACAATAAAGATCTATTCTATTCTATTCTATGTTTATGTTCTGCATTCTATCCAAATGAATGCAGAGCTATTTAATTCTTTGACTTAAATGGTTTCTAAGATGAACAGTCTAACTGTTAACGCTGCTTCTTGTCATGGGCTCAGGGGTCAGACTAAATAGAGACTTTAATCTTTAGAAACCATTTAGTTCAGTTCTTTGTCTGTGTTTTAGGACTATGTGCCTTTTCCTGTGTTTTATTGTTGCATCTTAAGAAAAGAGAATGAGAAATAAATATGCACAGTCATTTTAACCCTGCAAAAACGTCAAAGCTAAGGGAGGCCTCGGACTTTTGCATGATACTGTAGCTGTGGTTTTTAGTTAAGCAGTGTAAAGTATGAAGCAAAATAATGGAACAAAAAAAACACACTGACACTGTATCACTGTCTTTTGCCTGGTATTGCATAATAATAAGTCACAGTGACCTGCAAACCTCCAGGAGTTCACTTTGAAACAAGAGCCGCTTGAAAAGAAGTTAATGAGGGGGTCAGAGTCAACATCGCAGGGACTGAAGCTACTGTGACCGAACCCTAACCAGGTCATGACCTCTCACCTGGAAACAGGCGAGGTGGAAGAACAGACTAAGGGCCTCTATGACCATGACTGCCCCATTACTCAGGACACGCTCACACATACAGCAAGTCCTCCTGCCTCTGATCATCCTGGGGCAGCACATGTTGACAGTATAAGGCCAAAAATAGCAACATATGGACATAATAAAAGGAACACTGGCACAGAACAAGCTGCCAGGCTCTACGCCGTATGCACATGTATTACCTGCCATGCTGAGAGGCGTCCGAGGGCGCATTTTTCTGGGGTAATGCTGCCGAAGCGCTGTAGCGGGAGGAGGAGTTCCTACTTGGGGCGCAGTAACCTGCAGCGGAGTGTGGACGAGGGTAACTGAACGCAGCGGTGGAGACTGGAGACTGACGCCAGGTATCAAGGTTGTCTAGAGACTCATACCTGCAGAGGAAATTACAGTTCAATAGAGCTATGGAGGCTCTGTAAATAGAAATTTAAGTACAAGAAGAATGTCTCTCAGTAACATTTTACTCCAATCTCAACATATGCATAAGCCTATGGATCAGATAAGTGTATAGTGAAGAAGTACAGCCCAGTACGGACAAAAGACAAAACAGCCGAGTCAAACAGAGCATTTATAGAAGAATAATATGACCGGGCAGTAGATAGGGTCACAATAATACAATTTTGCTTGACAACTAATCATTATATTAATATATCAGTTTTATAGCAATTAAAACTATATTCTATTTAATCATTTTATGGCACTAGTGTAGTATAAGCCCAACACTAATTAAATTATACACCTAATAAAGAACAAGAGCTGATTACTGGTACTGAATATTGAGAGAAAAAAAAAAGCTTTCTTAAATCAACCTTTCCTTTGACTTTTTAGTCTTTGTGAAGAGAAAACACAGTGCAGACTTGATATACATAATGATGTGAATATATACTGTAAATCTATGTAATGCAAAGACAGTACCGATGTTAATACGCAACTATAGCAGAGAAAGAACAAATGGAGAGGTGGTCATTAAAGAGAAAATCAAACCTCAAGCAACAGAAAGCGATGTGGTAATAGTGATTAAATATGACATTTCTGTCCATCCAACTGTTTTCATACAGGTAAATAGAGAGAATTACTACAATTATGCAAAATAACTGCAGTGAGCTCAAATAATTGCAGTAAGGCCATTATGTAATAATAGAGCCTAGGTACAGTCTGTCTGCCCTGGAAATGACAGGCTAAAAACATCAACCTTCAAGTTGAAACACTGCTGAAAAGTAGTAGAACAATCAAATCAGAGACATGGAAGGCAGTTAAATGAATCATGATTAATATGAACGACAGGAATAACGGAATTATGGAAAATGAAAGAACGATGACATAATGACTAAAGTGTAAGGAAAACAGAAGAGAAATTTAGTTTAGCATTGAAGTGCAGATCTCACCTCTTCAGTGGAGCCCCAGTAAGGATGGGCTCCTTGTAAAAACTGGCGCTGCGCTGTCGTATCCAGCTGTTATCAGTCAGAAGCTGAGTCCTCTTCTTCATCTCCTCTAAAATCTGTTGCCTTTCTTGTTCTGCCTTTGACACAGGCTGGCCTTTTCTTTTCCTCTGATCACCTGGACCAGTCAAGAAAATTGGAGGTTATCCCAGAATGTCTCTGAAAAGAATAATATATGACAGAAAGGGTAGACTTACCTCTCATCTGTTTGTGGGGGCTAGCTAATGCAGGGGTGGACAAAGACTTTGCCCTGTGGGATAGACACATAACCCACTTTATTTTACAAAAATAACTGACATTTCCAAATATTGAAGTCAAAATGGGTTGCATGGTAGTTCAAGGCAGCATGTCTTTTCATTAGTCAACATAACCTGGCACAACTAACCCATAATCTCGACTTGTAGTTGTTATTTCGCAATAAACAAATTGACATGTTACCACTAAGGTCTCACTATCAAATGCAAAATATGAAGTGTTAGTATAATGAGGCAGAAGTCATACTGGGTGCATGGAAATAAGCAAAAACTGAGCTAAGCTTGTTCTGACCTGTGTGCAGGAGACAGCTGAGCAAAGCCACAGGAGCTCTCAGCCCTGAGGAACAGCATTAGCAGCAATAAGACTTTACAAGTGCAGCAGCAAGCATAGCAGATTCAGCAAGACAGCCAAATACATCTTAAGTCATAAAAACATGCCATGTTCAAAGGGGTTTTGGAATATTTCTCACACCATGTTTTCAGTGGATAACATGACAGTATGACACAAAACAGCGACTCAAAGTATGAAAACATAGGGATGATAGAAAAGATATTACAAGCACTGGGGGGGGGGAAAAAAAAATCGGTTTATTTACCAGTCTTCCTCACTGATCTTGTCATTCTGGGCTCCTTGTGCATTACTGTGAGCATGTGTTTCTGCTTCTTTCAGCTCTTTTGTGGCAGGGCTCTGCTCATCTGCTCTGGTTTTATTTGTCACTCCGTTCACATGGAGCTGTGTGCCGGCAGGACTTGCAACACTGCTGGTCGTCTCACAGGCGTTCAGCTTCAAATACATCAGATCATTTTTACAGAAATAACCTGCAGCACTGAGTGGTTTCCATGGGATCATTAAAGCATATTACAGGAAAGCAAAGGCCGGAAAATGTTCATTCATCTTGCAGGTTTTTGATGATTCAGACAATTACAAGCCACAATTACAAACAATGAAGTATGTTTTGATCAAAATCAATTATTAAAATAACTAAAGTCTATCAGCAGTTTGCATAGCATAGTGAATTTTCCCCTGGGTATCAACAAAATTCATCTGTATCTTTGGGTTTAGATTACTATTCTTTTTACTTAATAAAAAAGAAAAAAGCCAAACAGTTTTGATACTTTTCTCCCCATTGTTATATTAAGACAAGTAAATAAATCAGAATAACTATGTCATGTGGGATTGGTGACCTGCATTTGGTTGCACACGTGGAAAAAGCTCACCCCTGGTCTCCGACATATTTCACTGGTAGCATCTTGTTGTGCCCTACGCCACTCCGCCTCCAGTCTCTCCTGATCCCGCTGATATTGCTCCTGTCAAACACACAAACATTCCACTAAGCCTTGAATATATAGACACGACTGTGACTGAGGAAGCTTTCCCTGTTAGCCAATAACACTTCCTACTGAGATAAGAACAGTGCTGACCTGTAGGAGGCGCTCCTGCTCTTCCTGCCACTTCTCCTGACGCCTCCGATCCTCTTCATGGTCCCATGACCAGCTGGTGGAGGAGGGGCTGAGGGATGGCACCTGGAGCTGGTGATGCACAGACAGACTGTGGGCTCAAACATGATCACAAACTCAACACATGGATGCACACACACCTTCAGCTTCTGCATAGGCATAAATATAAACACCCTTTGAACTTACGTCGGAAATTGCAGATTCTGAACCTCCTGTGAAAGAAAATGAAGCGTCAGTCAAAGAAATCCCATTTGTTAAAAATAGCAAGATGTGTAATCAAATCACTTAAGTCATGCTTATCACCACACAAAGGCTGAGGACACATTAGAAGTTTATAACATCAAATAAAATATGATCTTTAAACATCATTTTGTGTCTTTTGCCTTCTTTGCATCATTTTATTCTAAATTAGAACTAGATTTATCTTGTTTACCAAGAAAGTGTAAACCTTTGGCTATACTTTTAGTCAGGAACATCATTTGCATTGATGCAGAAACCTGGGCTAGTTAATCACCAATGTCCTGCTAAGGGCCCCGACGGCTGTTTTATTCACAGACAACCACAGTATAAGCGTAATCAAAGATTTATGGAGGTAATACACAAAAAATCCATCTTAACACATGGAAGGCTTTAATATCCAGCCCTACACATTAAACATAACTGAGGTGGCTCGCTCATCATCCAAGGGTTAAGGATGTCATTAAGACACGTGTGCAAATCAGCAAACTAATCTGCTAATGTGTGCCCAGCTCAGTGATACTGCACAGAAAATAATGAAAGAGAACCACTTGAGCAAAGAGTTGAGCATGTCATATTACATAAAAAAGGCAATTTCACACTGTGTGACAAACACAAATCTGCTTTGTTCAGCTACTTATGAATGCTCCACAACAAACAGCAGCTCCTACAGTCTTGCGCCCAGCACGCTGCTTCAAGAGCACATAAAACATCACACAGAGTGCAAACATTTACCACACAAGTACACCCATGAGCTGAACCCTGCAGAGCCTGGAGAGAGAAGCCATTGTGTAGATAAACACACATCAGACTGCTAGACAACCCCATAGGATCGCATTTGAGATTAGACATTGTTCAAAGGAATTATATTACAAAACTTGTGCTAATTAACATGTGTAACCTCTTAACACCCACAACCAGAACAGCAAACAGAGCATCTGTTGAACACACACTGTGGTATGACATTATGGACATAATCACTCATCAGGGCTTAAGTGAAAGAGCAGCACAAAGGCACACACTGTATTTAGCCAGTCTTGAAAGAACTATTCACATCTTTCAGTGTAGTATAATCAACATTTTAATTGACTCGACCCGTTTTATAAATGTCACTTATATGGTTGATGGAATTCTTTGATTAATATACAGCTTTGTAAGATTATACTCTTGTTATCAAGGTCCTACTGAAGTACATTTTTTTTTTAATTTTAACTCACAAACACCCAACAAGCACCAGCCACCAAAGCTACTATAAAGCAACTGCCAGAAGCTAGTTCAACCAGGTTACCTTTCTGCCTGAAAAATTCTGCCCTTCTTGTCTGATTTTTCCGTTTGATATTATTGTAGTCTACATGAAGGGGAAGGGTGTTTCAGTTCATACTCAACATGTTAAAAGATGTTTTCCAATCTATTTCTAGAGTAATGTCTGATGAATATTTTGCCTCCTATTACCTTTACTTCTGGCTGTCCTGGTATTTTCAGCATGCTCTCCATCCATGCCTTTACTGTGTACAACCTGGGCAGGTGAAAGAAAACCAAGATTCACCTGATAAACGGCAATAAAGCTGCATGAACAGATTACAAAAATAAAAGTTTCTGCAGCCATGTGTGATTTTATGTAATATCTGCCTCAATTTTGCTCACATTATCTGTCTGCCCATTGAATTTGGACATATTTATTACTGTGGATTCTGTAGAGGCAGCGCTGTTGGCATGGTGATCAGGGCAACCTATCAGAATGGACGCTGTAGCGGTCAGATTGAGGGTCATCCTGCTCTGGCCTGGTTGGTTGTAATGAGTCCCCTCACTGGAGCTCCAATCTAATGGAAATAACCAACCATCAAAACTAAGGCCACACCGTTAACCAACTATTTGTGACCTCTGGTGGAAAACTGAATTATTACAAAGAGCATATCAGTTAAGGAGGTGGTGAAAGACACAGCTGCCTGATTAGATCATTATCATACCCTTGTTGCCATAGCGTCGAATGTCCATGGTCAGACTGCCGGTTTGCAGGGCAGATGTCATTTTATTTTTCCACTGGTTGTAATTCAAGTGTGCAACGGTGACTCCATCAACGGCTACAATCTCATCATCAACACACAGCTGGCAAAGCTCTGCTGGGCTGCCTGCAGATGAAGGACAGGCGACGGGAAAATGAAGAAAGAAGACAGTAAACCAGAGTAACAAAAAGGATACTTGGTTTAAGAATTATTTCCAAATTGAGAAATAAACTGCAATATTAGGAACAGGTGTGCCGTTACATACATGAAGTAGGCCAGTAAGCCAAAACTGCATATTTTAGCAGTGAGTAAGCGACACCTCTCACGTGTACTTAAATATTTAATCATTTGTTTTAAATCACTAGTTGCATTTTGTACGTATTTTTATCCTCACACATACACAGTAAAGACAGCAACACTGGCCAATACAGCTTCTCCCCTTTGTGTAATATAATGATATATTTCTCTTTGCACTCTGACATTATGTTCTTGTCCTGTCAATCTGTATAATGAGATGATTTGTTGAAGCTCACAAACTACTCTGTAACATAATTTTTCCATTGCTCAAGAGCCAATTTGCCTGTTCTCACTGCATATTGTGTGACCTGACAGCGTCTGCATTACTTTTCTTCTGGCCTACAATATGAGAATGAATTTCCTCCTGAAAATATATTATGTTCTTTAACAAACTTACCATCCCCATCATTAAAATATCCCCGTTTCAATGTACAAGGTTAAAAATAAAAATAAAAAAACTCAACTCTTGTTGCTATGTGAGGCTGAGCATAAATCTATCGTCTATCATTAGTTTAAGCAGTCCAGAAATGATTCAATGAAGCAAAAATCTTACCAGGTTTAATGGATTGTACTCTTGCTCCTGTGGAGTCCCAATGAGTCTGAAAACCAAAGTCTGGTCTACTGTTGGGTTTAAGAGTAAGACTCACTCTCATGTCACTGTGATCCACCTGGAAAAGACACAGCAGTAAAACTGACACCCTGTGATCCAATGTCCTCTGCTTCCTGGTGGAAACTAGAGACACCAGTTGGCTGCTACAGAGGCATAGTAAAGGGAACAGAAAGTGACCGGTTTATTATTTACAATGCAGAGCGATCTTTAATATAGTGATGGAAAGATCCTTTATTGTGAAGGACATGAATCCACAGTTTTTGTTCCATTATCCCGACTTCTACAAATGTTAAAGAGGCTGAGTCTTTAAAAAAAAAAAAAAAAACACCTACTTTTGGAAGGTCACCGGCTGTGTTCGATGCAGACTGGGTTTGGGTGTCGAGTTGACGGTGATAGCCATTGGTCTGGGTGGAGGTTTGGCTGGAGAGACTGGCACATTTCTCCTCCTCCTCCCCATTCTGTTGTACCTGGTTAGCTTTCTTCTGTCTGACTGAATCTTGGTTCTGACCCTTCAGATGTATGGTTGCAGTCTGTCTTTTGAGTCCAGACGTGGTGGGCAGAGACAGAGACCCCCCTTTCTTATTATTTGACAGCAGACTTTGTTGGTTGTCGTCTACCTAGAAATTAGCAAAAACAAGATGTGCTCAGACAGACAGAACAGGTAATGATCAATCTGGCGTGTGGCATTAAAATGTGACAGGTTCAAAATACTGGTGTTGACCTTGAAAATTAAAAATATTTATGTGAGACTATGAGAAATATTTAATTGTGTAGTAACCTAACATTGTTTTCTTGGATTGCTTTCCTCATTAATAATAGAAATGCTGCTGCACCATTGTGAACAAAGGTAACACAAGCTCAGTCAAATGTAGTGCACACACACACCCACACCCACGTATATATGAAATTATCTCATTACATTAACAAGCCTATTTGGCTCCTTATGCACTTTTCTAAGTTCTAAACTCCAGTAAAGTCAGACTTATAGACTGCATAAAATAAAATCAGCAGGTGGTAGGTCTGTCCACTTCAAAGCTCTTCTACTTAGGGAAAATGTTGAGTATTTTTGGTGTTTGCTGAAGAGACAGAGACCCATTTCTAATGTTTATCATTATAGCCTTTTCTCATAATCACCAGCATTTGGACTCCATTTTGATATCAAAATTGGACACACTTTGAATTGAAACGGGATGAAAAGCCATCATCAGAGATGGACTGTTCAGATGAGGTAGTGTTGATAATGAAAATCCATTACACAGAGATTTGTACTTATTAAGGTTGAAAACAGGAGACACTGAGTTTGTGTGTTTTGTATTACTGGTTGAATGTTTTATGCATGCCTTCAGTACTTGTGCGCATTGAAAGTAACACGTAAATACTTGTTTGGAAGAAGAGAGCTAGAATATTCATGTACCTATTAACCTAATTGTTTATCACAACAAAATTCAAGCTCCCCCACCCCACATAAATGTCACTACCCTGACACCATATGGTCAATGTTTAACCGCATTTTGTCAGTGCACTTAGTCACCTAAAAGCTGCGTTTCTGTCTGTTAACTCACATTGCGCAGTCTCGGGAGCGAGGACACTCTGGACTGCTTGGTTCCAAAGGGTCTGGCAGTGATTGCAGAAGAGAGACGGGCTGAGCTTTCGGATCGCCGGTAACCTCTGGGAAGGCTGGCCGAACCGGACCACGACCCAGTTCCTGACAAGTACTTGGAGACGCCTGAAGCTAGTGGACCACTGTCTCCTTCCACAGGCGCCCTCTGAGTGTTTTCTTGTGACCTCTGGTTGCGGAGAGACGGTCCTTCCAGGGTATCAACTGCTGCGTTAACTGCATCAGTGAGGACCTCTGGGTCACTGCAGGATGGGGGTTCCCTGTGACCTGTAGTAGTAGACACCCTGGTGACTGGCTGGATAGTTGTGACCAGAGAGGAGACGTGACCTCTAAAGACATTTTCTGTCTGGTTCTGCTGTGATGTGGGCTGCACTGCAGCTGGTCTGCAGAGAGCCTTGTCTTGTGTCTGGGAACTGAAAGGGTGGTCCAGAGAAGGTGTTGTAACTCCTACTCCAACTGAACCCACTGAGGCAAAGCAGGTCTCCTTTCCTAGGATGTTTCCATCAGAGGCAGGCATGACTCCAACTGAAGACCCCTGAGAAGTTACAAGTCAACACAGGCTACAAATCTGGACCATCATAATGTCAACTGTACATCCACAACACCTGTTTTGTTTCACATCTAGATCAAGGAGGTCAAATAGGACCCAACTGTCTAAACTCACCTGATTGTGTTCTGCAGTTGGGGGCTCATATGTAACTGGGGGGCTTAAAGGGGTCTCGGTAGTGTAGGTCCGTGCCAGCAGGGCCCGAGTATGTGGCCGAAGAGTAGACCTGGAGGATTTTGATGGAGGAGAGGTGGAATAATGATGAAGAGGTGGGTTAAGTCCGCACGGTGACTGCTGGTCTCTAGAGAATTGGCATGAAATGCAAGAGGAGTCCACATAATGAAAGGAGCAGAAAAGATGGGGGGGGGGGGGGGTGTTGGGGTCAAATTAAATGAGCT
>JAPQRQ010000018.1:29279744-29290730 GCA_037367365.1 Apogon talboti | reverse complement strand
TCACATCACATCAGATTCTAGAGTCTAGAATCTGATGGTCATATTAAAAACAAAATGTGAACAGGTGAACAAATTTTTGGATTTCTTCTTAAGAATATAAAATATTTCACGAGTTGCAAAAAAAAACCAAACTGTTAAACTCTTTGGGGAAGTAATAAATAATTTATTTATTAATTCTAAAAAGTTGTAGTCCGTAAATGGATACAGCGTGTATCGGGTTTGTTTGTTTGTTTGTAGACATGCCCTCAGGTTGCCACAACCGCAAATAGAGATTGAACTTATGCTTCCCACTGCAGCTATGAGCACTTAAAACCTCAGCAGCGCTCCTCATATTTTGTGATTTCAGTGTATTAGATAATAAATGTCTAAATGCCACCTGCCTCCTCATGTTTGCAGTACATTCAGTAGTCACATTACAATAGGTCTGAGGTGTCTCTTCTGGTTTATCCTGCCTCTAACCACTACAACTTGCAAAATGTCAGAGCTAAACTATTGAATGCGTACACTGATGGGAATTTAAATGGCAAAGGTGTAACATAAAATGTGTGTAAAGGCACAGGTATGCACAAAGAAAACTGCCTCTGTCTCCTCTTTATCCCCTTTACTCCTACATTCCCCTTCCCTGTAACGATAGCAGCAGCTTGATACCACATGCAAAGTCTGTTTCAAGGGCAAGTCTGCTCACTCTGTTCTCTTTTATATAATAGTGACAAAGGATGGTATGTGACGACTTCATTTTATCATGAGAAACCATATGTCTATGAAGAGCATTTTTTTCTTTTGTGTCTGTTTTTTTTTTTTATTACTATTTTATTTTATTTTTTTTTTTTTGCACAATACTGAGAAAAGCATTACCGGAACATGGATGGTAGGTTCCATCTTCTGGTCCAGTTCATGCTTCCTGCAAACCAATTTCCTGCCGAATGTCCACGGAGGAGCAGTGCATGGGGAACAAGGTCAGGGATGGAATCACAGCAAGTAAAATGAGGTGCAGAGGTGTAGGACACTGTAGCACATTTAATGAGCTGCCTGTTAAGAGCACAAAGATCATTATATGAATCAATAATCTTCTATTAGCTTAACAGGGGAAATTAAAAGATAATTTCCTGCACCATATGGTGTATTGTTGTTCTGACAGAGCAATAGGGATGATCTTTTTTTTTTGCTTCCTACACCCTCATATGCAAGTGACAGTTTCTGTGATGTTCTAATATTTCAGTTTGTGCAGTTGTGCACTAAGCATTTTCATAACTAAACTCAAGGACGCGTCCATTGATCTTCTGCGAATAGCAGGTGGATATCGGCAAGCAGGCTTTAATAGCGACTCATTTTTGGTCTAATTCAAATATTTCTCAAAGTGCAAAAGGTTCTGTTTAGCTTCAGTTGTGCCACATAATTTTTTGAAGCATTAGGCTGTTGATTTCCCTGGCATGTTCACATTCTGTAAAGGTGCCTTCTCTCAAAACGGCAGAATTAAATCCTGTGATGTGCCATGTCAGATCGTGACTGCAGCTTTAAATTCTGAGTGAGTCATATTCTTTTCTCCACTGAAGGAAATGCTGCTCTGCTGTCCCTGCACATGTAACGCTAATTGATCTTGAAACTCAAGAGTAGCACACTTGAGTAAACAGACTGACACTCATCGTCTTTATTACAGGAGTGAGAGTTTGTTGCACGTACTGATCCACTGGAGAAAAGACAAGATAATATTCTGCTTCTGTTGCCCCAGTTCAAACAGCGCATAAACCACATAGTAACACTGCTGCTCTGACAAGATACTCAAATTCTGTTGAATTCACATGACATTCCTCAAGAAAAGGCCCTCAAGTGCACATTTGATGTTTTGGAGTATATTAATAGATCCCCTTAACCCGGTTACTGGCTCTGTGAATGTGGACTTAACTACAAATATAAAAATAAAGTTTACAGAAACAAGGAGGCAGTAAAAAGTAAGTGACGGATGGGAAATAAAGGCAAGCGTGGGTTGAATTAAAGTCGGAGCTGCTATTTCTCAAAAAGCAGATGAGAAGGTATAGAGCTCATATGAGGAGGGTAAAGGGGTAATGAGGTGCATCCTCAACCAAATTACTTCTATTGACAACAACGAAATGTCATTGATCCAGTCACTGAAACATCACCACATAGTAACAGAGCTGAAAGAGTTGTGGAAAAAAAGCATAGCACTTTTGCCTCTTTCCTCTAAAAAGTAGAGGTGTTCCATGGCAACATCAGTACGCAACATTAGAGCTGCAAACAAAACTACACACATTACAGTCATTATATTCACATATTACAATTGGGTGTGGTGTCAGTTCCATTAATGGGTATAAAGGCAGAGGGAATTATTTATTTATTGCATTATATTGAAAAGAATTATTCTTCTTTTCTTCAGTAATACGTAAAAATTTTATTTGTCATGCACAATACTTTATAATTGCATACTAGATTTGCCTGTCACAGCTTATACAGGATGAATAACTGTAACAACTAGCATCAGTGATATAAAATGAAATGCAGAGACTTAACAGTGGAGATAAAGTGCACTTGATTTCATTTGTGTTGCTTTCTTCTATGAATTCCTCATCTTACCAGATCTGGGGTAGTATTATTGTATTTATTCATGACACCAGTAGGTGTTGCTGTAACTCTGCATGTGCATGCATATGAGGGATCTCAAAGGCCTTGTACTGGGATAGCAGACTGGGGATGGGGAGACTGAGTGAAATGGGCAGAAACAACAATCTGATTTGCCTTCACATGGAGCAAATGTTTCCCATATTTCCCATTAGTCTGTTCCCCTGGGTGTAGTCCAGTGTGAGAAAAGTGATATTATGCTGCTCAGATGATTCACTATCATACATTCTGCCAATAACAGCAACATCAACAGACAATCAGCTCTCCATATTCCCAGACAAAAGTTGAATTAAACTTTTAAAACTTTTAGGATATTAAATTAATGAATTTTTGCACACAACGGTGTCCATTTGCCTGTATTTCAACCACTCTCACAGACATCTTTCAAACCACTTGGGTGCCAATGTGACTGAGCTGCTAACGAAAACATGTCAGAACAGTACTTAATGTGGAAAATCGGTTACTGCTGCTTTAAAAGCTGTATTTTGTTTGTTGCTTGTGTCAGTTCATATTGCTTGTAGCAAATTTGAAAGACACATTTCCATTTCAGTGATGGACAATATCTTTTTCCTGCCTCCATTTCAAACTGTGCTACACTAAATATAAATAAATATTTTTACTGAAAATTTGGTTATTTTTTTAACACTCATTCTGATTCATTCATTCTGTCATGGTTTAAAAGCTTTTCAAGGCTGTCTCACACTTATGGTAAAAAGAAGATGCCCTTTCTGTACAGTAACTTTTTACACATTGGCTGAGTGGTAGTAATTTATAGTGCAGAGACTGTATTACTGTGTAATTAGGGTCATGGTCTTCAAATCTCAGATAATTAGCTGGAGGGCCTGCCTGCAGTGTTCTGCTATGAACTGTATAAAAGAGCACAAGTGCTAAAAAAAAAAGTCTCTTTTTACATTGCATAGATTTCTGGGATTTGATTTTTCATATATTATGCTGATCTGAAACTAAAACATAGACTATTGTGTGGAGAAGGGGTGGGATTAGATAAATTATACTTCCACTCTTTTTCAAATATGTGAATAATGTGACATTTTGTTTTCATGTATATGTACAGGTATATGTTTTTCATGTTTTCTTGTAATCTGCTTTATTTCTGAGGACTTAAGTAGGATTACTTTTGTTTTGTTGCATATTCAAAATAAACTAAACTGAAGTGAACTGAACTGTGGTCATACACTATATATTTAACACATTAACCAAGTATATTCAAACAAACACATTAGTTTTCTTACAGTATAATCTACATTTATCCCTATTTCATTTATGTACACGTACACATAAACCTATGTACTGTTTGGATCTATATGTTTACTCATCAGCTGTTTTTCTAGTCCTCTTATTAGCAATGTCAACATAAATCAATATAAAGTAAATAAACAGATGAAGGAGAAAAAAAACATAAATGTCATGCTTGCATTTCATGAACTGTAAGTAGATTGTTATGGCAACTATTGCTTTGACAGGCATATGACTGTATAGACCTACTTTCTCCTGTCATTTGGGGTTGTGACTATGACCCATTATAAGTAAATATAACTGCATGGCATGACCTGCATAAGAAAAAAATGAAAAAAGTGAAATTCAATGATATAGCCTAGAGCGTATCATCGACTGAAAATTACTTTCCTGGTCATATTTTCTTACAGTGAGATATAGTAAGGATTTTCACATCAACACTTCAGCTAAGTACTGCAATTGTCACTTTTGTCAGTTTTACAGCAGCCCACCTCTCGTTAGCTGTGTGCTCCACTTCACAGTGTGCACTAAACCATAGCCATATATAATCAAGCAGATAAAGAACGCTACAGACTTTCAGAAACCTTGAGAGTGAAACATTTAGCCTATTTCATTGTTCTTTTTAATCGCTGCTTCATGGCCCTGGCTTATAGTTTTTCTTCGTCTCCCTCACTGCCTTCTCTCCCCAGTGCCTAGTGTGTGTTGTCCCTGCCAAGGTCTGAAACATTATCACAACAGGATGTGGGCTGGGATAACACTGAGAGTGCTTCCTCTGCAGTGCCAGTCACCTGGGAGATCCTTCAATTATCATTGCATTTTAATGTAACTTCTGAGTCTGAGCACCGCTGCAGCTCAAAAGAATTAAAGGGAGGAGGCAAATAGCCAGACATAAGGGAGAAAAGCTAAATCGATGTTGTTTCGTCCCTATTTTTTCCCTGCTGCTGTTGAAGAGGTTAGCGATTGCTTTTTGTCAGAACATGGTCTCAGTCATAATGTATGATAATGCCATGAACGCATATGAACTGCTGTGTAAATGTCACTAAAGTTAAATAACAGCAGACAGAACTGATGCAGCATCTTGAGTTGAATAAAGTTTAATAAGATTTATAGGTCCATTATGAGAATACCTGCATACCCTTAAATATGTTCAACAGAAACCATGGTAACAGACACATGACCACTTTTTCTGTAATGACCATAGACAATTAAGCAATTCTCATGTATACTTTTAATCATTTATTTTTCGTCTATTATGATCTTATGTACTCGCTACCCTCTTTAAATGATCATTTTTATTATTTTGAGCTTTTCTATTCATGCAATTTATGTTTATTTCCTTATGGATGCTCATTTTCTGTTTGTACAGTACACTGAATTATCTCTGTGTGAAATGTGCTATATAAGGAATCCACAGTGTAACACACTGGTTTCTGAAATTCCCTTTTGGAAGCCAGTATTTTAGGCTTTTTGGACCCAGAAGTGATCATATTTGGACATGCTTATAGTTTTTGTTGGTGGAACCTATTAACCACAACTACACTCCAGCTATGTCTCAGGTATTTATTTATTTGCAAGTGCGTATATTTACAATATACAAGGGAGATGTGTACATTTTGATATAAGTGCAAATAAAAGAAGTTATGTGATGAAGGAATGTGAAAAGGCAAAAACTAAGGAGGAAAGGAAGAAAGTAGGCAAAAAAAGAAAAAAAACAAAGAGGACAGACCACTTACAAAATACAATGGAATTATGTGAATGTTGTGATATTATAAAAAAAAATATTCCGTTAATAACTTCCCTAGAAATTCCCAAAATCCGACTCAGCAGGCGAGTAAGCTGTCTGACCTGTCAATCAGCGCCCAACACAGCAGACCTCTGTTGTTCCTAGATATAGTCTAAAACAACACTTATTATTGATTCTAAATAAACCAAAGGAGGCAAAAATCTCTCCTGGAAAAGAAAATACTAACTTTTTAGAGAGAAGCTTAAATTATGATTATGTGAGCAAGTTGTGTTGAAGGCAGCACCCAGTGGCCATCAGTGGTATTACACCTTAAGACGCTTTCACGTGAAGTCAATTCAACTCCGAAACGAAGACTTCCGCATCATCTTCGACTGGAAGTCCTTCCTTGCTGGTGATATTTCATGTCGCTTCTATCACAGGAGGTTACGGTGTCACACTAGTCTCATCCTTAATGGTACAAACATGTAAATATGCAACTAACCAGCGAGTACTGCATTTTTCGGACTATAAGTTGAGTATAAATCGCATCAGTCAAAAACTGAGTCATGGAAAAAAAAACATATACTGTATAAGTCGCACAGGACTGTAAGTCGCATTTTTTTGGGAAATTTATTTTACAAAATCCAAGACTAAGAACAGACATTACATCTGGAAAGGCAAGTTATAATAATAACAATAGAATAAAGAAGAACAAGCTGAATTGGTGTAAGGTATGTGAACGTAACACATTAACAGTTATTCAGCTACACAATAGCATAAAGAACATACCCGGGAGGCTGAATAGGCAGAATTAACATAACAAGCTCGCAAGTCTAACAAGCAAGTTACCGGTAAGCAAGGTAACAAACTCTCGATCTCATTCCACATCACTGAATCCATTGAATTCTTCATCCTTAGTGTCACTTCTGAACAACTCCGCCAACTCCGGAGGAAGTTACCAGTAGTTGTCACTAGCCTAGAGCGCCCTCTCGCGGCTGTAGGTAATGCTTAGTCCTTGGTCATGTCGGTCAGTGTGAATTAACATTTAACAACATGTATAAGTCGCACCTGAGTATAAGTCGTAGGACCAGCCAAACTATGAAAAAAGTGCGACTTATAGTCTGGAAAATACGGTAAATACGTAACCCACTCTTACGCCTCACTGGATACGAATGGCACAGACCCCCGTCTACTTCCTGGTGAGTTTCTATGGACTGTGCTGAAAAGTGGCACACACTTTTACTATTAAGTCTGTATGGACGCTGCAATCAGAAAGAAAATGAAAAAGAGAAATGGGGAAACCCTGTGTGATAGATCCTCCTGACCTTCCCTTATTGATATCTCAGAGGGTGTGACATTAAAAAGCGAATCTTTAACATGCATTGATCATACTGCTTTGTTTTAATGTGTCTAATGGTTTCACAGTTTGGACTGGGCTGTTGATCAGCAGGTTGACTTCCGGTACAAGTTACCTACTGTGGCTCATGGTCCAAATAATCATTTTAGTTGTGATGAGGTTATTTGCATTTAGTGACTTAGGTTGGCTGATTAAATCTGTGTTAATAGTTTATAGCTTTTTGCATCGTCAGGACATTTTGATACTGATCCTACATTATGTTTGATAATGGAGTCTAATGTGGTTGGACCAAGCGATTGTTTTACAATACATCCTTGTATCTATATCATCTCCATGTATTTGTCAGTCTGTCTGTCCCCATTACGCTGCAAAACCCAGTCTCTCAAGAATGATTTGCCAGACTGTCTAAAAATATGACATATCTTAGACAGAAAATAATGATGAACAGAAAAGATGCCGGTTGGCCAGAGGTTAAGGGTCAATATAACAATGGATCTGAAATTAATTTGGTCGCACAGTACTTTTTGTGAGTGTAATATATTTCAATAGCATTTCTATATTTTTTGTGATTTTGTTAAGTAAATACTGATGATTGTGGTGTGTGTTGCAGCTGTGGTTGTAGTGAAAGGAGACCTGAGTTGAGTTCATGAGGTTTCTTCCTTTAGTAATGTCATTCATTCCCACTAGCTGAGATACCTGTCTGTGATGCAGCTACCTGTTAATTTGCATTTTTCTCTATAGTATTGATGTATAGTATACATATTAATAAAAAGTGGATTAAGTCAGGTAGAACACCGCCGAAGACCTAGGTGTGTAATACATGGACCGCCATTGCTGTGACCTCACCAAACACTTTTTTGGCTATAATTTAAGAATCTATGCACTTATATTCTTATACTGTTAACCTAGTTCAATTTTCAATTGATTGCACATAAGTGTGTGGTAGAACAAAATGATGAAGTGAACATTTTCTATCCGAAAGGTCAAATGTTAACCTTGCTGTAAAATCACAATATAGAAGAGTTCTTTTTTTTTTCAGACCCATAGGTCCATTCCTTTAGAAAAACTTTGAAGTACAGAAAGCAAGTCTCTCATTTTCTTCTTGTGCTTGATATCATCATGTGGTGCGTATCGTTTTTTCTTTTTGTTCCCTCTCAGCTTCTATACATGATGATATAATTGCACATTTTTATATCATGAGAACATTGCAAGAAATTACTTCACAATACCAGCTGTGAAGCAAGGTACATTTGTCACTAATTATGGGTTGCTAGTAATTAACAGAACTGCATGAACAGATCATGATTCAAGGATAATGGCATGTGATTGTTTTTATAATGTTCATTTTGACAAAGTTAGGCTTCATGTAGACTTCATCCTTGGTTTTTGTTTCATTTCATTTTTGTTATATTCTTTCGTTTTCGTTCCGCTATCTCACCAGTTTTTAATAACCTCTTGTTTGTGTCATGATCTTAGTCATAATCTTGCTATGTACTGGATCTCATTTGTGTGGTTGCAGTACTGACTATTTTGCTCTAAGCTTACTGTTGGTAAGAAAATATGTGAAAGACTGTAAGATTTGTACTATATGACCCTGAATTCTCTGCAGTGCCGCCCTGTGGCTCCATAGGCTTAACTGTGAACTGCACTGGCAACAACTGAATCTCATTTTTCTCAGCAACACATAGAGGAAAGCTAGAATAGATGTGATCATAGTGAATGCCTAAAAAAGTTCAGTACTTTCCTCGCTTTTGTTACCATGATACTATCTTCTTTCGTTCTTTCTTCCTGTTGTAGTGAGAGGAATCTTTGCTGTTACAGAAAGCAAACAGATCATGCATTTAACTGGAACTCAGAAGCTCTCTATTCCTGCATGTGTGGACATATTGCTAAGGATAGGTTCTATTATTCACTTTGAGGAAACTATAGCATCACAAGGCAAGGCATGAACCAAAGCCTGCAGGGGAGGAGGAAAACAGCTTGCTCAGAATATAAGGAGGAAAGATGTCAAGGCTGAGACACATTCAGTGGTCCACAGCTAGACCGCAGAGGAGACAGGAGCCCAGGAGAAGGTTATCTAGAAAAAAGTCAATAGTCTCCCAAGGAGGTCTGAAGGCAAAAACCAACCACAAATATGATACTAATCTAAATACGAAAGCAATTTCTTGTTTTTTTTTTTTAAGTGCTGTGTTTAGTAACAGTAGGCATATCCTTTAAAACAACAGCTTCTTCACTGGAAAAGAGACAGAAATGATAAAGAATTCACATCATATGAATACTTAATTCACTTTATTCTGTAGGAACAGTGTTGGGAGTAACGCGTTACAAAACTAATGCATTACACTAATAAGTTACTTTTTGCTGTAATGCAGTAGTGTAAGGCATTACTAATCAATTTTCAGTAATATTTTACTCTGTACATGTTCGATAGCACTTGCGTTACAACACAGTTTTCGCCCATAATTTAATTATTGAAATGAAAAAAACCCAACAAACAGCAAGACCGTGAGACCTTAAGGAATCCAAAATGTGTCTGTAAAGTTCTATTTCCTGTTGGTGTTCAGCCAATGGGTGAAGACGGCAGAAGACAGTACATTGTCCACATGGATGTATGCTCATTACTAACCCTAACCCTGCTTTATAGAAGGTAGTTAGCATGATCCCTGTGATCAGCAATGATAAGGTAAGCTAACGTTTCTATGACTAGTTAGAGTTCAACATCAATTCCGGATTTATCTGCTGGCATCCTCTGCGCCATGCCCCCTGTTTGAACATGTGGGGGGGGTTCTACTGCATGTGCCAAAAGTAATACAGGAGTCATTTAACGCATTACAATTCAGAGACAGTAATATTGTAAGGTAAGAAATTACTTATAAATAACAGTAACAAGTAATCTGTAATGTATTTCATTTTGGAAGTAACTTTCACAACAGTGTAGGAATGGACGCAGCAGAAAAGTGAGGAACAGTATATTAACTTTTTTCTGCAAATCCTAAACCTATTAAAATATACGTCATAAAAAGATGAGTCATGTCATGTTACATAAATCATTTTACTCATGCATCGGACACATACACTTAAAGTACACAGAGTACATCCACACAGGGAGACACCTGGGAGTGAGATTAATGCAATGATTTGCCTGAGAGAGAACATGCAAGGAATTATAAGAAAGTTGCAGCTCCTTCCCTGGGACAGTGTGGACTTGATGCAAATTCAATATGATAATGATGGACCTGAGAAGTAGAACAGAGGAGGCAGTCAGATGCGTCAGCACCTTTGTCTCTGTCCTACAGATGGAGGGAGAAAGAGTTTAGTTAGGGTAAATCTTAGTTTAATGCTACAATACTCCAACTACATGATCAGTTTTTTAAGTAATGCAGATGTGTCTTGAACGAAAGTTTCATCTTAAATATGTAGTCAAGCAATGCACACACAGGAATTTGTACCCATGGATATATAGAACAGGTCTATGTTTTACATCAGGGTTTCTTAACTGGTCTGTGCTGGAAGGCATGAGGATACACAGGAGTATTTAAGTATTAATGGTTTTTATCTAACCCATACAAGGGGAAAAACTATTTACACAAGCCAAAAACCAGGATCTGGGGCCATAACAAAGGTCAAATGAGCAGAACTGAACTCAGGCCAATTCCAAGTAACTTAAGAGACCAAGTGACCGAAGTCAAAGACACAGAACAGAAGTTGACCGACCTACAAAGAACAGAGGGGGCGATGAACACTGGCTGATCAGTCCAGTCAGACACAAAAGGGATAGACAGAAAACACTTAACACTGAATAATCACCAAATAAATAAGAGCTCAGTCTGTATTCAGTTTCCAAAAACAAACATTAATTAAACTAAAAGGAGCAGCCACACAAACCCAAGCATTACAAAACAACAACAAGTGTTGCCAGGCACAACAAACCCTGCCCCCTGTGTGTATTGTAGCTTAGGTTGGCATCAATCCAGCTGATGTTATCAATGCTATGCTGGTGTTGGGATCGAACCCAGGA
>JAPQRQ010000018.1:29239025-29249635 GCA_037367365.1 Apogon talboti | reverse complement strand
TATATGAGTTACTGTCCACATACAACATGTCCCATGCTCAATGACTGCCTATTGAGGAACTCATTACAGGTTGAACAGATAGCCAGCGCATGTAAATTCACATCACACCAGTAAGTGATGATACTTGTCATACTTTGTTAGCAGCAAAAGCATTTGATGACCATAACTAATGATGTTCCATATGTTGAGCTGAGGAACAAAGACCACACCTCATCACCCAAGGCAATTTCCCATCCAAGCCTTTAAAGGTGTGTTTTCTCCTCTGTCTTTTGCCTCCCTCTGTCAGCTCAAGAACCACAGGGGGATTCAGAGGAGCCTGTAGACTCACAATGCGCCCTCACCCTGCGCCTTGAGTCTCAATACAACTGTTCCCTGGTCCTTATTTTAAATAAACCAAACATTAAGTTTCCCAGTGGTGTATTCTTTATGAAAAAGTGCAAATGCAATGTTTTTAGGTGATAACCCCACATCATTTTTTATTTCTTTAGTCATGGTAAGATTCCTTCTGCTGACTTGACCCAACCATTTGTTTTATCCTTCAACGTGAGGAAAATGACTGAAAAACTTGTTTCACTTTGTCAGAGATTAATTTAATGAATTCATTGCATTAACTAAATCCACAGTAAAATGTTATGTGTCCAGTCCTGCTGGGGTGTGATGTGTTTTAATGTGCCTATTTCAATAGCAGATTTCTGCACTTGCAGCCCACTTACAAAAAATTGGTTTGACTTGAACACATTGTGTGTCAGTTTATGCATTTAATAAGTGTCAGGGTGCTTAAATCCACTTGCTCTGCACTACCAAGCTAGTTTTCAAACATAATAAAAACAAATTTAAAAAAGATAATTTAGTAATATTGTTGTCCTTCCTTAGACTATGTTTGGAGGGGTACAAACCCCTGCAGTTTGGGAAAACCAAAAACAATCTGCAATTTTGGAGATACTGTAGACAACAGGCAAGTCATTCACATCCTTACATTTGTCCATTTTGCCTCCTTCAATACTTCATGAACTAAATGTGCTTTTGCAATCTAATATCCTATTCACTGACCAAGCTGTGATGTCATAACTTCTAAATTGTTCTGTTTTTGTGCCTTCATAGATACACATAAAATGGAGCTTTCACAAATCCCTAGACAAAAGTTGTTTTCAATCTGCATATCTGTACTATGTAGAAAGGGCTTAAAAGTATAAAAGTGTACATAAAATATCAGCAAATACATTCTCGTTGTTTAAAAAAACCAAAAAAACCATCAGTCAAATGAAGCGTTAAAGTAGGCCATCTACATTCATTTCCATGCAAACTCATTTGAGCTCTTATGCTATAGTGGTGTATTGTGGCAGTCATTTAAAATCCATTACTCTGTTAACATTTTTTAACACATTTTTAACACGTCCATGAATAAATCTCCTGAAAACTAATTGGAAGTCACACTCCATGTCTCTGGTAGACACTCTTGCTAAATGACAAGCAAAGGTGTGTCAGTGGTGGAGCTCCTCAGCAGACTCAGTGATGCACACACCCCCTTATAACGGCTTCACGACATATAGATTGTCTCCCTCCTGTAAAGATTCAAGGCACAGTTTGATGTGAAAGACAAAACCGTCACTGTGAATAATGTATGAGTTGATGTGTTAGAGTATGCTAATACATTATGGGCTGTATATCTTTGTACGGTGGGTTGAGGAGGATGGATGTTACACAGTGACATTATGCAGTGTGTTAAGTGCTACAGCTCTGTCTGTCTGCACCTATAACACAAAAACTATACCAGTTCTGGGTCTATGTTTAGATCTGGATCTGCATCGCATAGTTATTAGAGGATTCATCACAACTAGGAGAGAATGAAAGTGGAAATGAAGGTAGCAACAACAACAACATATGTATTCTGCACGATCTCATCTATCAAAAGGATTTATTCCTCACTGATCAAAAAGATGATGCAGAACTGATAGTATATTTTAATTTCTGAAGCAGTCTGATTAAACCTGGTCTCAGATTAACACAGTACCTCAGATTTGATATCCTGTATTTCATCTTTAACAGCATTTGTTTCCTGTAATGAACAGCAGTCATGTTTCTATCTCTATAAACTTTTATTTTTATTTTTTTAAGTATTAGCTTCTCATTTCAAGAATCAAGAAGGGTACATGTTTGCTAATAATATAATATAATAAGTTCTTGTTTATCCACCTACACAGTCAATCTCTAAGGGAGAACCTTCCCTGAACTTAGTGCAGTCTAAGACTATTTTCTGCTTCAATGAGGTTCATCTTAGTCATTATTTCCTATTAGCATCAGAAGTTTTGATTGATTTCTTGAGTTAATGTGAAATTGAAGCTTCATTACTTCAGCTTGTGTACCAGTATTTTATTTTTTTTATGATGATATGTTTCATCACAATTCCTTGTGGACATTAGATAGATTCTGATTTCTCTTTTCTCAGCGTGTTATTTTTCAAATACTGCAGGTTGAATGTCACTTAATATTGCGATCTATTGTACAAGTGACAACTGATATGTTGCAAAAGTTGAGAAAAAAAGGGGTACAAGAAAAAGTCTTGCCACATCCTATTAAAGTATATTGATGACAAGACTATGGCATTAATATTGTGAGACTTTTTTCTGAAATAAAAAGCTGACAATATGCCAAGTACAATAGCACAATATAGAAGCACAGAAGTAAACAAACCAACAAATCAACAGACAAGTAGGTGAGAACAAAAGAGCACTGACATGA
Organism: Apogon talboti; assembly: GCA_037367365.1. NCBI lineage: Eukaryota > Metazoa > Chordata > Actinopteri > Kurtiformes > Apogonidae > Apogon > Apogon talboti. The sequence goes on along the minus strand of JAPQRQ010000018.1, from coordinate 29,246,896 downwards.
CCATCACGATAAGATGATATCAACCTAATGAGCAATTGGCATGCACGTATCCAAGAAAAATATAACAAAAAATAAAAGAAAATACATAAAGTGAAAGTGCAGCTGTTGTTATTGCCATCATAATCCCCATCAGGAAAAGTAACAACATAGTTAAAAGAAAAAAATAATGAAAAGAAGAAGAAGAAAGATGATGATACTAATAATAATAACAACAATCATAGATTAGAATTTGTAAATGCTGGTTGTATCACTAAAACAAATAGTAAGAACATTACACGGTTCCTAATTTGATACATTTCTGTCCAACTTCTAACTGTTCACTTTCAGTTTCGTCTATATGTTAAATTGTGAAGAAACACTAGAAAATCCTAATGCAAAAAAAAGGTAAATTATCCCCAGAACCAACACTTCATGGACATGTTTACACCAGCATAATGATAAGATATTTTGTGAATAGGTCCTTAACCTCCTAGGGCCCACTGTCCACGTATGAGGACAAGAAATTCACAGCTGTATAAAAAAAACAAAAAAAGAAACAACTGTCCACAGCAAATGACATTCCATAAAAATTTTTAAGAATGCATCTGAAAAAACTGTTGCATCACGATGTTTCCAATATAAGCAATTATTTAATTAAAAAAATCCAAAACTCAAAATCCTGTGGGGCTCCTGGGTCTTAGGAGGTTAAAATTAAACAAGTTGCAGGAGCAAATGGTGCCACGTCCATGTGCAATCACCTTTGATTTGACTTTTAGACATTATTTCTTATAAGAATTATAAGTTTTCACTGATATTTTGAATTAATGTAAAATTAACTTTACTTCAACTTGCTTTACTTATTTTACTTCAACTATCATTGTAATTATTTTTCTCGTGATTATTTAGTTAGGTTAGTAAGGTGTTACTTTGGTGTTATTCGTGCTGTTAGTGTTATAAATGTTATTAATGTGTGCGGATGGCGCAAATGAGTGAAACTATTTTTATCACATCTGATTAAAGCTTAGCAATAACATCACTAAGACAAAGAACACTTAATCAATGGCTGTATGTGACAACCAGTGAAATGTGCGTGGTTGTTTGTTTTTGAATAATTGCCATAGTTTTTGAACACCTTTATACGTTTGTCCTTTAAATCAAAAATAGCAAGGCTTTGCCTGAAGACTACTTGTTCAACAAACAACATGTATATATTGCTCTCATATAAATAGGAACAATCTATCTCAAAAGCGTCAATCAGAAGCACCAGAGGGTAAAAAAGGCCAGGTCTAATGTTATTCATTCCCCATTGTTCATTAATAATTCCTGAATGAGAAGCAGTACCCGTGACTAAAGATAAATAAAAAAAAAAAGAATAAAATAACTATAACAAATGTTTATAGTCATGCATAAAGTACAACTAACTGCCATATTTAATTAATTTGTTTCCTTTGTGTTTCTCTCTTGTTCTCCTCTTAAGCAATGGCTCTCCAATAAAAGACAAAAATGTCCAATGCAATTTAATGTATGTACTGCACAAAGGACTGAATTCACACATTATTAAAAAGCTAACCCTCATTCCATGATCCACTGAAATCTAATTATGTCCAGATATTTATTCAGTCAATATAGATACCTATAAAGTTTCATAAATTTCAATATACAGTATTTGTTTGATGGTGACGCTGATGACACATGCATTGACATGACCAATCCTTTCACCTGTGGTCACCTTTAGACATGTCATTTGTTTTTCAGAACTTAAAGATCAGGTTCAAGCAAACTTACATTTCAACAAACTGTTGTAAATATGATACTTTCTTTAGCTACATAATAACAAACCTTAAACCAACCAAACTGGTCAACCATGTTGCCGTGGAGGCTAATATCAACACTGAGTTGACATTTGACACAAACTACACCCAAGCATCTTGACCTGTGACTTATGAAGTTGAAAAATATTGCACTGTATTAACTCCTCACTCCAAAACAGAGGATGGTCTTCCCTGTCTTGATCCTGCTGTGCAACAAGGTCATGGAAAATTCCAACTGTTGTTAGGTCCCATGTCAATTCCAAGCAGACACAATTCACAGTTATGTTATTTGGTGAGGTTCCTATTCAGAATCACTTAATAGAGCACCACACAGATGAGAGGCAAGTCTGCAAAATAAAGTAACAGAAGAAAACATGTTAAAAAGACTTACAAATTTGATTTAATGATAATTTGATCCACTTTCTGGTCAGACACACTGTCTATCACTGCTACCTAATGTGTTTGGAATCAAAGTTTAATGCCATATATGTCATGAATTCTAAGTTCCCTATGGCAGTATTCAGAATCTGGAATGTGGTATGTAAAAATTACCATGGTGTTCTACAAAGTCACCAAGTTGATATTATTACCATGGAAACAGTTAGCAAGAAAGGGTGGAAGAAGAGCAGCTCGGTTTTAGCTGTATTTTAGAAGTACAATACAAGCCATTTATAGTAACCATTAAAACATGTAATTTATGGCTTTACTGAATATCAGTTCTGTCATCATCTTGACAATATTCAACAGTCTGTTATTTTATTATTAGACTTCTGAGATCATCACGAAAATGATTATTTGCCTGCATCCACATATTGCTATAAGTTAAAATGAGTTAAAAGCTATAAGTTCCGTTATTACATTTAAAAACCTGCTAAGGCAGCATGTGAATGATATAGTATGCCTTAGTCCAGCAGGAGAATGACCAATGGCCATGGTTATCACCGGAGGCAGGTATTTTCCTCCACTTCCTGCCGTGTAGTCTCAGAGGTTTTTGATGTGCCCTGTATAACGGTCCATGATGCCGTCCCTTGGGTAGCTGCAGGCCTAATGGCCATCTAATCAGTGGTACATTTTCCATCAGAGGAGGCACTCCAGGCTATTGGAGATGGCTTCTGCCCACTTGCTGGATCACCTGCCTTTAGTCATGTGGTTGGTAGAATGGATGGCAGTCACATTTGCATAAAACGGAATAGGAAGAGGATTATTTGAGCTAGAAATTGTTCCTATCAGTTCAACTTCAGGTCATGTGGGACCACAGAGGACACCAGAATGTGTTTACTGGGTCAGCACAGGTCCTGTGGTGAGGCTCCTTTTATGCTGAGTCATTGTAGATTCTGGTAGATGGAGGTTGTCCTTGCTTGGTTTCACCTGTGTGTTTCATGGTGACATTTAGAGAACCAGTGCAAAACCCAGAGGCCAGTGCAACAGAGAAGTTCCTGAAGTATGAAAGGCATAGGGTAGAATGAAAATCTACACAGGCGTATAGGAGCTGGAAAAAAGACTGAAGAAAGGTCACAAGTTAAGTAAAAACCCTAACATAAGAGCCATTCTTTTTTGTTGTTGTTTTTATCTGGCACCCAGCAGATTGTACTGTCAGTCTGTCCATGTCGTTGGTATAAACATTGTAATCCAAAGCAGATTTCCTTATGATAAAACACAAATCAACTATCAAATGATCCCGATTAGTTTAAGAGGTTCAGATTCCTCTAAGGTAAAATCTACTTTTGCACCAGTGGCAGTGCATTGCCTCACAACTTCAGGATCAATAATGATGACTTTGTGGAGCCAGATGTGCAGCAGGATGAGTCTGAGGATGATGAGGCTAACCATCCAATGAAGGAGAGCCTAACATCCAGTATCTGTCCCTGGAAACAATATCCTAGAAACAATGACTCCTGCTGCTTCAGCTCTTGTAATGCTACAATTGCAGGATTATAGGAGAATGATTTTTAAGCCTTTGTGCCCCACCACCACCACCAACCTGTGCAAAGGTGCAGTCTCTGGGCCTCAGTGATCCACTTCCCAGACCACCACTACTCACATCTTCTTGTAAACACTGTAGGAACCTTTAATGACTGATTTCACTGAATCTTGTTCATTGTTTGTAATTAGTTTTTACACAGAATCTCTTCTCCATTGTTTTAATTATGTTTGTCTTTGCACTTTTATACTATGAAGCTTCAGTGACTATGTTTACATGCACAAAATATTTAAGTTTTTTCTCCTTATTCCACAAAAGACAAAATTCATAGTAGACTGAGTGTATGGTTGTGGAAGTAAATGAATTCAACTGATTCCATGACTATTCCACAAATTATCCCAAACAGGATTTTCTCACAGGTTTTCACTGGTGGCAGACGTTTGGACTTAACCTACCTCTCTCTCTTTTCTTCAAACACCCTTTTGAAAATCAGCTTTTTTTTATATTTCTGCATATCCAAAAACCTGCTGATATCTCCTTCCAACCACAGATGTGGACTTAGACTGTGTGCATGTCAAAGAAATTGCCACAAAACTGGAATTATAGCAACGTGTTCTCCGTGCCTTAGTTGGGAAATGATTCATACAGATGAAGGCCAATTACAGAGGATCAGATCAAGTAGAATATGCTTTATATGTTCATGTGCATGCTAATGTTACATTTAGAATACGATTTTAATAATATTGATGTGCATCAGTGGTATAGACATAGAGGGTCTCTCTATTGCACAGTGTCATTGCTCTATACTGTAGAGTGTTCCTCATTACTCTTCAATCAATGCCAAAATATCCACTGCTTTAAATCAAGTTACAAACATATGGTGTGGTCACAGTAGAGGGAGGGTGGGGCTTATTGTTAAATATTGGGTTATTACATCCTTGCTCTTTCTTACCATTGTTGGTATGTGCTTGTTGTTTGCCATGTTGGTGTGTGTCACTTCCATTACCACTGTTGGTATGTATTTGCTGTTGAGTTATATTGTAGTGTAAGTTGCTGACTACCAATCAGATAGTTACTGAGTGTAGTAGACATCAGTTTTCCTAATCTGTTTTCTGTTATTTACATTATTAGGAGTCAATACAGATTTAATTTATTATTAAGGAAGCATAAGCTATGTGTTGTGTTATATAGATGAGAGGAGGGAGTGGGATTATATACGTTTTTCTTCGTCCCACTCCTTTTCGAGCAATACTTAATTTGTTATTACTAATGTACCTGGAAATTGCTGTAATGTATTGATCACTTTTATTTATCAATTTGTGTGCTCTGAACAGTGTGCTGCTATTGGTTCCTTGTACGTGAAAAAATATTGTTTTATTCTGCTCGAAACAAACAATAAACAAACTAACAAATGTAACGTAGTAGAAAATGTAGAAAATATTGCAACCTCTGTGCATCTTATCTTTGTCACAAAAACGCTGCAAAGTACATGGAGCAACTCATCATTTTTAAGGATTCACAATTTGTATTTACATTTTATATTTATACAAAATCAGTGTGAAATGGTTCAAGAATTTCTATAGTAAAAATATAACTTTTGACCAGTGTTGTTGTTAATGCGCGTGTTCGTACAACATCATATTTTTAGGTCTCTCTTTTATGACGAGAAGACGAGTCGCATCTGTCAAGGCTGAGTTTGCTCATTAATAGGTGGACCACCAGATAAAAGATTTTCATTTAAATGTAAATCAGAAGGGTAACAAATCCATTATAGTCATTTGGAAAACGACTGCTCTCCTTCCGTCCTATGCCATATCTCTGATACGTATTCTCAGCCGGGGTGCTTTTTTACTACTTCTCATTCCGGCCGAGGCGACACCACTGTCTAAAAGCTTCAGTGACAACAAATTATGGCTGGACGCTGGTGGACAATGCTGTGAAGACAGACTCTTTTGAAACTCATATTTTAATAAGCATCTCTATAGACGGAGGCAGGCCTGTTATTAATCGGTTGTCGCCTAACAGTGCTGTTCCTTTAAAATGTCAATCTATGTGGAATCCATTAGTCTGCCCTGCTGCACATCTTAATAACATTCTCTTCAAAAAGGGTTCAGCGAGCGCCCTGATACCGGCTATGTTTTTAAAGGCATTATTTCCTGGCTCTGCTGAATGTCACAGCTGCACAACTATTGGTTATGTTCATCAGCGGAGATTGATTTTTAGATTAATGATGTAATTACTACATTTATTATAACAGAAATATCAGAAATCCTCATTAAATTCCAAATCCAAATAGCTTGTGCTGAGCTGACAGTATCTCCTTCATCTTTTATGTTTTTCCTAAATTCTTCCTAAAACAAGTTAAAGGTTCCATGTGTAAGATATAGCGGCATCCATCAGTAAATTTGCAGGTTGCAACCAAATGCCTGAACAGTGGTCAGAACATGTGAAGTTCCTCTCTAGAGCCAGTGTTCGGGTTGTCTACTCTGCTCTTTTAAGTTAAGGAGAAATAACTTCGCATTCAGACGTACTAGTTGATAGTAATTGGCCTTAACACTACATGTCACTCACCATAACACCGAAGAAGAAGAAGAACATGTTAGTTCTTGATTAGTGTACAAACATGGTAGACAAGGTGGAAGCAGACTCTCTACTCTCTGTACATGTAAACTCAACTCATTCCATAGTAAGAACATTTATTTTCATGTGATAATATGGTAATGAAACCTTCATTCTGGATATTAGATTCCATTTTGGCAATTAGGTCTTACACTCTGAATATTTAACTACAATAATTAGTGTATAAGTGAACTAATAACACCCCGCTCGTCATGTAAATGTAACATAATATGCTTGTAAAATCACATTATGCATTGCAAACTTTACTTCTTCATTCAGAAACCACTTATAGATGTACATGTAGAGCAGCGTGCACTTCATCAATCCATCAGAATCAAAATAATTTGCACAGCACATCTTCTGCGGTACCACAGTGCATTATTGTACCAGTCCTGTACACTGGTCTGGCGTTGTCCACTATTGTTCAGGAATAGCGATCGAAGTTATGCTACAGTGCATTTGCAAAATAGTGACATGAGAAAAGTTTTGGTTCAACATGAGGAAGCACATTGTGGTGTTAAAATGAAACAAATGAAACATCCCTAAAAAGGAGACAGCGCATAAAAACATGTGCCTTTGTCAAAACATACCATTTTCAGGGTGTAGTTGCAGCTCAGAGGTTGCTGTTCTTTGTGGGCCCATCAAAGCAAAATTGCACAGATAGCAGAAGGAGGGAGAATGACAATCCTGTCACAGCATGATGGAAATATTCACTCTTATTCCGGTAGAGTACTTCCAGCCTGCCAGACTATGTCAAGGACAGCGTGATCTCCCAAAATATGTTGTTTTTTTTTATTTTGCAATAACTCAAGAGTTCATACTCCAGTAATTCCACACAAATGTGTAGCAGAATGACATGATGGAGTGGTTAATATCCAGAAGGCAGTGGTGGGTGGTCGGGGGTGCGAGGGAAAATGACCACAGTAGTTATGAATTTCTGTGCAGAGCCAAATTTTTAATGTTGCGGTCAGTTGATAATACTTGTGAATACCTGTGATTTTAATGTTTGACTGAATTCCACCTGCATTTCACTGTTTTTTTTTTTTCAGACAAATAAAACTAGATAACTTGCAGGATTTGTCCTCTTCGGATTTGTATTCCCATTCGGTTAATCTGTAACCGAACCACCTGACCGCCAGTCAGCTGCTGTTCCATGGCCCTGCATTAAGTGGAGGTGAATACAAATGTGGTGTTTAACGTAACTACATGGATAGACAGAATAGGAAACACCTTATCAACTGTGACGTTTGGAGCAGGTTGATCATCTGCTTCATGATCATTTTGGAGGTCTGGAAGTGTCTGCGTCTCAATCCCTACTCAAAACGTAAGGAAATATCTTCTCACATGAGCACAAAAAATAAAAACAATTTAAAACTACAGGTCACAGCATGAGTATTGTATTAACTTTTGGGCGGCCGTGGCTCAGATGGTAGAGCGGGTCGTCCAATAACCGAAGGGTTGGCAGTTCAAATCCAGCTCTGTCTGAGTCATGAGCTGTTGTGTCCTTGGGCAAGACACTTCACCCACCTTGCCTCCAGTGC
>JAPQRQ010000018.1:29205689-29238532 GCA_037367365.1 Apogon talboti | reverse complement strand
CCCCCCCAATTCTGTATTGAATAGAATTCTGTAACCACTACAGGAAAGGTAGCAGCTGTATGAGATGTATCCAGTACTAAAAAGTCATCTTGTCTGGATCTGGGTACAGTATGGAGTGTGGGCATAAAGTGTGTTAAACACTATGTGGTGGTCCATCACAGTTTTTTTGGGGGGGCTTTAGTGCTACTAGTATTGGAAAGTTCAAATTTACTGACGGAATTGTAGATTTTATTCTGTACTGTCACTTTTTCAAGGAGAAGTTCAAAGTTTCAGCATGACACTGGACCACAGCATGGCTCCGAGCAGACACTGCCTCTCTGAAGGAGTGGCCAGGCCTGATATGAACCTAATCCAGTACCTCAGACCTGCACAAGATGGAAGAACATCAGGTGTCCTATATCAGCCAGCTCGGAGAGGTCAGGAAAGTAAAATAACATCCCAGCAGAGACCTGTGCAACTTTGGTGAACTGAAAACAGCCTCGATCCTTTTGGGCACTTCTTACTGGTTTCCACAAAAAAAAAAAAAAAAAAAAAAGACATTGACACAGATTCTAACTGACTTTGTAATCATATGTTTACACTTATGTATGTAGAGCATAAGTTGTTTCACATAGTTCTATCTTTTAAAACTTTGAGACACAAAACTACACACAAAACAGTCACACACATGCTGAAGTGAGCTCCTTCTACTTCGACTTGCCCCTTTAAAGGTGCATCCTCTAAAGGTACTTGGGTGTGTGTTTCCTTTTGGTTCTATTAATCGGATTATCGATCATTCTGGCAACTGCAACATTTCTATAAACCAAATGAAGGCTCTTCTCAAAGTGTGCTGTGTCAGTGCAGAAATGCATTTAGATTACTTCATTCCACAAAACCTCCTCTGAGATAATACAGCTATCTCTTACATTCACGTTACCCCTCATAGGTTATCTGATGATTTAATGTCCGAGGTGAAGTTTTGTGGTGTAGCTGCTTCTTAGAAAACCTCTCTCACTGTTGGCTTTGTTTACCGGGAGCTGCTCTGTATATCCCAGCACTTACAGAAATAGAAGATTATTAATGGAACCCCTAACATAAAAAAGATAATTATTCATCATAAACATGCTAGTAAATTTTAATATTTAATTTTAATATGACTAGAAATAAAAGTTCCCCAACCTATTCACAAGCATAATTGGCATTTTATGTACTGTGACTTAAATGCAAAGTTTCATTAATGCTTTAAAAGTGCAGGTTTTTATAAGGGTTAATGCACCATATTAATCATATGGTAACATTGCAGTGGAAAATAGATATTATATAGCAGCTAAAGTTTGACACCATCTGGTATATAATATACAGCATGCTGAGTGGAAGATAGAGAACATAATTGAACCTTTAACTCAGGCACATACTGGGGACAACACTATTTGTATACTATAAAAGTTGCACACTTGATCATATAATAATCAGTGAAAACAGATCAAGTCAGTTATAAGAGATGTTGCACTATTTTCTGGTTCTTACTGCTGTAAGTCAGACAGTAGTACTGAAATGCATTGTTCTTTAGAGTTAACGATCTGAAAAAGATCAGTCAAAAGCAGACAAAAGAACTTCCCCTCTGAGCCCTCTTTCCTTTACATTTCCATCTGGCTACGGTCTCATTTTGTGTTCTGCGCTTTCCTTTTCCATATTTCACAATAATTGTCACTGATAGTACGTTAAATGACCCTCACTTTTCATGCTTTAAGGTAATTATGCAAAGACTTGCTCTTTTACAGAGACTGAACATGTTCAACAGAGAGCCATAATGTTGGACAGCAGAGAATAAACTAACTCTTGTTAAAAAACTGAGCAGGGAGTATGCAGACAAAGCTGTTAGCCAGTGACTTTTCTTATATATTCATTGATGATAGTTTAGTTGGATAGAAAGCATCAATTGTATATGTCAGTAATGGACATTTTTATATCACTGTCCATGCATCATGTTTTATGGACAGGCCTTTCAGGTTATTTCAGTCTAAATGTCCTCTAAGTGACAGAACCATACATTTGTCACATGAATGTACAGTAAGACACCTGTATCTTAAAAATCCATTTATTTAACAGCTCAGTAGATCAATCCATTTAACAGGCAGCTCAAGTCAATAAAGTGGGAGCAGTGTTCACAGGGTAACTGCAAATACCTTGACACTTGGCTGCTGTTTCCCAGCTGTATGCATTCTTATTCACAGTTTGTTTATTAGCACCCACAGAGACTGCATTGACATTCACTCTTTTTACATACATTGCATGTCTACAGTCCTTATTTCAGTCTTTTTTTTTTTAGGTGACTTCCAATGCGATTCAATTTTATGGATATAAAATGTGGCCTCACGGTGTTGACGGACCTCTTTGTAGGAGTAGTGTAGTGGCTAAGATCAAAACTAAAACTGATTAGTTAACCTGCCTGAGCCATGCAGCTCCAGCAAGAAACAGAGACAGTGCAGGAAATGTGATCCGTGGCACTGAAGGTGTCATCTGGCCTTGCATGGTTCAGCGGCAGACACACAGACTGCTCATGGAGTGAGGGTTGTACTGTAAAAGATGTCCGCCAGACACATTGGCAGCAGGAGAGACACAAATCGATTACCTTCAAGAAAACCCAGGGAGCCTGAGAGGAGGAGGGCCTCTTTAGTGAAGCTCTTATTAATTAAAAGTGTCTCAGGAGGGGATTACATGATATGATTTCTGCTTCTTCATCACAGCGCAGCAGCTAATGATATCTGAGGGAGCTCTTCTGTACAACACACCTCCACCCAGCAGTGTATATGATCATTAGAGGAGTATGCAACACTAGTAGAACATCCTTTCTGCCTTATCATGAGTATCATATGATGATAGTCCTGTCATGTGTCCCTACACGGAGATATTAAATCTTGCAGTGAGTCGGCTTCCAAGCATTGATTGGAGACTATTCCTCACTGTCCATCAATATGAAATTAAAACACGTACACTTAATCACACATCCTAAATACCCTTTAAGAATCAAGACGTTCATTTGTATACACATGCAGTTCTTAAAAAGTACATATTACTGTGTGAAATCTGCTTATTAAAATTATTATCGTAACATTTATTGATTGAGTAAGTTGAAGTGAAGGCCTCATTTGCAATATAACCAATAAACCACAGGAATTAATGGTAGCAAAAACATATTATTCTGGAAAGAGTAAAAACCTCATAAATATAATTTACACTCAGAATAAATAAATAAATAAATAAATAAGTAAATGTTTCGTAAAACAGTTAAGACCAATTAAAATATGAATAATTTGAAACAAACAATTTTTATTAAAATATGATTAAGATTAAAATTAGTCATTTGTTAAGGAAACTGTTGTTCCATAGCATATTTGGTTTTTGTTAGAGGCACACGGAGCACTTTTTGTCATTAATGTGATTTTCTCAGGAATTAAGGCAGTCATTGAAGACAATCACACACCTGTTGCATGACAATATCTATCACCATGATCAACTTCTTCCTGATCTGGAACATAACTGACTGAGGACTGAGGGCATATTTTTAGTGGATGGATGCTCACATCTGCTTCACCAGCTGTAAATTAGTGATAGGAACTGATATAAAAACATGAATCTAAATTCTGAGAGTATATTGTAAGGGCCACACACCTGATTTTCAATTCACAGTGCTGGGCAAAAGTCTTAGCTTTGTTGTTTTGCAGGGTTGACATGATATATATTTATTTCACATTGTCTTTTCTTCAGACACAACAAGAAATACAGGAAATATAATATTGGATTAGATTTATATAGCGCTTTTCTAATGTTTTAATGTGACCCCTGACCCCACAACAAGAAATCTCATATTGTCTGAACAAAAGGGTTAAAGACATGTTAAGTACAAAGAGGTCACATTAAATATGACCACTTTGGTCTATAGGAGATGTTTTAACCTGAAACTTTTTACCGCTGTACATACTTCATGTGTATCCAGATAGGATCTTAATAAAGACACTGACAAATGCATATACTGTATGTGGCGATTATAACTTTACTAAACCAACAAACCTAATGTTGGCTTATATGTTTGTACAGTATTGTATACATTATTAGATTTTCTATGAGTGTATGCTCAACATAGTGGAATTATTCAGTGTGATAATTATGATCTTAGGTGATGAGGATCTGCTGTCTCTGATTGGTCAGTTACTGTGTGTCTAGATGTTTTTAAGAAAAAGGTTGCATATTATGCTTTCATTGGGTATATATGGTAAATGCATGAGTTGATAAAATTATAGTGTACAGAGTTAATTAAAGCTGTGAACTTGTGACTCATATATTCACATTGCCCTTTGAAATGTTCCCATTTAATATGCACATTGTATATGCAGATTATAGCATTATATACTGTAACTGACAGACATTTTTATCACATTACATTGAGCTTCATGGTAGTTAATAGAGCTGGTCACGGGTCCCTTTTCGTTCAGTTGTTCACAACTTCAATCTGTCCCACCCCAATTAGCATGCTTTTTAACTCGGGCTGCGTTCATTCATCCAGCGTTCACCGCACCGTGCACACTGTCCTATTCACTGGCAACACATCTGTGAAAGACTCAGCTATTTGTATGCATATAGGTATAATTGTTGCTTTATTTATTTATTTCACTTCAAGAATGTCAGGCTTTACTGGGGGGTTTCTTGATCTCTGCATCGTGCAAATGCAAATGTTCCAAAGCATCTCAGGTATGGTGTCACTGCCAAATGTTAATATTGTGGTGTATTTGCCGCATTGCACTGTGGGTATTGGACATCTTCCTCGATTATGTTCTATTTTATGTGCAGGGTTGATGCGTTGTGTGAATTAGGTTAATGTGTGTGTATGGTGATGTTTATCGGCCTTTTTATGTTTATTTTCATTTTCCGTAATGCACCCCATTAGTGAAAGCTGTAGGCCGAACGATACCTTACCTGCTCATCCGTAAATGTCAGTTAATTATGGTCTGCAACTTCCTTCTTGACACACGTCCAAGAAATTGCCCAACTTGTGCTCCACAACTGTCAGAGAATAAACTACTATCAGCCAATCCTCCACGCCATTTGTTATAATATATCATTCTATTTAAGTGGTGAAATCTAAGTGATCTGCCTGAATTACACCTATGATAATTTCTATATCTGGTCAAGAATGTCTTTATAACAATCTTCTTGCTTAAATATTATTCATGGATGTAAGAAAAAGTAGCTGTAACCATGTGTATAGATATTATGGCACCGTATGACCACAGGCCTGTGAGGAAGCACTGCCCCCTACACAAGGTCATAACAAACGCCCATGACTAATTTGGAATGACTGTGCTCATTATTCCTTCATCTTATTGTAATAAAACATCCTCCTCTGTGTGTGTGTGTGTGTGTGTGTGTGTGTGTGTGTCTGAATCTTCCACAGACACTTTGTACAGCTGTCACAGATGTAATGACATATTGAAAAGAAAAACCCCTACTGCCTCTTATCATATTTCACCAAATTAAATGAACTGTTGTACAATGTAAAAGTTCATGCCAGTGTTGTCGTGATAAATATTATGCTTTTATTTCCCCCGCTTATGGACTTTCCGCTTTCCATATTTCACAGGCAGGCTAAATGAGCTGTGGCCTACACAGCAGAACACATCGGCATTAATAAACCATGAAAAGGTCAATTACACGTCATTCTGTGATTTGTTGTGACCATTTATAATCAGCCTTGTGTCGGATACACTTAAATCCCCCTTAGACAAAGAATCCTCACATCTTTAGAAGCCACAGTACAGTTTTTTTACACCCCATCGATATCAGTAACAATGACTAAAATGTTTGATTGTCATGGCATCAAGGTACGATTACTCTATATTTCATTTGCTTTTAGTGTTTAACTGAATTTTGCATTTTAGGATAATCGCATTGATTTAGTTGATAGAAACACCAGACACGTGTTGGCTGATATTGGCAGTTTAAATGCTCAGTTTCACAACAGTGCAGACATCATTGGATTTTTATGTAAGCAGCCTGGTTGAAAGCAGTCATTAAACTAATGCATCTCTGACATCATCATCATCATCATCTGCACAGTTCAACCACTTTAAGACTCAGCTGCTATAAACAAACCGGCTAATACAGCAACTGGTTTAGTGTTGGAAAAAAGGTTGTACATAAATGCAATAAAATGGAGAATTCTGGCTCTCCCTATCATGACTTCCTTGCTATAATTTAATGTAAATCTATAGTATCTACACTAAATGTAAACATGTTTTACACAATCAGAAGCTGACAGATATCAGTCTAATGTGTTAATGTAACAGTTTTGCATTAAAACATCCAGCAGACATAAAGCATTAGTGTTTGTGGTCTCTTGATGAATACAAGTCCATTCTTCAGTGACTTTAAAGTACCAGTTTATCATCTATGCACTTCACAGTGTTCTGTCCTTAGAAACTAACTTGCTTATTGGTGCATAAGAGTGAACATTTTCCAGATTGATCACCAACCCTGGAAATTAGCAACCGCATCAGTGGAAGCTAATGGGGATCCTTTTAACAATGAACAATAAAAAAAAAAAAAAAAATTCAATTTCTTCCATTTGCACTGGGCTATTGTGTCATTGGTTTGTTACATGGATTGAGAGTATTATTACCAAACATGCACTCATAAAGGAGTGCTGATCAAATGCAGCATCTTTTTCTGAACTTGTAAGGATTGGCACGTGAATAAAGATTAAATATTACAAGGCAGATCACAAAAATCAATGTTGCCTGACTTCTCTTCCTTTAAGTAGTGTATGTTTGTTGTCAAATATTGCTTCAAATGAAGTAACATGCTTCAAATCCCAACTCAAAACTCACCTGTTCAGACTTTCATACTCTCTAAGAGTGGGAAAGTCTGAACAGGTTGCATAAGTGGTTGATGTTGTGACCATAGTCCATGTTTATTTGTCTTTTATTATATTTTATTGTATTTTTTTATATTTTATCTATTGTATTTCTTAGTCTTAGTGCTTTTATCTGTACGGTTACCCTGAGTGGCAAGAAGGAAGTTATTTAAAATGTATTATTTTTCCTTCTCTTCTTCTTCTCTATTATTATGATTATTATTATTATTATTATTATTATTATTATTATTATTATTATTATCATCATCATTAAATACAGGTATGGTATGTTGGTTGGCTAGTAAGCTTCACACTTAATAACGCACAGATAGGTCATGATATTTAGTTTGGTTGCTCTAAGGTTGAATGGAGTTTTCAGCTCATTGCATGGACAGTGTTGAAGCTTGCTGTTCCTGTGTATTTACTGGTTTAAACAACAGTATGTTTAGAATTCATCTGCCAAAGGGGAGTAAAGTTTATCAAATGGAGATTCTTTGTTGTGAGACGTGGTCTGTATCCTTGCACTGATTTTAGCTATTTCACATCACTAGGTTTAACATAATCTGTAGACCATGGGACTCTGGTTGTCGACTTAATAATTCTGTAAGTACTTGTGGTGCAGAAATTTACAGTAGAACCTCTTACGTTCACCAGCTCTAAGGCTAATGAATTATGCATTTCAATAAAGAGTGATCTCATATGTTAGTAATCTGATCTCATGTTTCTGGGAGTTACACATCTTCTCATCGCACCACACCCTGATCTACACTAACATCCTCCATTAGTCAGGTCAGGGTGAGGTGATGCTCAAGCACTATCACCTTCATTAAATATCTGATTAAAGAGGAGACAAACATACAGAAAAAGCACAAGTGTATGGTTGATCAATTGGATCATCAACCGTGCGTGGAATCCACCATTCAGTATGAAACCAGTTCTCTTCCCTGTAGAGTGTCAAATGATAGAAGAGACAGATCATGGTCTTCGGTCGCATTTGTTAGGTTGACAAAACTGTTTACAGGACAGATGAGGACAATCATTAAGCTGAAGAGGTCTTTTAAATACAGCGAAACCCCTGAGAGCACTTCATTACATTACAGTCTTCTGGCCATGATCTTTGATCGAATGCCTAACAACTTACTTAAATGGCTTTGGCTTTACTTAAAGTATTAAGGGCTGCATGATCAGCTCTACTTAATGGTTATTCATTTGTGTCCAAAGCTGTTGCCACTGACCCGCAAAAATGCAGATTCCACATGTCAAATGGAAATGACATGTGATGTTGAGTGTAAAGACTATTACATGGCCTCTGTCTCATCATTTTCAGAGTTCATTTAAGTCTGAGTGGTAAAATCTTCCTGTTTTTCAATTAAAATTTTATATTCTCTCTAAACAGTGTGTAGAAATATTTGTGTATCCCTATGTCTATTAACCTGGGTTTTCCTTTATCACACATTGGCAGAGTAAGTGAAATGACAGTTTGAGAGTTTAAGTTGCCAAACATTCACATATGCGTAGGTGCTTATGTGGAGTTTGTGTTGGAATCGGCGTTGTGCTGGGAGCTGGTTGACTGCTGATGGTAGCACACGTCATTTATAGTTTAAGAGTGGATCAGAGGAAGTGAAGAACTGGAAAGGTAAGGATCTTTGTGGAAAAAACAGTTTGAGTGGTGTTATTCAAGTTGCAGGCAACTTACACTCAGAGAAGGCTCCTTTTTTATGGTACAGCAATTAAAGCAAGTTAAATAAATAACAAAACTTACATACTTTAACCCATAAAGACCCAAACATCCACTGACGATCAAAACCATTTAGTCATTTAAACTGTTTAATACCTGTTGATCCACTAATCCTATCAATACATGTAACTAATTGGTGTAAAATGCAGTTTGTCATCTTTTCATGGTCATCAGATATGACCCATTTGGACGTTCAGAAGCTCCATAGTTACCGTGGAAACAGTCATCTTCTACAACACTGATTCACCAGTAAAACCCATGGAGTTTAATAAATGACAGTGGATGGAGACATGTGTTTTATGTTCAGTTAATGATGTATTTTTCTTCAGTTGTTCTGTTTTTGATATAATAACCCTCAGTTTTAATCTGAGCTTTAATGAACATTTACATGATCAGTGAATAAATATAGGAAAAAGACAGATTTTTACTGAAAAAAAAAACAAAACAGAGAGGATAATATTAGAATAAATGGTGATAATCACTTAAGAAAGGTTAAAAATACAGAGAGAACTTCATTTGGGAATGGCCACAAAAGTAGCACTGGGTCATTATTAACTATTAAGGTGTCAATTATCACATCCTCAAAAATGATTGTGTAAAAGAACAGTAAAAAGCCTTCCTAATACAAAAAAAAACTACATAAAAAGAAAATGCTCATATTAAATGTCCATATAATTGTCTTAAACTTCCATTAAACTATTCAATTTCAGAAAGTGATTCAATAAAATATGAAAAGAAGGGAATCCACTGTATAGTAAATGGAAGTAATAGCTATTATTAAATGTTACTTAATATAAATCTGTCCTATGCGTTTTGTACAGCAGCCCAAAAGCATCTTTAATTCCAGATATATTCAGGTAACTGTATTAAAACGACATTATCAATACACCTTCCGTTTCTCCAGAAGCTGCGACTCACTTCTAATAATTCATGGTGCCTTTTCAGTTTTGTTTGTTCCTATGAAAGTTGCGTCCATAATGAATCAAAGCCCACATGAAGTAATAACCTGTACAATATATTTCACTTCATTAATCTGTCATGTTGGGGATGTCTTCACCGGTAACTGTAAGGGACACTGAAATCATTCATCCACCTGTTTATTTTCTGAAATGGGAACAGGTAGTTATCCAATTGCACAAAATCAAGTGTCTTATTCAGGAAATGTGAATGTAGCTGAAAATTAATCATCATTGATTAGAGACCCTGTAATTTGAATCCATCCCTTCTCCAGATTAGTTAGCCATTGATCTGTGACAGCAATTTCACGCTTGCGATCAACCAATCGACCCGGTCATAATATGTGGCCTCCGCTGGGCTTTCTTATGACCTCCTCATTCATCAGGGTGCCACCTGCAGTAACATTTACCCTTTCTGTGGCCACACAGGGAAGGGGAAATCATGTGCATCTTTCACTGCATTTCCCTAGTGTTCCTTTGTGTGTGTGTGTGTGTGTGTGTGTGTGTGTGTGTGTGTACAGTAACTTCCCTTCACAGCAGTTCCCATTTGTTGCAGAAACTCATCGTAAAAGCAAAATATTAAAATAAGTACAAGTTATTTCTCCCTATTTTGCATGGTGATAATTTAACATTGACAGTTAATTATACTTTATCAAGTTAAAAACACATCTCTAAAACAACCTTGACCATTATGCTTTAACTTAATGACCTAAATGTGTCCTCCAAACTGAGAAGTGATGTTGATACTCCCTCTTAATCATTCAGGGAGTATCTGACCTAAAACATGTCATTCATGTCATTCAATGGGCTCTAGACTCACTGTTATACTGTACTCTGACATGGTGTGGTCCATGTCAACATCAGCAGCTCGCCAAAATGAAGAGAAACTACAACTGCACACCTGTTATTTTTCTGTGAATATATCAATATTGCTATCAAGATGAAGAAAAACATGGATTCCAGTACTATATATCTGCACGTTTGGATTAGCCGCTGTAAGTTTCACAAAACATTCTTCATGGGGAAACTCATCAGTCCTGAAAACCATGTTTTCCACATAAACACACAGATAACTGTGCGCTAGATTTGATACACTGATGTACAATGTTCTCTTTCTGTGTAATGCAATGTTATGTGCATATTTTTTATCCAAAAGCAGAGAAAATAGCTATTTTTGTATGCAGACGGACATGCTTCACTGGAGATGAAGTACCTTTTCTACTCTAAAAACACGCTTTACGAATTTTAACAAATGCATTTTTTCACTACTGATTTACATTTTTACTATTTGGAAAGTTCCTCTTACCTTTTTTCAACAATGTCAATTTTCTTCACCCGTCTTTCCACTGAAAATGAACAGAATCTTGTTGCTTGCTGATGATGCCTCTCCATCTTGGAAGGACAGAGATAGCCTTTTAGATTGGTTTGTGTGGCATCAGTATCCTGAATATTGTTTATGTTCACTCAAAAACAGTTTTATTTTGTCTTTGCAGTTTCCTACCAGAAAACAGAACCTCAAAGCCACAATGTTCCTGTTGTCATCATCCATTACAGCCCAGTGTGTAAGCTTTAGGGGCATTTAGGAGGATCTAATTACAGACATTGAATATAATATCTATAATTATGTTTTCATCAGTGCATATTCACCTGAAAATGTGCAGCCATATTATAGCACTATGTTCCTACAGTAGTTATGTTTTTCTGTTTCATAGTGGGTAATGTACACAGTATTACCAGGCCTGTTACCATCACCCACTACATATATTAGTGTGGACCACAGTTAATATCTAATGATAATAAAATAAGTGGATCTAACAAGTGACTTTTGTGTTTTTGTGGGAGATGGATTTATTTAGACGTTAAAATGAGTAATAACCTCTTCCTGTTTGTGGTGGGCACCCCCCCCCCTCCTCCCGCCTAACAGTTGTATTCCTAAAAACTGTTCTTGAACAAAACAATGTCCTCAAACTTATCATAGCAAGTGTTTTACTCTTCTGCTCCACTGTACCTTAGAGGAATTTACTATAGCTCATTTATACTTTTAGTTGCACTGTTTTGTTTGAACATCGTTTTTTTGTTCCTTCTGTGCATTAAGATCTATCTATCTATCTATCTATCTATCTATCTATCTATCTATCTATCTATCTATCTATCTATCTATCTATCTATCTAACATATGTATGGTGATTTTTTTACTATCTATAAACTGCATACGCTTAGGTCACATTTAGGTGTACATTCGACATTGCAGATCACTGGTTACTGTCCCCTTTAAGTACACATACACTCGTAACATTTTCCAGTATGCTTACACTTCAGTGTTGTTTGTGAAAAATCTGGAGCTTCGGCATCCTGTTTGCTTTACATTAAATTAAACATCACCAAGCTTGGAAACTCATTTCATGGCACATTCCCACTTCTACTGGGTCAATATGAAACACTTTTTCTGTACTGCCGCTCTCAGATCTGCTGCTCACCATTTATCGTTTGAACCTGACCTCAGACTGACTATCTATATGTGTGAACTTTAACATCTATCTATGCAGCTTAACATCTATTTATTTAGTATTCATTTATTAATGCAATACGTTACAATCTCTGTAAAGCAACATCCAACTGATATTAGAGACTTAGGGTAAATGCGGAATGCCATGGACTGTTAAACACCACACACCATTATTGTTTATTTTGTCAGGCTTGAATGTGATGGTTCAACTTCTCATGTAGGATCACTCATCAGATGTTAATACAAGCTGACTTGTCATTTGTGTGACTTTAAAGTGTCTATATGTAATATTTCTACTTTCAAATAGCAAAAAAAAAAAGGTCAAAAATTAGCATTAGAGTGGTGACAATAAAGAGCTCTGAGGTTGTGCCAAAGATGGCAAAGTACTAAGTACTAAGATATGAACTGAATATATTTATACCGATAGACGGGGGGTTTATATGACCACTAGAGGGAGTAGTGAGTCACTCTGCCAGTGGACACAACTCTAAATTAAAAGAATGGAGTTTGATGCACTATTTCTTCTTTGATTATTATGTTCATGGAGGTGTAAGTTATTATGTGATGTTATTATTTTTTTCTAAGTATGCAAGCTGATGCAGCACGTGAGAATTATAAGACGCAGTGTCATTTTAACAGAATGTCAAAATAGCCAGTTTTTTATTTGATGTAGACAACTTGATGATACTATATTATAGATGAATAGCGTGAAACAATGAGCTTTCTATTTTATGTGGTGAGTGGTACAGTTTGTTGATACATAGCTTGATTTGTTGGCTGTTTTGGTTGTCATAAGTGTATTCAGGTTCTCAGTGTCATCCTGCCAAACCCATTTAACTATGCCTTGACTTGTCTGAGACTTGCTTATTGTTTGCACGTGTGACTAACTCCCACCACTGGAGCCCAATATGTTAACTTGCACGTCAACAACAGGAAGACAGTGTCATTAGCATGATTGTAGTAGTGTGTATACAAAGTTAGTACCAGCATAAACCTGTTATCCAGAAACCACTCAAACACCAGAAATATGCTATTTTTTGCATTGAATCTGCTTGCTGCTAAAAAAAAAAGGCAGGTTTAACCCATAAAGTTCCAAACAGCCACCATCGACCAAAATCATCTCCTGATTTAAAATGTTTAATAACTTCTGAACCACTAATCTTATTAATACATGTAAATAATTGGTGTAAAATACAGTTTGTCATCTTTTCATGGTCATCAGATATGACCCATTTGGACGTTCAGAGGCTCCGTAGTTACTGTGGAAACACCACCATCTTCTGCAACATTGATTCACCGTAAAACCCATGGAGTTGGATCAATGACAGTGGATGGAGACACTGGATTTATGTTCAGTTAATGATGTATTTTGTTGAAAAAAATTACTTTTTCTTCAGTTTTCTACGTTTTTGATATAATAACCCTCAAGTTTAATCTGAGCTTTATGAACATCTACATGATAAGTAAATTAAATATAGGAAAATACCTGACGTTCACTGAAAAAATGCAAATACAGAGGATTATGTCGTAATAAATTGTGATAAATCACTTATGAAAAGTTAAATATAGAGAAAAATATATTTTGGAACTGCCACAAAAGTAACACTGAGCTTTTATGGGTTAAAATAAATTCTAAAGATTCATATCTAAGACATCTGTGTCAATGTGACTGTCAGTGCTTCACAGATATAAATGCATTTAAATGATCAACGTGGTATGTTTTATAGCTATACTGCTTGAGAGAGAAAACTGATATTTTTGCCACATTACAGTGTCACCAAAAGTGTTTGTCACTAAATGGGTTTATGTGTAGGTGTTTAGACAGTGGAAATACATTAAGTTTTTTAAGTACTGACACAAATGCTATACACCTTGGAGGTGACTGTGGTTGGATGTGACTTATACACAGCAAAAAAATAAATTAAAAAAAATCAATTTAGCAAATACTTCAGATACTGGATAATTACTGCAGTGATTCATATTTTTCTGCTCTAACAAGCTTTTTAACTGATGCATTGATCGTGTTCTTATTTCTCAACCAACCATCAGTTTGTAGAGAGTATACAGACTGTGTTTCAATGGAAAAAGATCACGTGGTATGATGAGTCCAGATTGACCCTGGTCCAGAGTGATGGACGCATCAGAGTGGGGATAGAGGTGGATGAAGTGATTACCCATCATGCCTAGTGCCTACAGTACAAGCCTGTGGGGGCAGTGTTATGATCTGGGGTTGATTCAGTAGGTCAGGTCTGAATTCAGCAATGCTCTGTTTCCATAAAATAATGGGAAAAAAATTTTGCAACTTTGCATAAACTTAGAAAAATAATGAAGTAAAGCTAGAGGTGGTAGAAACTATTAGAGGCAATGTATGAATTACTATCCTACATTTTATTTTTCTGACCTTCTTCCAGGCACCACAGGTGGAGAACAAAGCAAAACACATAGAGTATTGTTTTTTTATCCATTGTTTGCTGACCTCTCAGGAAAAAAGAAATGTCAGTAACGCTGTGGAAGAGGAGAAACACATGAAAGTGTTGTAGCTCATCACATATCTGACAGCACACCATGAGTTAAATTGATTGAGCTCAGTCTCAGGTTGCATTGTGAGATTACACAGAGGATATTAGTGAAAGGCTGTTTTCCATCACGGAGAAGATGCAGAGTCTCTTAAGCAGATGGAATTTTTAATTAACACAATGCCACTGACTCGGTTAAAACACCAGGAGGCCTAATGGGAGCAATCACAAAGTAGTACTCTGGTAAGTTTTTCATACTCCATTTTACAATGTAGATGTGATGTTATTGAAAAATATTTTTAATTTAATCCATTAATATTGGTTTAATTGAAAGGTTTTAGCATCAGTATTACCTAACTGTTGCTTGGTATATTGCTGCTTTAGTTTAACACATTTTATTCAGTCAACAATGTGAACCTAAGCTTAAAACTGAGATAATGACACAAAGATGTTCAGTCACTACTCATCAGCTGGTTCCTGCAGATTGAGTCAAACAAGCTTTTCCGCCTTCTGCAGCGATGATTCTCATTCCCACAAGGAAATCTTATATGACTGTGAGTTACTGGACACAAAGTGCATAGAAAATGAGTTTAATGCAAATAGAAAAGTAATTTAAAGCCACATAGAGATGTTTGTCTTCATATAAGTCTGTTCAGTATTATTACTGTTCAAAGAGAACAACATAGTGTGTTTAAAAGATTGGAATTACCTGAAAAGGTCAGGCTCTGAGTAAGAATTTACACTGAATTCTGTAAGCCATAAAGACCCAGCACTCATTTTATGTCAGTTCCCACATGAACTTTTCTCTATATCCAATCTTTCTTAAGTGTCAGTCAGTCTTCTTCTGAACCGCTTTATCCTCACTAGGGTTGCCACCTTTGCTAAATATAGGCGAAGGCGGGGCACATCCTATACGAGTCGCCAGTTCATCACAGGGCCGACATATAGAGACAAACAACCAATCACTCTCACATTCGCATCTTTGGGCAATTAAGATTAACCAATTAACCTATCAGTGCATGTCTTTTGATGGTGGGAGGAAGCTGAAGTACCCGGAGAGAACCCACGCAGACACGGGGAGAACATGCAAACTCCACACAGAAATGTTCCTAGTTGGAATCAAACCCAGGACCTTCTTGCTGTGAGGTGACAGTGTTATCCACTGCACTGTCACCCCCTTTCCTAAATGATTAATCACAATTTATTTATAATATTATCCTCTGTATTTTGTATTTTATCGGTATAAATCATGTATTTTCTTATATTTGATTAACTGATCATGTAGATGTTCATGCAAGCTCAAATTAAAGATGATTATTATTATATCAAAAACAGAGAAAACGGAAGAAAAACTACTTTTTCAGTAAAATATATCATTAACTCAACAAAAACCAAGCATTTCCATCTACTGTCATTGATCCAACTCCATGGGTTTTACTGGTGAATCAATGTTGTAGAAGATGACGGTGTTTCAACAGTAACTACGGAGCCTCTGAACGTCCAAAAGGGTCATATCTGATGACCATGAGAAGATGAATAACTGCATTTTACACCACCTCAATAGGATTAGTGGCTCAACAGGTATTAAACAGATTAGGTCAGTAGATGCTTTTGGTCAGTGATGGATGTATGGGTTTTTATGGGTTAATACATTTTCTTTGTAAATATACTTAGACCAGACCAGAAAGAAGACACATAAATGAGTGCCTTTCTTCTGCAGGTTCTTGCAGCGTGATGGAGTTCTCTGAGTAGAATGCCACTAACAAAATTATGAATGACCTTTCCCCTTAAAAGGTTCTTCAAAACTTAAGTATCTCCTGATCTACTAGCTTTTAGAAACACCATGGTGTCTTTTTAAGAGTACAAGTTTTACAAACTGGCTGTAGATGAATCTTTACGCTGGCATTGACTGCTGAGCTCCTTTATGCGTAAGAGCGTTCCATTAAAAGTAAAATTCTTGGGTTAAGCCCTACCTCTGTGTTCAGCATTCTTTGACAGTTTAGCAGCATAATCATCATGTGCATGTGAGTTTTTGTCAGCCTGATTTATTCTTTTCTAAACGGGATGGCAGCAGTTTTAGTGATTTTCCTCTTTTCATTCTGTCGTTGTTTTTTCTTTTGTGTTGCTGTGATTGGCTGAAAGGTAGGCATTTTTGTTACTTCCATAAACCCATTCACATTCAGTGTATTCACATTAAGACTGGAGGTGGACGGTACTGGAACTTGCCAAAGAATCAAATACACTGAAACACATATTGATGATGTTTAACGCTCATTGAAGGAGTCTATGGCCACAACAGGGCAGTTATTTAAGCCAATACTTTCCTCAAATCCTGCCATTCCCACATTCAGCCAATGTTATGGGTCGGTGTTTGTCACATGGAAATGGTCAAGTGCATTCATTGAACTTTGTTTTCATGAAAAACAGTCAGTTTTCTGTGTATGTTATGTTAAGTGTGTATTTGATGGACAAAGTTCAGAATATGACATTGTAAGTCAGTATGATTATGTGTATATTATGTATAACTGTACCAGTGTTAGTAGGCTTATCCAGTTTTGGTCATATTCAGGATATCTGGATATCTGGTTATTAATATTTTCGCATACATGATTAAAAACAGTGGCAAAAAAACGTTTTCCATTTCACTAGTTGATAGGTTACTGTTGTATTAGGTCATTTTCAAGAGGCTGAATATTTAAGCAGAATTTATCGCCGTATTCTACATTATATCTTTTTAAATAATTGATATTACTTTGTAAGAACTTTCACTTTGACATTAAAGAAAAATGACTTTTTTGTAAATTCTCACCAAAAATCTAAATGATTTTGACCACAGTTGCACCAAAATCAAAAACAAGTACATATAGGTTAATTCTCCTGTCAGTGACCTTGACCACGGCACTGATGAAGATCTGGAGTCCCTTCAGTGGCAGCTCAATTCTCCCAATATGCTAAGTGCTAATGCTGATGCTAGGTACTAGATCGAGTCAGGTCAATTTTATTTATAAAGCACAGTTAAAAACAACAGACGATGACCAAAGTGCTGTACAGATTCAAGCAGGAATATAAATAAAAACAATAATAAAAATCTTACACAAGTAGAATAAAATAAGATGAAATAAATTTTAAAAAAAGGCAAAATGCCAATTCTCAGTCCGTTTTAAAAGCCAAAGAATAAAAATGGGGTTTTAAGTGAGTTTTAAAAGTATCAACTGTAGGTGAGGTCTTGATATGGAGAGGTAGGCTCTTCCACAATTTAGGAGCATTTACAGAATCTGTGGGTGTGTCAGGTTGAGTAAAATGCAGATACTGAATTTCCCTGCAATGATAAGAAAGTGAGTTTACCATTTTAACCTTCGAATTTATAAATGCAACAATAGGAAAACATCCAAGGTGAATACTTTGTAAAGGCACTGTACTGTCCCAGTTACTGATTTCTGTATGTTGTTTGTGCAGGCTCCCATTATGTTTAGAATATAAAGCGGTAATTTAATCCGGCAGTCTTGTAACTGTTCAGGCTAACCTGAAATTCATTCAAGTGTGACAACTGAAAATGAGGCACTTTGGCTTAAAGAGTGATTAGCAATCACGGTGTGGATTTGGCTTACTTGCCAGCAATTGGAAATGAGATTATAAAAATATCAAACATGTTCTCCAGATTTACTGTGTCAGCAAGGGAACGGTGGATTAAGGTACGCCGCTGTGACTGTGGTATAGGATCATCATGAGAGAGTTCAGTGACCCAGAGCAGAGAGTAAATTTCTGTACAAGTAATTCTTTCTTTGGTGAAATACAAAACTACAGAAGTGAAATGTTTTGGCTGTGGGCACTGCCTGACATGTAACCCTGAAATAATATCCTGGTTTCTGTCAGAGCACTCCAGCTAGCATATTCAGGCTTGTCAAAACCAGGATAAGGACTAATCCAGGTTCAGCGCTGGGCCATGTATTTCACATGTCAGTGGTGTTATACTTGACTTAATTCACCTTTTAATATCAATATAATAAACACAATATAACAGTGCATTGCATCACAGACAGGTATCTCATGTAGAGAGAATTAATACAATTACTAAAGCAAGAAACGCAATGAACACAACTCATTTCACTACAGCCACATCTACACCACATACGTCATCCCAAGAAGAATCATCAATATTTACGTAACAAATGACAAAAACAATAAAATGTTAATAAAATACATTATACTCACCAAAACTAGTGTTTATTTTTTAGTGTCTGTGACCTAATCCATTTCTTCTCCTCGGTCAGCCGTTGTGTGTTGGGAAACGACCTATTAAATATATTTCATCTCATGCAAGTCACTACAGATGTGGAGTTGCTCTTTGATCATCCAATCAAATGACATGAAAAGGCCTCCGTTATCATACATCTGCTAGTTCACCCCACTGTGATTAATGCAATATTTTCGTTATCATTTATTTGAAGCTCCAAAGGCCTGCACTGTTGATTCTTAAGACCTCCAGGCAGATTTATTTTAGCCTGGCAACACAATGATGGCTGAAATATGATTGGACAAACACTCTAATATATACATACACTACTGGAAGCAGTGTGACCAAGACAAAAGCTATAAAATATAAAGAAAGTAGACTACTGGGAATAATTTAATAGATCTTCATGGAAAATATATAACAATGTATGGTATACAGGTAGGTCAGGTAGGTGATTCTTTAGGCCATGAGAAGGCCTTGCTAGCCCTGATAGCCCACCACTGCTGTAATTAGGATATGATGTGTATATAGGCAAACACAGAAACAGGATATGTACTTAAAACAATGCTAATATTTGGGAAACTCAAGACCTTGTAAATGCATGATAAGTGTGAGATTAATGTGAGAGTAATAGTGTTAAATGTAGATGTTTTTGCGTGCACAAAATACATTATGGTATGATTATACCTTTGTAAGTTGAAGTCTTGGTGTAAGTCCAAATTTTTCTTTTAGGTCTCAAGCTGAGGAACTCCTGCTGTAAGCTATTTCAGTACAAATCATCAAACCGAAATTTTTACAAATGATCAAATAATACTTTGAGAAGTGGCGTTAAACCAGTCGGGTACGGCTGTGTGTAGGCGTGAAGCGGTATTCAAAAACAGCATGAACACTCAATAAACGCTCAATGGGACAATAAAACTTAAAAACCCTTCCTCTTCATTTTATGACATAATACATGCAGTCTGAATGTTGGATTTTGTCTCCTTCTGCAACAGAGCGCTACCTGGACGTCAGCCCAAACCTTTCATTCACAGATGCTCGGCATGTGAGAACTGAACAGAGCGCTCCCAACACAGAGGTAAACTGAGGGCAATTGCTCAGCGTGAACACTGTAAAGTAACTCATCAGCAAAACAGCAGCCTCCCACCCCAGGACAGAAACCTGGTGTGCTCAGGTCATGCTTTTCAAGAAAATTACAGAGAAGGAGTGTGCCATCTGTGAGGAATCTGTTGAGTATAATTCTGTTCATCAACTTGGGTACCATTGAGAACAAAGTGGTTGTGGGAGGGCATAATTTCAGACAGTAACAAGATCACTGTACTCTGTGGTGCATTCAGATCAAATCTGTTGGTAACCAGTTACAGCCATTATAATGTAGACATCAGGTCTGTCACTAATTGTGTATTTTTTATCAGCATCAGCATAATAGTAGTAGATGACAGCTGACTTCCCTCTATAACAGACACAGCCTGAACCCCCACAGTCATGTACTGTAGGCACTAGGCATGATGGGTAATCCTTTCATCTGCCTCTTCACACCCTGATGCGCCCATCAGTCTGGAACAGGGTCAATCTGGACTCGCCAGACCACATGACCTTTGAAACAGTCTAATCTTTATTCTCTCTATCAACCTGATGGTTGTTTTATAAATGAGAAGCTACTCACTGCATTGGTTTATGTTAAAGGGAAAAAAAAGAAGAAGGATCTGAACTATTTGTTTAGTTAAATCCATGTGGGGATAGTTTTTGGCTGAGCTCTGAATTAGATTTTGTTCTTAAGTATTGACAAGATTGTACACTTGTAGTTGATTTAATATACACAGAAACATTAAATTACTATTTCCTACTAATTATGTGAAGAATCCAGTATTCAATAACTAATACACATCTGTTATAGGATAAAATCAAGTACCTGAAAATGTCTGAAACACATCTGAGTAACGGCAAGGATTGTAGCTTGAAAGAAAGTGCTTTCCCTTGTTCTTCTTCCTTTTTCCTTTGCTCTTTGGGGAAAAAAGCTGAGCTTGATGGAGGGATCCATTAGGATTCAGAAGAATCTATAGTCTTTGCTACAGGGCTTAAAATTAAACAAGACAGACAGACCAGACACACTGTGCGCTCATGGTACATGACCCATAACCTGAAAACAACTTCACTATTTAAAACTACACACATCCCACACTCAGGGGAAAGCCATGTCATGTGTGGCACTGATGCCACCACATCAAAAACATGGCAAACAAACTTGGTGCAACTTGAACTCTGTATGAGCTTTCAGTCACCAAAGCAGCTTGCCAGCTTCCACCCTGGGAGCAGAGTCTGTGGTGCTGTGATGAGAGGCTGGTGGTGCACACAGGGTCTGTGCTGCTTGCAGAGAGAGCACATTTCTCTTAACAGCTTGGCTGAAATTGGACCACCAGATGGCATCTCTGTATCTCTCCCGACACTTGATTAAGATCTGAGCTCTGTGGTGTATCCTCTCCAGAATCACAGCTCTCGTGTGGAGTGGAATCAATATTTGATTTCTTCTTTTAAGTTGCGCTCACTTAAATATTTTTGCCGCATAAATAATTTTTAAGACAGGTACAGATGCGCACAAGGTAAAAGTTATGAAAAAGTAAAACAGCTACTGAGACTCTGCTTTAGTGCACACATTAAATATTCTGTCTGAAAACAAACCAGTGCATTCATAATGTACTAACCTTTTAACAATAGCTTTGGAGATTACAACAACATATTTCCTCTCATGTTTTTGATGAGGCATTGCTGCAACCTCAGTTTTAAAGAGCTGCCTACAGTATTGCTTTTATAAATAGGTAGAAACAGTAAATTACAATGTTGATGCCATGAAGTACTTAGTAAAGATATGTTACAAATAGGTGATATATCAATAATCAATATAGAGGTCTAAACTGAAAACATATGATGAAATATATCATCAAAAACCTGAAAACATGATCGTTCTACAGTGTAATACATTATCTACCACTATAACAGAGAGTCATGGCTTTCCCTATTTGGGACAAGGTCAAGTTAATGTGAAGAACATATAAAAAAGGCCATCAGTAAACCTGCCTCATTATAAACTGTGCTGAAACACACCTTCACATAATACAGAATTACACATCGTCAAGAATATAGATTTATTTTCCACAACGTTACAGATGATGAATAATTGTTTTCATCCACTTGAATGCACAATTCACTCCAGAATGATCCGTAGATGGAGGATCAGAGTGTCAGGTCTGGGACCCGGAGCTCCTGGAACGCCGTGTGTTGACCGATTTTCACAGTGAAAGCTGAAAGGGTGAAAGGAGCCAATGATTGTCAAACACTGTCATGCAAATACGTGACCCTCTGTGTCAAGCACAGCATCAGTGATTACACACTGTTAGTATAAGTCAGTTACAGAATGTCAGCTTGTATATAATCACAGTCATATTTATTTAGGGAAATTTGTGCACTGAACTATAAAGTCAGAAAATTACTGAAATCCACAGCCTTTAAATTTATTTTGGGTGTTATTTTCTCATCTGCCATTTTCTGTTGGTTTGCATCATGGTTAAATTCAGAAAACATGCTCTAATAAACTATACACTGCCTGTTTACCCACCAAGCACTAAATCTCCCACAGACACACTAAGTGGCTGGTCAAGAAAGTCAAACATCTTGCGGCTATAGACCCAGATAATTTTCCCTTGAGTATAGATAGAGACTAAAATGGAGCTAAAGGAGTAGTCAATATTGGATTTAGATTGGTTAAGTAGAAAGCAGTTAAGTAAAACTTTAAATGGATGTTCATGTTTCTATCTGACAGGTCCATCTACAGCTATTCACTAACATGCATGGTTGTCTATAATGGATTGTCGTTGTGTATATATAGCTTGTTTTAGCCATCCTCAGTCCTTGAGTGGCATAAAATGAGCAGTCAGACTTTGTTTGATAAAAGACTTTGAGACTTTCTAATGCAAAAGCAGAACAACAGTGCACAGCAAGTGTTCCCAGTACTTTTTAACCGGAGACACTAAAAGAACAGGTAGGCAGACAGGAATCAGCTACAGATCCCATTACTAATCAGGCTGTGCTTAGGAGCACTTCGAGGTCATAGCACTTTATTGACTGGTCTTACGCCGTAGCAGTGCAAACAGCGGTAGGGATGAAGGAATTGAACAGTCACCGAGGTTTTGTCCTCCACTAGAATCAAGGCAAAATAAAGAAAATCCCACTTTTCTCTTTTTGTGTCATTTCTTGAAGGCCAAATATTTGTGAAGACTGGTACTTTAGATAGAGGTCAATACATCTTGTAGGTCAGAGGAGTGCGGCCCACTTCCCTGTAAAGGCAGGGATAGAGAGGGTGGATATCCTAGGACAGGGCAATTACTAATATGTCTGGTGATTTTCCTTCTTTGACGTGCAAAGCTATTACTCTGACAAGGCATGTGACAAGTCAATACCACACAATATAACACACACTCTTGCACAAGCCCTACATTTTTTTTCCCTCCAGTGTTCATAAGGAGTTTTCAGAAATCATCTAATGTCAAACATTCTAACCACCCTTCTCCCATAAATGACTGTACAGCCATATGAACAACTACCCAGAGCTCATTATCAGCATGTATTCAAAATTTATGTGTCATTATTTATTGATTCCCAACCAACAAACACTGCCAGTTGTGTTCTCTGAAATAGAACCAGGACACCTCCACATCTCCGCTGTGTGTGATGTGAATTTTGCCCCTGTGTCATTTGTTGGCCACTTCAGTAGGGTGAGAAGAAGTTGAAATTTATTTTTAGTACTGGCATCATTAGCACTTTTAAGACACTGTTGATTCAGCAGCAATTAATTTTAATTTCCAGGCATGTTCTTAGTTAGCTGCATCCAAATACATTTTTTTAATCCATCAGACTATTCAAGTAGCACAAAAGAGAAACAAGAAGACTGGAGAAAATCACAGTTGTAATTGACTGAATGCTTCTTTTTTTCTTTGCAAACCTTCCATTTGGCATTCAAAGTTGTTATTTCTGTGGGGCAGCTTCTGAATAGCTGCATCACTCTCATTCAGATAAGGTTTAATTTTGTTTGGGTTGGATTATAGCTGACATCCATATTCTTAATCATGAGCACAAAGCTGAAAAACTTTTGAGAATAACTGAACAACAGCACAGCGCCCCATTTGAATTGTAGAAAAATCGATGATGTGGGAGATGATTCGGAGGACTGGAACCAGGCATGGCTTTAGTTGTTTGTAATCTGTGGCATGGCATTCTGGATGTTATCCCCCTTGCATGTAATGTGGAAGGATACAGCAATCAGCACCCTGTCTGTCCGTCTGTCTGTCCATCATAATGTTGTTTACTGAGCATAACTGGAAAAAGCATTCAATGTTATTTTCATTACATTTGTTGATGTTTTGCACTAGTGCCTTTCCCTGTTTTGTCTGTTGTCCATTTATGTTGTCTGTCATGCTCTTTGTCACCATTTGCTCGCCAGAGAATAACGAGAAAAGTATTTGAGAAATTATTCAACTCTGTTGTCAGTAGACAAACCCTACTAAACTAAGCTAACGTTACAACTGAAATTGTTCCATCCATATGTGATAGTGTTTGTTCTAAAAAGTGTAGCTGTTCTGAATCGTGTTTCTGACATGTAACATGTCATGTCACCAAGGTCATTATGATGCTGATAATACTAGTATAATGTGCTGTATAGCAGGGGGTGTTAAACTCATTGTAGTTCAGTTCAGACCAGTGAAATAATAGCATAATCACTCATAAATAACATACCCAAATTTTTGTCTTTTTTCGAGCAAAAAATAACAATTACATTATGGAAACGGTCACATCTACAAGCTATCTTTTCATAAAAATAACCTGAACAATGATGAAAAACCTGAAAGTCTATCAGAAGTGCAATTTTATCATTTATTCATCTGCATTACAGATCGCTGGCACAAAACATAATCATAAACATAATAGTGTTAGAATTTTGGTGTTTGGAATTTGGAGTTTTCACTATTTATAGGTTATTGTGCTATTACTTTACTGGTCTGACCCACTTGAGATCAAACTGGGCTATATGTGGCCCCTGAACTAAAATGACTTTGACACCGTTGATTATTAACGTCTTCTGTGTAATTTCGACAGTTTGCAGATTCAACTTGTGGGCAAGATTGGAATCTTTGGCCGTCCGGTTTTGGCCTGGGGGTCGTATGTTTGACACCAGTGCTGTATAATGCTGCTGCTGTAGAGTACGGGAAAATTGGGACACAGCAGCATTGGGAGATGGGTGTGTCCCTCTAGGTGTATTGTATGGCTAAATGAGTATATTGGTCTGAATGCGGCACTATCGCCTCACAGCAAGAAGGTCTTGGGTTTGAGCTCCACATAGAAAGGGCCCCCTCCCGGCCAGCTGCTTCCCCCTGCGTGGGCGCACTGCTGCATACTCTCCAGATCCTCCGGCTTCCTCCCACAGTCCAAAGACGTGCACCTCTGAATTGCCTGTAGGTGAGTGTGGTTGTTCGTCTCTATATATCAGTCCAGTCCAGTCACCTACTTTCAGCTGGGATATGCTCCAGCCCCTGCACAACCTTCCAGAGGATTAAGAGGTGGAAAATGGAAAATGAATGAATGAGTGAATTGATGAACACATGCCTACAGCTGCATGGGTTGAGTGGACTTTACATTTTGGTCAAGTGCTTACTATTTTTTCTGCATATTTATTTATGTATTGATGATATTTTATTTAATAGACAAATGTATTGATAGCTTAGAGGTGGTTTCTTTAACAGGGCTTGAACTGGATATGTTGACTACTGGGTTTATTCACAGAAAAAAAAAAAATACAGTGGACATCACTCCTTAGCCCATAAGCCTTGGCTACATTGCAGAAAATGTCACTTCTTACAAATCACATAATGGATCTCCAGAGCATGCAAGCATTTTCAGAATGATATGAAACCGATCAATCAGTTTCCCATTACGTGGTAACCTGTTAAGTAGAAGATCACATTCAGATAAGTCGAGCTCTGCAGTGATAATTCAAAATGGGTAAACTTGTTTGATATCACACAATTGGAAGCAGATTGGCTGCGATGTTGCCTTGGGGTGCTGAGCTGAATCCACAGTTTAGTGTGTCTCTGGAAAAGGCTTGAGGAAAGGCTTATTTAGGCACCATGACACACAGAGTGAAGTAGGAGGCATAGGATAAAGAAGCTAATCTTGTCAGCCTAAAGCCGGCTCCTCTTTCTGAATAACACTGCAGTTTGGTATTCTTTGTCCTGGCATTTAAATGGAAATATTATGAGACGGGGGCCTGTTGAGGAACATTTCACAGCTGTCTTTGCCCTGAGAGAAAGCAGACAATTTGGCATTAAGCATTCTGCAAATGTGCTGCATGTGTTTATCTGTTCTAATGACCTTAAGAGTATGGATATTACCAGAATACTAATCACCTGTGTGCACTGTGTTACTGCTTTGCATCCAAATAGCTATGCAGGCACAACATATATGTAGTCATTTTTTATACTTCCTGTCTGTTTCTTTATAAATAAAATATTGTAAAGCAAATGTGGAAAAATGCTACTATGAATGAGATAATAAAAATGTCTAGCCAGCCAGAACCCCCCTGTCATCACATAATGGAGGATACAATTAGGTTGATTTCCAGACATTAAAGTGTAACATGTTTGTATGTTGTAGCCACATACAGAGGGTGTGCAAATAACTGTGTGTGTGTGTGAGTTAAACTATGCAGAATGTGTTGCTGTTGTAACTGTTTAATTTGAATAAATCAGATGTAGCTCTATTTAGATAATAATTTGCAACACGGTGGGAGAACAGCTTCTGTTGAGCCACGTGGCTGTAAAAAATAAAGAAAATAATCTTTTGTTTTTGCGCTGATACTTTTGTCAATATTTTTTTTTAATTACAAGATAAATGGTTTCCAACAGAGCTTATGCACTGCTAATATTTATAAGTATTGCACCATTTTTAGCTTTTGGCAGATTTAAAGTTCCGTAAAATTGTGGCTGGCACGGCTCATCGTTTTGAAAGGTAGGATAAGCTGTAGGATGAGGAGAAGATTTATACAGGCTGCTTGACGTCGGCAACCTGTGTATGACTGATTTATTCTCACGCTTTTGTTTTCCAAAAGTAGAGAGACAGAGGATTACTAACCAACCTGCTGGCAGTAATATTAGAGTACACAGTACACAAACGACATCCATGACTATGACGTTACATACGCTGTTTAGTTAGATAGTGGCAAGCAAATACTGTGGTTATAAAATTTTATCCAGTGTAGAATGTCATTGTGTATTTAACTTAAACTAAAATAGTTTCAGCACTTGAGGTTATCACTGTTACACTAACTGTAGAATAAGATTATATACACTGTTGTCCATGAAGTTGGAGTAACATATTTTTACCTCTCTTCATGAAATGATTGTGACTGTGATTTATTCGTGATGGATAAAGTGTAACTGGGCCTCGGTATGTAATCATTGCACTTTGTCAAAAGTGATTACTAGTGTGTATAATAGGAATAAAAAGAGGAATGTGTCTGAAAGCAACAGTGTAGTTTATACTTAACCCATTAAGACCCAGCGCTGCTTTTATGCCAGTTCCCAAATGACATTTTCTCTATATGTAACCTTTCTTAAGTGATTTATCACTCTTTATTTAAAATAGTATCCTCTGTATTTTGTATTTTATCAGTACAAATCAAATATTTTCCTGTATTTAATTTACTGATCATGAATATGGTCATAAAGCTCAGATTAAAGTCGACAGTTATTATATCAAAAACTGAGAAAAAAACTACAGAAAGAGTGTCTTTTTCAATAAAATACTTCATTAACTGAACATAAACCCAGTGTGTTCATCCACTGTCATTGATCAATGCCAGTGAATCAATGTTGTAGAAGATGACGGTGTTTCCACAGTAACTACAGAGCCTCTGAACGTCCAAATGGGTCGTATCTGATGACCATGAAAAGATGACAAACTGCATTTTACGCCAATTATTTACATGTATTGATAGAATTAGTTGTTCAGAAGTTATTAAACATTTTACACCAGTAGATGGTTTTGGTCAGTGATGGATGTTTGGGTCTGTTTGAGTTAATGGTCATGTTTTTTTTCCTTGCCTGCATAGATCTTATTGCTGTTTTAAAAAGTGTGGTAAAATAACTGGACAT
Source organism: Apogon talboti (assembly GCA_037367365.1). Lineage (NCBI taxonomy): Eukaryota > Metazoa > Chordata > Actinopteri > Kurtiformes > Apogonidae > Apogon > Apogon talboti. Next base: position 29,210,493 of record JAPQRQ010000018.1, on the reverse strand, counting down.
GAGAAATGACAGTAAAAAAAGAGTCTACAAGCAACATTTATTCTTTAACAATAATAAAGAGAAGTATGTTTCACTGATCAGCCACAGGAATTGAAAATATCATTTTCTGCAACACTATTTTGGTTGGTGTGGACTTTATTTGAGTGTAGATTAGCTGAAGTCTTTGACCCAGCTTTACTGTTAAACCTTGCCCTTACATAACCTCACTCTGTTCAACCTGACCTGGATCATAAATATAACAGGCGCACCAGGCCACAGTTATTTGCCATTACGGTGGCTGAAAATTCAGCAAGTTAGAATCATTTGCTACTATACCTTGTGTTAAATTTATGTAGTTTCGTATATATTTTTTCTTTTGTCAGTGTTTACACCATCAGCTTGGTGTGGGAGCAGTTGCTGTAGCTAACACTTTATTACAAAAGCCGCAAACAAAAGTGGTGAACTACACAAAGACAAACCGCAGATCCATAAAAAAATCCCTATAAAAACCCATCCGACAGAATATTTATTAACCTCAAAAGTGTATACAGTAGCTATTGATACATGGGTTCATTTTAAGACACTGCAACCTACCCTTTGCTGGGCATGTATTATTCATGCATTTTAGCAGCACAATAAGCAGTTTGTAGATTTCAGGCTGCCAATCATTGCCATTCTTTAAGTGGTCTGGCTGCTCATTGAGTGGGAGATACATGAGGGTGGGGTACTCCATCACTCTTCTCCTCTTCCACTAAAAGGCTCTGACATATCTCCCTTGAGGCCTACAGCCAGCCCGGTGCTCTCTGTACACAACTTAATGGTTGCTGTCACTGCACAACTCATCCATGATACCCTGAGCAGCAGCAACCCAATTACCAGGTTTTTGAAGACAGTTTTGATATACATGTTACACTGAAGCCGTTTTACGCAATGAATGTCATATAGTTTTGGTCAAAGCTCAAAAACATTCCCCTGCAGAAGTGTTTATATGTGACAAAGCATTTCTGAGTTGGCAAATAGACTCTGGATACTCTGTAACTTTATTAAAGTTCGGTCTCGTTTCTACCTACAATAATTTGGGCATATGTGTTATTTATTTCCATCCATCTTCTAAGCCGCTTTATCTCTGAGAGGGTCACGGGGGTGCTGGAGCCTATCCCAGCTACCTATGGGCGAAGGCGGAGTACACCCTGGACGTGTCACTAGTTCATTGCGGGGCTGACAGTGGTGGCTTTTCCCATTGGACATATGCGCAAAACTTTACCCATATTTACTAAATGTCGAAAAAAAACAGAAGTGCGTAATGTTGGTTTTTCCATTAAATCACAAATGCGATTATTTGTTTATTTATTATCGTGAGATGTCACGAGAAGCCATTCCATAAACATGACAACGAACATAAATATCACGTTGATTTACAGATATATTCAATATTATTATTATATATTACCCCTCTATCCTGTACTAAATTCAAAAATGATTTGGTTTCTGGTGTGTCCACACATACCGTGCCATGTTTGTTGTAAATCTCTTCTTCTTCACTTGTTGTAACATCCGCCTACAACAGTTTTTTTTGTTCATGTGACTCTAGTTGCGGAAAAAGGTCTTTCCATTGCAGTTTTGCGTGATATAGCAATTTCACTATGGCTGAAAAACCACCTCTTGCCAGTGCAAAAACTTTTCATTGAAAAACATGAGTTTTGGCGAAATTGTCGTTTTTCCATTAGGCAAATTTTTACGCGCAAGTTACACAATCTGAGGGTCAATGGAAAAGCAACAATAGCGAGACGAACAACCAATCACTCTCACATTCACACCAATGGACAATTTTAGCTTTACCGATTAACCTATTAGTACATGTCTTTGGATGGTGGTAGGAGGCCGGAGTACCCGGAGAGAACCCCCCACAGATTCGGGGAGAACACGCAAACTCCACACAGAGAGGTCTTGGTGTTGGAATGGAACCCAGGACCTTCTTGCTGTGAGGCGACAGTGCTAACGACTGCACCACTGTGCCTCACTGTGTTATTTATTTGTAAACTAATAATTATTTTGGATACAGAGTTGACAGTAACAGCATCTACATAAGTTATTTTATTATAATTTTTGGAGTCTAACTGACCAAATACCAATGGCCAAATAAAGACACTCTAAGTCTCTGGTCTGAATTCAGAGCAGTTAGATTATTTGTGTGCTGTACCTTCAAATAGCCGTCTTGGGGACTGCTCTGGTCTGGATCAATATCCAGTTAATTTCTGGCCACACTCTGATCCTTCAGCAGTGGCTCATACATAGGCCTCCTCTCCAGGGAGAAACTGTCGATGAGCAGGACACCCACTGCGGCTGTGGGAACAGATCAGGACACTGAACAAACTTGATGACGTTTTGTACATCAGCAACCAAGGATTAGTCTATGTTAGCTATTTCTGTGTTAAACAATTGATTATTTGAAGACTGACACAATGAGATAAGACAGTATTAGTCTTATGCATCTACAGTAGTGTATCATGATGTCTGGGACAAAGGAATTCTTGTCTTTACAATAAATTCAGTTACATCCTCAAAAAGCTGGAATATAAAATCATTATTCAACGCCTATTCATGTACAGTATATGCAGCTGTCATGAGCTGAATCATTACAGTCCATTTGCTATCAAAAGTTAAAAAAAACTTTCAGAAGACCTGTCTGGAAAAAACCTCTCAAGCAATTAAAGTCCCTTCACCATAATTAATCACCGGAATCCATTATTTCTGTCTTCACTGTGTGGTTAGACGACAACAAAATAACAGCTTTCCATAAGCCATACATGTAGGTAGGTGCTTCTGTCACCCTTAAATATATTGTTTTTGTCAATTAAAAAAAACAGTTTAGCACAATCAATTAAATTTGTTTGTTGTTGAAATGTTATGACAATCAGAAACATATAATCCATCAAAAAAATAAATACATTTTAAAAAGTTGGATTTTGGACCTTCTTGCCATTTCTTGAATTTGTTGTCAGTAGAATTTCTTTCTTAATTTTCTCTTTGTGTTATCTTTGAACTGAAAGCAGGTTACATCTCTTTATTGGCAAGTGTGGGTGAAGTTCCATATTGCAGCCAACAGAACAAACATTCTTCTCCTTTCCCCCCGAAGATATGTAATTAATGTCTGACTCTTAAAATAATATCACACACCACTGACAAAATGTGGGATTTTGCAGAAATGTCATTACTGATGTTCTTTTTGGTGTCACACCTGACTCCATGTCACAGCATCTACAAACTCCTAAAAAGACTGATATTTGAAGATTTATAATAATAATAATAATAATAATAATAATAACATTTATTTATATAGCACTTTTTACATAAAGATTTCACAAAGTGCTGTACAATAAAATCAGAAGTAAATTACATGTACATATACACAGCACAGAAGTGATAACTTCATTAACACCACATTGGTAAGGATGTGACAGTCACAAATATAACATCCCTCCAACATCCTAATTAAGATTTCAGCCTTGATGTCATAATTTAATTTTGTATAATTCAAGCCTCACAAACTCAAAGATTTGGAGAAAGAGAAAGATACCGAAAGAAACGGTAGGTAAGTAACACCAGCATTCTGCATTTGTCAGCAGCATTAACCAAACTGTATGACGGAATTTGCGACAGTGAATACAACAGGTTTTGCAACAAGGCTTATTTGCAAATAAAGGGGACAGTTATTCAATCTACATCCACCACTGCTCTCCATATTTCTATCAAGAATATTTGAAAACATATTAAATGCCACTTTTAGTTTCTGTGATGACGCAGTTATCTATTTCATTCAGTCGTACAAACTGGTCTGGTTTTGATAGTATTCAGTCTCATTTAACTCAGCTTAAACTGATGTTAAATGCAGACAGTAATTATCTAGTCTGCCTGGTTAATGATCAGAAATTGTCTTCCAAGCCACACAATGAGGGTCATACACTTCTTCTTCCGGAACAAATGTTGTTTTGTCTTTCATACCAAGGAAACACCTACTGTCATTTCTGCCAGATTACAGTGCTGCTATTTACGATTGCACCTAAATAACACCTGTTGGATACTGTACATGGTTGTGTTTTACTGTTTTATTAATGGCCGTGGTAATCGTGTTCAATGCCGTTGCTAACTCTCCTTCTCTGTATGTCTGCAGACTCTCACATTGGTTGGTTTTTATTTATAAATCTCTCCTTGGGGTGCTTCCATTTTATCTTTGTACATACATATGTAAAAACTAAAAGCACTGTGGTCTGTGCTTCCAGAACATTCTACAGATGATAGATCCTAGAGTTGGGACAGAGTTAGGTAAACTTTTCACACACTGCCCCTTCCTTCCTCATGGAATAATTTACAGAAGGACCTCAAACTGTCAGAACTTGTTACTTTGGGGGAACTTAAGGCTATTTTAAAGACAGGTGAATAATACTCTTGGTCAATGTGATTGCTTCTAAATTCGCACTGAAATCACTCTCGAACTCATCCTTTATTAATATTAAATGATCATTTATTGTATATAACTAGATAGTGTATTTATTTGTAGAGTATTGAAGCTGTTTGTTTCTGATGTTTTTAGAATATGTGGCCAGATTACTCTTGGAAAAGAGATTTCTAATGTCACTGAGGATTCCACTTTATTAAATAGAGGAGATTTATGTATTTTGTTCCAAATGTATAAATACTCCCCATTTTGTGCTTGTGCTATCTGGTCCTTTATGAATTACACAATGTTTTAGGTATTTTAACTGTATTTTATTCTGACCTCGATCATTATCTTTTAATGGTGACATCATGAAATTAGATCATGTTT
>JAPQRQ010000018.1:29160201-29180749 GCA_037367365.1 Apogon talboti | reverse complement strand
TGTGTGTGTGTGTGTGTGTGTGTGTGTGTGTGTGTGTGTGTGTGTGTGTGTGTGCGTGTGTGTGTGCGTGTGTGTGTTTCATCTTCACTGTGTGTCAAAAAGCTTCTGGGCTCCAATTTTGACAGCTGGTGAGACAGTGTATTGTGTGTCCTATTCTGGGCTCATTTGCTCGCCTTTATCATATTACTTCCATAGGAACTTTAAAGGCTCCCTGAGGTTTTTTTGTGTGTGTGGGGGTGTGTGTGTGTGCGTGTGCGTGTGTGCGCGCGCACTGACATGGGGTTTGCTTTGAAGTGCAGAATAAAGAAATATATAAGCTTTTGTGTCTGGTCCATGTGTAGACACAAAAGCTCCACACCACTCCACTCCACTCTTCAGGCGACCTCCAGACCTCCAACATGTGTTTGCACACTAATGCGCCAAGGTGCGCATTACAGAGGAAGCAAGCAGAGGACAGTATGCGCTCCTGGATGCGAGCTGCTGAAGTCGCAGCCACTCCACTCCATGTTTTGCCCTGCCCTTGTGCGCTCTGCTCGTTGTGTCTCCGTTTGCATTCCGCCTGCCTCACACTGACACAAACGCAGAGGCTGCTGTGTGGAGCTGGAGAAGTTGACGGCGTATATAAAGCACCAGGTAGCAAGTGTCTCTAGAAACGGATTTGCAATCGGACTCTTCTTTTTTTTTCTTTTCGTGGGGATGAGAGACGAAGCTTTTGCAATGAAGCGGACGCACCACTACCTAAACTGAGGAGTGTTTATATTTTTTATTTTTTTAAAATTTTTATTTGTTTATTATGGACATCTGACATTCTTGCTTCACTGGAGAAACCCTTCCACCAGCCTCCTGGATTTGTTTTTATTATTATTTTTTTGTATCTGACGGACGGTGAACTATCTATTATCAAGGATTTCACTGATGTATGCGATGTGGAGACTGCAAGTCGCCTTATGTACTCTGTCGGTGCTGTCCCTGTCATTCGGTGGTGAAAGCAAAGCGCGGAGCTGTAGCGAGGTTAGACAAGCTTATAACGCAAAAGGATTCAGCCTTGTCAATGTACCTCATCAGGAAATATCAGGTAGGCGATGCCGACAAATCACTGCCCACGTTTCATCCCCATCAGCACGTGTCATGTCTTGTTTTTGTCCGTATCAAACAATAACGACGTTTCCTGAAGTGTTTGTTCTCCTCCAGACCTCTGAGCATTTAATACACACTGTATTTCCAACTGCTGTCACCTCCGGTTTTTATTGAAGCAACCCATCAAAAGTCTGTGCGAAACCATACTATTGTACGCCGTGGGCTCGACTCCGCCACGGCAATTGTCCACAATAAAGCAGTGCAATAAAGTGTTTTGATGCTGCGTTAAACTAATCTTACAGATCTAAACCTCTGGGATGTACAAAGTCCATCCCCAACCTGATCTAAGATGAAACAGATGCTTCTTTTATTTATTTAAAAACATGAAACAGATCCCAGACACTGGATTTCAGATCAATATTAGCAGCAACAGTCATATTTGTTTTCATAGAATCACACACTTTTTTTTTCTCTATATGTTTAACACTTAGTTAGATTGTACTTTTTTAGTCTTAAAACACTGGGTGTAGTCTGGTTAAAATACCACCCAAATTTGGTCAAATGACTCACAAACCCACTTCACCTGTTTTTGCTGTTTTGCCACTCACTGTGTTGCATTTCCTCAGGGAGGTGACTTCACCTACAGGTTACAGGAGCACATCCAAGACCATAAGAGCAACCCCAGAATCATATGTGATACATCAGTGTGTAATGCACTGGAAGTCACATAAATCTGAGGTCACGGATGCACAAAATAGTCTGTAAAAAAACTGTCTCAGCACCAAATAGATCCTCATCAAACCCAGCAGCTTGTACCTGTTGCTCATATTCAACAGAAGATCATGGAGCATGTTGTGTATTTGGTTAAATAGTGAATGCTGTTTACCAGTAGGGGGCTGTATGAACCCAGTCCGAAGTACTCCCTTTGCTTGCTGTGTGTTTTTTTTTTCTTCGATATTCCTCACGGCTGCAGCTTAGGTTTTAATTCATGCTCTTTGGTAGAGCAGAGATATGGGGTTTTATTATCTCTTGTGTGGTGGTAATCACATTTATGGTCAAAGCAGCAAAGGAGATTAGTCAGTAAACATAGTCTGCTTCATGAGAGGGAAGAGGAGAACCAGAGAGGGCCTGAAGTTAATCCCTCAACTGCTCTTACAGACAAAATAGAGATACTGTATTAGTAATTGGCAGTGTCAGCCTGTAATAATCACAGAGCCACCTTATTGGTTTTAACATGGTTTTGGCTAGATGGGGATATGATAGTCTTATTCTGGATTGAATTGTGTGTAAATGGAAGTCTGCTCCATTTTCTTCCATCCAAGGGACTTCCACTATGTCTGCATATACATACTATATCTACTATATCTATTTCTGTCTTTTACCAAGTTTATCTTGTATAGGTATATTGTTGGAAGTTTTCAGACGCATAAGGAATGTGCAAAATTTTTCATCATAAACTTCAAATGCAAGTTGTTTATAGCGTCAGTATTATTTATATTTTCTCATTTCTAATATGACACAAATACATGAGGTCAAATAGACATAAAGTCTTCTGGTGCAAAAGTAATAGTTCATTATCCAACAGTGCTTCACACAGTGTCCTGCTCTTTTTCTCATCTGCAAAGAATGACTTAGTCTTGCACAATATTTCTAGTGTGGTAACTTGAGCATGGTTGATTTCACAATTTTTCATGTTTGGATTATAGAATTGATTTTATTGCGTTCTATAATTTTTTTTCCTTGAGACAGTATTATGGACTGTTTTTGATCCATTTGACAGATCATAAAAACTGGAGTTTTCCCACAGTTTTTCTTGGCATACCGCTACAGTCCAGATTCCAATCACACATCAAGAATTCATTTTGAGTCAGATAACTAAGTTTTTGTACTTGGAAGTGCATTTATTTAATCATTTCAAGTTCCAGAATTTTGTCTCGTATTAACATTCCTCACTTGTTCAGGGATTTCATTTCAGAAGAACATATTCTTGACGTTTGACAGGAGTAATAGAACTGACTGTTTTTCAAGCTGTGATCACATCCTATTCACTTTTCATGTACAGTGTGTTCACAATGTGTAATTGGATTTTGTTGTCCCAAATAACCTTTGCATAAATACAACAGAGGTTAGATATAGGCCTCAGGAGATGGCATAGTAGAACGTACTCAATTATGCCTAATTAGCTATGCTAATACAAATGTGTGGTGAGCTGCACGAACGGAGTTAGCGCTCATCCCTCCATCATCTGCTATGTCATGCTACTGCTGTGCCTCTGGATACAAAACACACAGGTTTAATACTTATGCAGAGGTGGCTACTTGAGGTTGTAAGCTCCAGTTTGCATAAGCTAATTATTTTGACAGCTCTCTGCCACAGAGAATCTGAGTTACATTATTCAAGAGGTGACAAATACAGATATGTTTATACAGATGTTTGTTTTGCATATGCAGATACCACAGACTTTATTATCAAATCCAGACATTAAGTTTAATTAATGTTAAATTGCATGCAACCAAAAATTAATTGAATTCAGATATTTCTCTAAAAGAAAATAAAATAGACTTGCAATTTACATAAAAATGAGTGTTTGATGGTGAAATCATCAGTATAAGTTACTTCATTTTCCTCATCATTTTCACTAGTGCTTTGCTCAATCCTTTTCCATACACTAATATTGCAGCAGTGTTTCTATGTGTCTGAGTGTCACATGGCTTCTTAGTGGGCATTTTGAACATGGTAGTTTGTGTGCCATTGTCATGTTGGCCTTTTTGGAGCCAGAAATGATGATATTTGGACAAAAGGAATAAAGTTGCTCCAGAACAAGGGGTCAGCGCAGTCTGCAAGGGGTCATGGGTGAGCCGATGTTAGCGCCCGCTGACTCAGTAAAACTTCATCAAGCACTAGGTTGAAATAAGTTGAAGACCTTGTCAGTGAAACTTACAAACCATTACTATACTCCAGCTGTCTGACAGGAAAAAAACAAGTTATTCAATAAAAAGAAGGTGTGGAAGTCTGACACAGCAGCGAGCTGTCAGTCAAAGCCCAGCACGAAGGACACCAAAGCTTCTATTCAACACGAGATTCTATTAACAAGATTTAGAGGTGGACCACTGGATCACTTAGTAGAGGCTCCAAAGAAAACTAATGCCACCAGGATGACTGAAAATATTATTATACATACATGATGTTATGAATCAATGTAAAAATTAAATGTTGTTCATTTCCATTATTTCCAAGTGGCAAAGATATTTTTCCTGGTTGTAAATGTTGATTGTTCACAGATAATGTATGTCATTCCTCTGAGTCCATTTTCAACATGACCTGGTTTTGGTATCAGTGTTTTTGAACTGATTTATGGTTTGGTTTAGGCAGTGAATGTCCTTGGTTAGGTTTGGCTTAATACTGAAAAAGTCTGTAAAGATGTGATGAAAAATAACTCATGATACATTTAATAATATTTCAACAAAATCTATTTGTAACCCTTATCGAAGTACTTTTTTATTGCGTACACCCAAAAATATAAATAAATAAATAAACCTGCAGGAGCTGGAATGTGAATACCAGTCTCAGGTGCCAATGGAAAAAAAACAAAACACTGGATGCTTTAGTGACAATTAGTATATTTTCCCTGCAAAATCAGAAAGTGTTTTAAAATTTGGGTTGAAACTTAGTTTTATATGAATTGAATTTCTGCAACACAGAAAATTTGCAAGCATACTTAAAATGCTCAATACACTTATTTTTCAGCGCCTGTGTGTTTATGCTAATAATAACCCTGTTCACAACTACAAATGTTTCACTTGTAAAAAGCTTGTCAACAGTCGCCTGCTGCCTTGGAGACACTTAAATTTATTTGTGTGGTTTCACCATGAAAAGATGCAACGTTTGCGCAGCAGTAAAACACTTTTTTTCCACTTTCACTGGGGCACTTTGCAACTTGTCATCATAGATATTTGGAGCTTTATTTTGGTGCTGAAATAAGTGTTTGGCATTGGTGTTGAAACAAAATAATTGACATTATTAGCCGACTTGGACAGAGGTCAACCAAACTCCCCACATCATTGATTAAAAGAATACTACTGTCTCTTTTTTGCCTGAGGATTGTGGAGTGCCTCCGTCGACTTACAGCGTATGAGTAGTGGGAGGCAGAGACCAGTGAGAAAAATCTGACTGGCTTAAGACTAGTTTTCATACAGTAAGATGTTCCCTGGAAAGCTGCCAGAATTCTTTACAAAGAGCAGGTGGGTAGGACAGAGTGGTGGTGCAGAAATACTCTATGTGGGGTGAATCTGAGAAATGTCTGAAACTGGCTGCTGGACAACTTCATTACACTACACCAGGCTGAGTCTGTGATTCCCCTGCTCCTGTTGTCAGTATACCATTGCATGGTGCGTTGAACAGCAGTCAGTTGAAAGAAGAAGAAGAAAAAAAATCATCGTTAAGATCACCTCTATTCATGTGTCAGACATTAGTTATAGTGTCACACACACGCACATACACGCACCCCTACACACACACACACACACACACACACACAATGCTGCATGATTGTCAGCCCTTTGTTCACAAGCAGAAAGGCTCCTGAATGCTTCAGTCAGGCCTTGCCATGAAGCTCTTGCTCTGAGGCTTTGCTGTTAATATCAACATCTACTTACACAGTGCAGCTGGGATTCTCTGGGGTGGACTCGGCTCTTTGCTACAGCTTTGAAACAAAATCACTTGATGTGCTGCACTTTTTATTAATGCAGTGCCCGCGTCTTATATTTCCTTTCTCAAGAATAACAATTACCTTTGGGGTTCATGCATAGCAACTTTAAAGAATATTATTTGATTTCTCTTAACAGAGCAGTTATTAGATGTTACACAATACAGCATAATTTTTCCTCATGTGAATTCCTGATGCTACAACCCGCTCCACTGTGCTCGACTGTTTGCAGGTTGTAAGATGCAGGCAGTTCCCCAATTCCCATAAACACAACCAGATACCCGATATTTACTGTTTGTACTTAAATGAATGTGAGGACCCTTGTGAACTTTTAGTACACCACACAGTTAATATTGTCAGCACAAAATAACCTAATTTATTTTAACATCGAAATCCAAAACTCCTTTGTGGTGAGATATACTTGATATCAATGCTACAACAAAAACATATCTGTCTTTGTCTATTAAAACATTGGCTATTGTGTTTCATATTACATATGTTGATTTAAGGGGTTTTTTGGTGCTGTTTTCCCCTTAGAGTCCTTTGCAGGAACTTGGCATATCAGCAGTGAAGATATTTAGCAGTATTCTGCACTGGCACACAGTCTGTCTCATCACTTCTTTCAGGAATATTCAGTGACATGATATAGCACTGAAAATGTGATGATACTCTTGTAATGCTCAACCTTTTGGTGTTGCGTCTCAGCGTGGTGTCATAAAAGTATGCAATCAACATTCCATTTTTTTACTCCTCTATTTTTAATTCAGTGTCTATGTAGGGTAGGTATGCAAAATAAATTTGGGAGTAATTTAAGATGCATTCACTACCAGATGCATAATCACTTAATAATGGAATGACATGAGACCTCGAGTGAAAGTGTGGGGATACCACTCTAAAAGCCCTAGCCTAGCAAATATCCATATAAAAATTCAGCGGGGCGTTTTTTTCCTTTTTTTCCACAACCCATTAAGATGCTCTTGGCTCTGCCAAATTGGAAATAAGTCTCTTGCCAGCCTGTATACATCTTCAGAGAGAACAGTTAATGAGATGTGAGGGAGATTAGGTTCTGTGTGTGCATATCTGTCCATGTGTGTGTGCAGCAGTTTAACTTCAGTTTGCAGGTCTTTCTTTGCTTTGCATCTCTATTAGGGCAGGAAATGACAAAGACTTTTTGTCTTTCATTTGGAAAGACACCATACGTGCACTGGATCATCCAAATGAGCTTGATTGTGAATCTTCCTGCTCTTGTTTTTTCACCTTTGTCAGACTTGGTGAATGAGAATGTGTCAGCCCTCGGTAAGCATTCATGCCTGAAATGCATATGGTCTGCAAGCTTCCTGGAAGCCTTTCTCAGCACCATGTATGGTGTTTTCTGAATAGTGTGAAAAGCCCCCGGCTAGTGTAGGAGACTGCTACAGCACTTTTTCCAGTTTTCAATCAACTGCTGGCCTAAATCAGTAATAGAGAGGGGATTAAGGATCTCTACTCTCTTGAGCCTTGAGAGGAACTAGAAAATAACAGCAAAAAGTTAAAGGAAGGATGAGATTGTGTGTTTAGGGATTAGTATGAAGAGGGATGAGACAGCACACGAAATAAGCAAGAAAATATACACATTTACTTAGTGAAGAAGGTATATGGGCACGGGGAGCATCCTTGACTGACCATGTGATACTATCATGACATGAGTGGTAACTTTGTGAGATGAGAGAGGAGCTCTGGGATATGAGCATAGAGTCAGATAGGATGTAATCCATCCGAACTTGAGGGATTAGTGGTTTGACCGGCTGTGTGTGTTGCACAGAAGCATCATTACATGCTCCACTTTATACTTATTTCTGCAAAAAGCATTTTGCTTGTCTTATGAAAAGGAAAGCTGCTGTATGTGGTAAAAGTCATATGCAGCATTCCTCTACTAGGAAATATCTTCCCCTGTGATTTCTGTAAGTGGGTAGGGGTCGTACGGAAATGTAGTAGAGAGAAGTGGGGGTCACGCTGTCAAGTAACTGTTGATTTGAAGGAATAGTAGTGGGTGGGAGTGAGGGGTTGTTTACAATTATTAGACAGCCTGCCCGCTAATGTCTGAGTGAGAAGACCCCAGGGATTGACCTAAAGCTATGTTTAAGATACTGTTTTCTACACAATACTAATCACTTCTGTTTTTGTCCTCTGGCCAACAGGGTGCCATTACTGTATGTATGTTAGAGAACTAAGGCGCTTCTGATGTTTATTGCATGGTCTTTCCCTTTGCCCATAGAGCATTTTTTGCCTCTGGAGGGTAGTCTCTGAATAGAAGTCCCAAGCTTGACATCAATGATAAGACTCTGTGACTTGAGAACCTCAGTGTGCCATGGAAAACCCCATGGGTATTTCATATCGAGGTGTCAAGGATGCAAATACATTTCACACAAGGGACTTTTTATTTTTGTTTTCCTGACACAGACAAGTACACATGGCTGAGGTAATTTGCTAAATAAGCTGCCCCTCAGAGATGTGCATGTAAACAAGCGTTAAGCACAGATAAACATGGTGAGCCAAAATTGTCATGGAAACATCTGATGCTGTCAACAAACACAGACAGCAATGGTAACATTGGATTTGACAGCCATGTTGTTGTTGAAAAAACATCAGTTTCTATCACTGATAGGTCTCCAAGTCTGTTTTCACTGTAGTTTAACCACGGGGGGGCTTTGATGTATCAAAATCAATAGTGCAGATGCTCCAACATGCAAGTATGAGCAAAGTCCCAGCAGTACATCAGTGGCTAACCCAAAGCCTGTGATCATTCAGTCTCTGCTCTAAATATAGTCATACTTTTGTATCTGAATTATTGAAGAAGGAAATTTTAATATTTGAGTACTGTAACACCTTAAAAAGCTCTGTTGGATATATAAAAGCAATCAATGCAAAACAGAAGATAAACTTTTAAGTAAGGCCTTGTGGTGCATTGCTGAGGAAGTCTTAAAATATGAACTTTGACCAAACCTGTTCAGTGCAGTTCAGTCAAACACTGGTGTATTTTCTGATTTTGGATAAGTTGTTTTATAGGAAGGTCTACGGGCTAATCCAAGCAGAATCTAGTTTAGTGTGAAATTAAAGTATGCTAAACACAGCATTCTTTAGCAAAAGAGTATACTGTAATTTAATACAACTTCAAACACTGAAGCATTATTATTATTATTATTATTATTATTATTATTATTATTATTATTATCCACTTCACATATAAGGGGCTTGGAATTGATCAATCATCAAGTCTGTCCATCATCATACTGTTTCCAGCATAAATGTAAAATCATTCAATATTTTTCACCAAAGTTATTACAGTTTATCAGTTAAGTGTTGAAGTTCTGCCATTCGCTGTTTTGTTCGTCACCCGTTTGCGTTGTTTGTCATGCCATTCGTCATGATTTTTCTGCTGGGAGCAGAACTAGAATACCATTGAGTATTTTCCAGCTAAGCTACCTGAGAAACTACTCCACTTAAACTAAGCTAACATCAGTAACAAGTACAACATTTTGACATCCAAAGGGATATGCCATCCCCCGACCTCTGGCTCTTGTTGCTGATTATAAAAGAAACTACATGACCTGCATCTAAGCAGCCTTATGGATCATGGTAATACATCCAGGTTTTTTTTTCCATTTTTTTTTTTTGCTGAGAAAAATAAAAACGCCGTAGGTTTTAAAGCTGTCGGTATCGACATTTATTTATTTATCCTTTATTTAACCAGGTAAGTTAGTTGAGAACTAATTCTCATTTTCAATAACGACCTGGACGTATAGAGACGAACAACCAATCACTCTCACATTCACACCTATGGCCAATTTAGAATACCCAATTAACCTATCAGTGCATGTCTTTGGACGATGTAGCCGGAGTACCCAGAGTACCCAGAGAGAACCCACGCAGACACGGGGAGAACATGCAAACTCCACACAGAAAGGCCCAGGACCCAGGACCTTCTTGTTGTGAGGCACGAGTGCTACCCACTGTACCACCGTGCTGCCCAAACATTAACTGAAAAATACTTGATTCCCAGTCTATAGACTTAATTTCCTTGTTGTAACCAAGTTATTGCAACATAACCTGAAATCAGCTACTGGACATGTACAGATCATCTGCTTCACTGTAGGTTTGAAAGCTGTCTACATCTACATCTACATTCATTAAAAATAATATGTTCAGTATCAGTACAATGGTGCCTGATTTATGTGTAAATGTAAAATGTATGGACACAGTTATAGCTCAAAAACAATCAGTATCTTGGTTATTGGATTCATGTAACACACTCTATAATGCCTAATAGAGTTCCCTTTTAATAGCATATTTATAGAGTGTTTTTCTCTGAAATGGTGACAGGATTGAGTACATGAAAGAAAAAAAATGCAATGTGCTTCTGTTAGATTAAGAATGGGTAAAGCTTTGTCTTCCTCTGTTACTTTTATTTCATATAAATGAGCTAGATTAACAAAGTTTTACTCGAGTTGTCAAACTACCCCCACAGTTGCACGTTCATTACAAGACTGTCTTGAACGTCCTACACTTGGTTAACAAAGCGCTGAATGGTTTAGCCCCAGATTACATGTCTGACATGCTCCCGGTATATCATCCTTGCAGATCTCTTGTCTCAGGATTGCCATCGCCTACAAATTCCCAGAACAATTCACATCTAGTGACAGAGTGTTTTTCTTTTTTTGTTGTTGTTGGGTTTTTTTTTTTTTGGTTTTTTTTTTACCAAAAACACTTTCTTATCTACAGCTAAGACTGTCTTCTTTTCAAAAATAACTAAATTATTTAAGACATTTTATTTTATTTAATTCAGCATATGAATAGATGTGTACATGTGATGAGCGGGCAGTAGCGGCTCGTCAGTAGAGGGCGCTAGGGTGCCACCCTACCTGTCTCACATGAAGAAGAAGATGATAGGAATTGCATACAATAATTTTACAAAAACATTCATATTTAATACATGATGCAGCCCATAAGTGCTGTGTATAATCTGTATTCAAGTGTAGTATAAAAATGTTTTTGGTTGCTTTGTGAGCAGTCAAATGACGCATGTTTTGTTTGGGGCGCGAAACTCTGCACCTGAGGGTCTCCGTTGACCATAAGAGACTCTCATTATACATGGCACATGTGCAGTAGACCCCCTCCAATACAAGAGATAGGAGAGGTTCAGGGCCCAAAAATTTGCACCCAAGTCCCACCCATAGGAGTAAACATTGCATCTGGAAAAGAATCAAGACCTTCTTCAGAAAAAAATACAACTTCACACAAGATCATTTAAACCAGGGATGCCCACCTTTTTTTGCCTTGGGAGCTACTTTTAAAATGACCAAGACAAAATTATGTACATCCACTATATATTAATATGTACATCAGTGGATATTCAGTAGGTAATACTTCCAATGTCTTTCCAGCGCCTTTATAGCTCAATAGGTAACATTACTGACTTTGATTTTTGGAGACCGGGTTTCAAAGCCTGTCAGCAGTGGTGGTAATTTCCCATTTAGATTAGCACATAGGCTAACTTCTACTGTTTAAACAAAATTTAATTACTATATTAAAATACTGGTGCATCTGCGTTGGCATGTCCTAATGGTGGTAAGTGGTTATAGTGCATCCGAAAACTGATTTACATACTGCGCCCCACCAATAAATAATTTCACCAGCCACCACTGTGTGTGGGTGTGTTTTGCCTGTAATGTGCTCTTACATTTGTGTTTCCAACTCTATCAAAAAAAAAATATAATCGCTCCATATGGTAATTGTGCTGTACAAATGAACTTGAACTTGAAAAATTGCACTTGACTTTCAACATTTCCCTAAAAAGTGCAATCAGTAGACTGTTATCCAGCCTCTTCATGTCGTCATCAGGCCTCAAAGCTGCATCTAGAAATCTCTCAGATGAATACAGCTGACGAAAACGGCTCACCAACCCAGAAAACAATAGAAAAGTGCTGTGCCGTCTTTCGATACACATTAGTCGCAAATTGTATTTTCAAAGTGTGGAAGTTGTTAACTAACAAGACATGCAAGGAAAGCATGTTGTCCCCGTAATAAATTAGGAAATTAATAGTGATTACACGAGTTCATGACCCAGTTTAGTGTGATCTCGTTTGTGGCTTTGAGGTGGAGAGACTAATTGGAGATCATTATTATTTTTATGTTAATGCAAAAATGTAGAGGGCTGATCTTAACCCCAGGTCAGATTTCTGGGCTTTAATTAGAACATTAAATAATAGGTTTTGCAGTGAAATGCCTTGGGATATAATGACACTCGTGCATGTGTCAGAGGTCTGCTACGTGTTCATGCACCTCATGTTGCTTCATTTCCTTTTTACTCTACACTCCGTTTCTGTCACTTAGTGTTTTGGAAAATCCATAATTCTATTAGTCTAAGTGCATTTTATAATGGAAATGATTAACTTCTGTTTAAATAAAAAAAGACTTATTTAAAAGGCTGATTGCAGTATACGAGAAAGGGGAAGCAAACGTATTTTCCTGTTGAAAGAATCTTTAAGATATTCCATTTACTTAATAATATAGTCCTTTCACTGGCGGTTTTCTGCGTGTGTAGGAGTATTGTATTCATTAAAACTGACTTGTAATAAAGAGTGTTGACTGTATGAGTGTTGCAAAGCTACATGAGAAGTCATGTAGAGCTAAAGAAGTACAGCGGGGGGTAAAACAACAGTTCATTTAAATCACCTATCCTTTTGGCTGATGGGAGTGCAGAGCAGTCTTGCAGGAAAAGCTATCTAGGCTCACTGGGTTCACCTCATTGACTTGGAGGGGGCCCCGCATCTCCAGGGAGTCTTCCTGTCATGACAAATGTGACAAGCTCATATAACCTTAATGGCAGAAAAAGGACCGGTTTCAAGTCCTGTCGGTGTAACAATGTCAATGAGGCTTGACAAGAATATCTCCATCCTCTATTGGCAGTTTCATTAAATCAAGGATTGTTAGAAGAGAGGTTTTTAGAAAGACTCATTGAGATGAATGGGGTGACAAGTCCATGTCCAGTGTTTACATCTTTTGGGAGTTTGAATTTCATCAAATGTCAATGGAAACATCTGCCATTATGATGCTTCCTGGCATCCTTGTTCTTGGGCTCCTGGAGGGTGCTAGAATCTGAAAGGAAGCCAGCCTCATCTTGTGCTCCCAGAACCCTGCTGTTCCCTGTCCCCTGGGTAAGCTGCCAGTAAATGAGTGGGCTGGTCATCTCACACCCTGGGGCTCTACCTCAGGGCTCTTCAGACCACCAGCTGTTGTGTTTAGGACTGAGTCATGCACCAGTTAGCCTGAAGAATCCAAAGCATAAGTGGGAGCCTTTAACCTTCCCTTATGCTTCGTTAAGGAAGTGTTTACTAAAAGCAAAAAAAAAAAAAAAAACATTTTCAGGGTGGCATTAGTCTGTGTAGTGATTGGTCAGTCAGTCCAGAGTTTTGATCTATCCGTTCATGGCTGGTGTTTTCAGCTGCTGGACATAAACTGCACTGTAAGTGTTATCATCATTGGTAATCAGGATGAAGACATGGTGCCATTGTTTTATAAAGTGTCATTGATTGTAGTTGCACCATTTCACATTTTTGTCCTTGTCAACCTTTAACCCTTTATAAGGCACTCATAGAAAAACTCTGAGATTCAAAATTACAACCTTAGTGTGTTATTGCACACACTTTTGTGAAATTTGTCAACCTTTTTTATTGTTATGTAGAAAATCAAGGTTAATTAACTTACAATATCTGGTTCCTTACCCATAAGTAGCAAAAAAAAATTTAAAAATAAAAAATTTAAAAATACAGTCCAGTAATTTGGTCATAAGGTTTCCAATACTGAGGCTTAAAGACACAAACAATATAAGATGTACTGGAAGAAGGTGAAAGTCAACTATGTCATAAATAATCAATTCTACATTTACAAGACTGATCTTAAAAACTTTACATTTTCCAGAAGATTTTGTGTTACTTGCTATGCTGATTCTATGTGTTAAATTTTTTTAAAATTGATAATACCTTGTATAATTGAGTCACAGAATAAGAAATGAATAGTACACTGTGTTAAACATGTAATACTAGACTTAATTTCTCCTATGTGGGTGCAGTTCAGAACATTGTGTAGATGGTTGAAAATAGATTCATATGAGATTAATGAAATATTGATGCTCTCACAGCACGTCTTATCAGAAAGTTATTTTCCTGCTTCTTCTTGCATTCTTTACATCCTGATTTTTGTTGACAGATCTCGCAAAAGTGTGTTGCTAAAACACTGGCGGACTTCAAACTAGATTTTTTTCCTGCTTTCTCTGTTGGAATGTTCAAGAGATTTAAGACTCTTTTTTTGTGTAGTTTAGTGACTGTGGGGTGAAGGAATCGGTTGTATTCTGTGATCATATATTTTTCGTCCACTGGAGTCAATAGGAAAGGATCTGTCATTGGTTTCCTAAGATGAAGGGGACAGTGGACAAACCCATGTGACACAGAAACAGGAAATCGCTCTTCAATGGACCGTGATGTTCTTTGCTGTCTTTGGCAATGCTGTATATAAACGCTGAGGAGGAGGGAGAAGATTATAAATGAAAATGTTGCACATGGCGCAAGGCCAAGGGTATTTCCAAGGAGCAGTGTTTACTAGTGAATAACTGGGACATCTTGAGCTCAAAGCTAGTATCAGTTGAAGAGATGCTTGTTCATTCTTTCACAGAAGTAGCTTTCATACAATGGGTACAGTAGGGTTGAAGGTGTTGCATACTTGATGAATTTTTTAAGTTTTTGCCTTCAGCTCTTCATTAGTTCACTGTGGCTACTTCTTTTATATCTGTGCTAAATAATGTCTCACTATACAATTATTGACCACATATTTAATAATTAATACATTTGCCTTTTTTTATTAATATATGTTTGACCGTTTGTTAAATAATGACGAACAGGGACAGAGCTTGCAATTAAAACAAAAAAAAAAAAAACGGGAATTTATTTTATTTTATTTATGATCCAAATAGATGTTGGTGAGTGTCGTTAATGATCTTTAATCCTTTTTTTTTTTTTAACCTGTCTTGAATTAACCTGAAAAGGTTAGGCTGTGCAAGAGATCAGAGCATGTTGTCGTACCGAAGATGTAAAATGATGTTCCAGTAAATTACTTCACTATTGAGGTATTAATAACTTTGCAACGGGCATGCTGTTAATATGCCCTGTTACTATGGTACTTCACTCATGACTGTATGACCTGTGGATGTGTGTGAATATGTACGCTGTCATGTGTTCTTTTAGTGAAATGTGGTTCTGCAGTTAAGTATAAAGTTGTTTTTCTCCGTGTGAGAAAAAGGACATGTGGATTAAGAACTGGCGGCGCTGCTTTACGTAACGAGAACAAGAAGCTCAGAGGATTCGTTATAAGCTCAGTCCAGATTCAGTCCCTGTATTAAACACTCACACAGAGCATCCGTTTGCCGGATAACTTGAATTATCTCATATTAAAATTGGCAGGACAGATAGTGTGCATGTTTCTCAAGGGATGAGAATTGTGAATGTTACAGGGTTTGGTTACTAGTCTGCAAGTCAATACCAAAGAGGAACATTTAACATTCTAACATTCATACAAAGTTTACACATCTACACTTTTGCATGTAAAGTTGGAATAATTTTATTTTCAGCAACATTCCTCTTTTTTTCCCTATTTATACACATCAGCTGTCATCTTTGATTAGGTACAGTGATTGCGTACTGAGGCCCATTTACACTTTATCGAAGATTAAATGGCATTGTCACAATCATTTCATGAGACGAGGTAAAAATATTTTATTTCAACTTAATGGGTAACAGCGTATATGTGCAGTTAATCAAATTTCATCATGTGTTCGCCAAACTAAAGTATACTTGGATTGGATATAAGAGGTACAATTTTTTTTTTTTCAACTTTATGGTTCTGCTGTGCTTTTCATTGTGTGTCTGAGGGTCTAAACAGGTATGTAACACAGACAGCAATGCTTGTACATGCACAGGTGTGTATGGTGTAATGCCAAATGTGTGGTTATGCTCATTTGTTTGCCATTTATTATAACATTCCAAGCTTACCAATAAATTAATTTACATTGCATGCTATATAGATGATAAGAGTAGTTACAGTAAGTGCTCTCTGCCATATTTTAGGTTCCCTATGACTGTGCCACAATCTATGCAATTAATATAAAACACAGAAATAAAAATAGGATTTCAGGAAGCAATGTGACTGAATCTGTTATTATGCTCATATTTCACATACAGATTAGTCTTTATTGTAAATTGTGTTTGGAAAACTGGTTATAGGCTTCACGCATGATAGAGGCATGAAACTATATATAATACAGGTATGAGGGGAGGCTTTAATAGAGCTCATGCATGACTGGAGCGAGTGGCCATAAGCCTCGCTCAACTGCTCGCTTACCTTTGACATTTACCACCAGAGTCTCCAACCTGGTTGCACTGTAGTGTTCTGAAATTGCAGAAATGCTTATTAAAGCATAAGAAACTGAGTTAATATTAATCCAGGTGCAGAAACAAGATGTCAGTAAGGAGGAAAACTGTTTCATAAAAAGACCCATGAGTGTTTCCACATGTAAGTCAAGTATGTTTAGTGAAAACAGGTCACGTGCCTTGTTGGAGTTTGATGTTGCTTGACTTTAATGGAAATTCATGGCTTCAGAGAATTCAGTGGGTAATGTTGTGAATGAACACACTTTCAAGTTGTAAATTTGATTTTTTTTTTATGTGAAAACAGACTAGATGCCACCGCATTTATAACAACCACATTTTCTTTGAAAGCTACTGTTGCCTTTCTGAGTTCCAACTTCCAATTCCCATTCCTTTCCTGGTTACATGTGCATGTCCTTCAGCGATGAAAGTCTGGTAAAAAGAGCTGTCTCAGACTCTGCCAGCCATCTCTTGACAACATGAGCCTTAGCAGTCAAAAAGTATAAAAGAATGAGACCCTGTGGCCGGTGTGGAAATGGAGAATGAAACAGGGAACATGACGACTCCCTCTTCTTCATACCTACAGGAGTGCACCCTCGACTGGGAAATATGTCTCCAACTCCTCCTGTCTGTCCAGAACTCAGCCACATATCCAAGCCTTCACTGATCTCTAACCCTTGTTCCCCGATGTTCCTCAACTTACATCTTTGCAGTCAACGCAGCTGTATCACTTTATTCACACAGATGGTAAACACTGATGATGGAGCATCAACAGCTTACTGGGCATCCCAAGTCAAACTTACATGACAAATAAGAGCTACACTGTCTGTTCCTGATATTTTTGACTCAAACATCAGAAAAGTTCGTAAAGAAATCCTGAAGCTTATTTGTACTTTTATTTCAATCCAGTTAATTTCATAAGCTAAAGCCTGCAATAGTGCTATAATGTTATCCTGACAAGGCTCTCAAACAAACATGATCAGAACAACTGATTTAATTTATGACCATAAATGGTCTCAGTCAAACTTTAGAGACTGAGATCATTTAGAGACATCACTGTACTGTTGAAAGAATAGCCACTGGATCACATGTCGATGTCACTGACATTTGACATGTCAAAACTGGCCTGTAAACATATCCACAACATAACAGCAACATAACGTTGGCATTTCTTAACTTAAATGGGACATTTTTATATAAAAGGGTTTATGATCTGTACAGAAAAAACAACATTAACATTCTCTTTACCTTGTATAGATAATAAACCTGATTTCAGCTTATTATAACAGCCTTCAGAATTGTTTTACCCATGGAAACCATCACTGATGCATTCATCACATCTAGGCTGCTGCTACTAAAGCTACTCACTAATTTCAACCAAAGACCAATTTTAGGTTCATTACACAGGCGCCCTGCATGCTTTAGATTCAATTTTAACATTTAAATGATCATTTTTTTAGATGTGGACGTGACTGCCCCTTGAGTAGATCAATGAATATTTAATCCCGTATGAGCCTGACATGTGCCAGTGGGTTCCTCTTCCACTCACTAGGGTCCTTTGCTATCTGAGTCCTATTGCGTAGGAAGAACTTTGAATGAAGAGGTCAATCAAGCCTCATCTTCCTCTAATCTTACTTTTTCAATATATTTTTCCTTAATTAATTCCTGTCAGTGTATGCATAACAACAAAAATATATAATATGGTTCATTTTATCTCATTCATGCTTTTGCTGTTTTTTCATTTTTTTGTTTTGAATCACTTTGTATCTACATTTTGGAAAGATGTTAAAAATACTAGTTTTTAATTTCCATTTATAGTGGTAGTAGTAGCAGCAGTAGGTGCATTAAGTGTGCATTTCGGTGTTTTAAGGCAGCACTGATTCTGTTTACATACTTGACATGATCTGAGTTGGTACTCGTTGCCCCACAATTTGAAATATTACCTTTTTATATGTTCACCTTAGCAATAGCATCTCATTCATGCCAACTGGTTTTGCAGTACATAACTTTGCAGGTGCAATTTTCTCATTGTGCATATTGAAAGGCCTCTGGTACTTATTATCTGTGGGGAAATTCAGCAAAAGATGTTTATGGGATAAAAGGAGAAAACACTATTCTTCCCTTTTGGGATTTAAAACCAACCAAACGTTGTGTACTATGTTGCCTGCTGCAACACTGTGTCGGCACAAAGTAATAAATACCTCTTTGAATGGCTTTTGCAAGAAAATGAGTTCTTTCTCATTTCTACCCACCATGCAGTTCCTTCAGAGTGATAGAAGCACTCTACACAGTCTTATCCACAAAAGTGCATTTATTAACACCTACACTGCTGTTGTGTCAGAAATTACAGGCTGCTATTCAATGGCAGTTTTGACATCAGAGTGGCAAGTGCAGCAGGAAATTATGAACTTCAGGAAATATATGATTTTGTTCAGGACATTTAGCTTTACCTTCTTGTCTCATGCAACACTCTGAAGCCTGTGTTTATCTGTCCATTACTGTCACACAATTCTCCAACTCTGGAAGTTATGTGAAAGTTAGAGAATCTTTTAGCAGTTTCCAAACGCAGTAACATATGGTTGGAGTGATTGTGGGAATTATCTGTGTCATCTTGTTTGGACATATTTAATTTGGGTCTCAAGCCCCAGTGGAAATAGTTGAAAGTGGGTGATTTGGGTGATAGAGAGGAGATCCAGATGGCAAAGCAGCAGTAAGATCAATCGAGCTTGATGCATTTTTCCCACTTCAACATGCAGACAGATGTGATTTAACACAGTAATTGGGTTTACTTCCAGTTTGTGGATTTCTGTCGACACATAATAACACCTTCTATAGCGTGTGTAAACTTGCTTGTAAAAACTCGGAACATTCATTATGTTACAAATGTTTTTTCATGTAGCAAATGATTGTTCTAGTAAGCTATTGATAGTTACTTTTAACTTCACTTAAGTTAAAACTTTAACAAGCATCTTGTAATTGCACAATCATGTGTAGATTAGTAAATATAATCTAATCATCTGAAAATGGGTTCTGTATTCTTTACTATAGAATGGGCTGTTTATATCCATAGAGGTTGCAGGTTGCCTTGAAATGTGCCATGTTGCACCAGCATGTCTCTACAGGGTTAGCTCATATCTCCTCAAAGCACTTGATAGTCTTTTAGAGTCATTTGGGGGAAAACCCATAATTACCTCGCTGCATACTGCACTTCAAGTGATCTGAAGTAATCTTTTCCATCTGTCCATCTGTTGAAAATCCACTCTGTGACACAGGTTTCTGGCTAATGACTGGTGTTGTCAGACAGGTAGGGAGGTTAAATATGTGATTGGCAGATGTAATTATTCCTCTACTCTGTGTCTCAACGGGGAAATCTGGAAAAGTGGCAGAATTTTTCCGTAACACCATGAAACGGCATCAGGTTGTCTATGTTTATGTGTAGTTTTTTGATTTGGACTGGCAGGCGAGAGCTGCACAAGGACATTTTAAGTTTTTTTTTTGTTGTTGTTTGTTTATTGAGAGTTAATTTGCCTAAAAGAAAAGAAAAGAAAAGAAAAGAAAAGAAAAGAAAAAAGAAAAGAAAAGAAAAGAAAAGAGAATAATAACAGCACTGTCATTCATTTGGTTGTTTCATCGACATGGAACGGGCGTTTTGGGAACGGAACCGAATACACTATGTTTCGAAACCAGGTCTCGGACTGAACAACTCTTAAAATTGCATTTCTGTATTTACAACCCATACGCCTCTTTTCCAAAAGGACAACACCATAGCCCCACCTCTCCCTTATCGCACATTCATATTCGCCACCATCTTCTTTTTGTATTTTTTTTTCCATGGCAAGTTCTGTGCGCATGCTCCATGTCTTCGTTACTTTTGCTGCCTTTTTGTGGTAACATTGCAGCACCACTTAAAGGCCTGGAATATAGAATATTTTCAGTGGTTTTGAATGGACACACACTGTTCTTGAGATGATGCTATATTTACAGAAATATCCCCTTTTCAACTCCATGTGGACAAGGCCTAATTCTGTTTAATACCACCACTTGTAACACAGCGTTCACTTCCACCTTCTTAACAGTTTATGGAAATGTGTGTAATTTGCATTTTCTTTATTGCAAATTTTCAAAAGTTTGCTTCAAAGTCACTTGACATTTACGGTGATGCAGTTATTGGTTCAGATGATGGTCTTTCATGGTTTCAGATGCCACTACAGGGGAGGGTGGATGTGAGGGAACGCCAGTGCAATCTGCTGTTTCACCACAAAATGTCACTACGTATCACATGCCAAAAATACTAAACTACAACTAAGCATAC
>JAPQRQ010000018.1:29116582-29132842 GCA_037367365.1 Apogon talboti | reverse complement strand
TCTGTCTGTCTGTCTGTCTGTCTGTCTGTCTGTCTGTCTGTCTGTCTGTCTATCTATCTATCTATCTATCTATCTACATTTGTATCCAACTTACCAACTTGAGATCAAACTAACATACAGCTTAAGACATAAATTTGACTGTTTGTGTGAAAGCTTACAAATTTAAAAGAGTAAGTGGTGGTTACAATGAAGAAAAGTGAGCATATAGACATTTTCTGCCTTGTCTTCATCTCCTCTGATCTACGTCCATGTTATTTGTGTTGATCCTGGCATCATGTGAAATTGAAGCTTTGATTCAGGAAAATTGTAATCAAATAATTTTTTTAATCGATTTGAGTTGATTAATTGATTAATCTTTTCAGGTCTAATTAAAACAACTTTGTTAAGGTTAGAAAAAGAGTCAGACAATGGCTGAAATAAGAAGGACAAAGAAAACTTCTCCAAGTACATGAAGCACTGCATGGTACAAAACCTCTGCTTTCTGGTGTGTTAGTCTACAAACTTTATTTTTCTAAATCACCTACTGCCAAGGTTTTTGCAGCATAATGTATGTCTTACATTTCTGAAATCTAAGGACTTACATTGACTTATATCTGATATCTTGTGTACTGTAAATAGATACTACACAGGTACCCAGGCCATTAAAAACAATAAAAATAAACTGGCATAACTTCACCTACATCCAAGGTACATGGAGGAGGAACAACTTAAAGCAGGTCAAGAACTCCACCAGCGCTTGGAGTAGAGTAATTTTATTAAACATAACGTCCTGTTCACTTTTAACCCCTCAGCCAAATATAGTGTAAGATTCTGTTGAAAGTTACTGCCCTATAGGCCCTGTAGGTGACCTATTTTCAATAGGCTTCTGCTCCATGCTAAGATGCATCCACAGTATAAATTTGGTGTGGATACCTCAATGCCTTCTTCAGATAATGAGATTTCAACAAAACGATTTCAATACCCCTTCAGCCAGAGGTAAAAATTGGATGACATTTTTGATTAGTGGCCAAACAGAAAACACAGGCCAACAGGTCAGGAACAAATGCAGAATGTGATGACTTGGGGGGTAAGATCAGGCTCAACACTGTTATGTGGGGTAGACGTAGGTGGACAGGTGGCAGGTGGCCAGTTAGCATCGAGCTCCAGGTAGCTTAGCTCAGAAATTTAGCATTACGAAACGGCAGTGTATGTACAATTTAGTTTTAAAATATGATGCCCTGCTCTCACTGATGCAGATATTTTGCAAATTGGATATGTTTCTCTCTTGTCCACATGTGAACAGTTTCAAAACAGAGAGACTGGAAAACCATGGTGTCACAACCCTCTACTGGACATAGCAGAAGTCAAAGAATATTTGATGATGTGCCACGATGCCCTGGAGACAATGTGTTTATGACATATAAGAAACCACTGAAACCCACACCAAGACCAAAGCAACATCGTGGTGCAGTGGTTCCTTATACCATCAACACACCATCTCCACGGCGTCATGGTGCACTATCAGTTCACAGCAAGAGGGTCCTTTTTTTATTGTGTTCTCCCCATATCTGCACTTTAAATGGTTAACGGTCAATCTAAATCACCCATAGGTGTGAATGTAAGAGTGAATGGTTCTACGATCCTCCAGAGGATTAAGTTGTTCAGAAATGAATAAATGAATGAATGAATGAATGAATGTAAGACGCATATCAGAGAGGCAATGAAAGATCCATTTCAATGAATAAACTGTCTGTGTTGTCATGAAAAGAGCTACAGGTGGTTTCTACACTGACAGTAGTCTACAGAGCGAAGCTATGCCAGGTCTTTACTGCACTATCTCTACCTGTCATACATGAGCAGTAAAATACACACGGAATAACCTACAGTGAGTGCTTGTGCAAACTTAGAGCATAGCACTGCATTTGCATAGAGTGAACTCTCAACCCTGAAACACGATTGCAAAGCAAAGAAAAGAGAGCAACGGCCATGAGGTGCTATTTGATCTTACAGTAACATGACATTAACTGGGCTGTGTTTGAACATGCAGGTAGCGCAGGGCAAATCCTAAATGGAAGAGTCGGCCATTAGCACGTATTCCACCAGATACTTCCTTTGACTGAAATTATTTGTCCAAATAATGGAATAATCAAAGTGCTTATTGAAGTAAAACCAGTCATCTGCAAATAAATATATATAGATCTATATTTGCAGTTCATCCTCTAGTCTATTTTGCTGTATCATTATAAGTCAAAAGTTGCACCCAAATAAATTTTCACAGCTCTTTGCATCATCAGAAAGAATATTTAACTAAATTCTTCAAAGTATTGATTACTCTTGTGTTACTCACACAGAGTCGATATATTTAGCCCATTTGTCAATATGTTAGATGTAGAGATTGACTCACACCACACACAGCATTTCCTCTTCTTTTGTTATAGAATCTCTTTGTGTGTCTTTCCTAAAGAAAACCTTTCACTGTGCTTTTAAGACGGAGGCTGGAGTGCTGTCACTTAGGCGCTATTGGATTCTGTCTGAAGAAAGTGGCTTTTCAGAGTCCTGTCACACTTTAATTTAAACAGCAGGACATTTTTTCTTCAAGAGGTTCATCAATATCAACTGATCGAGAGTCAACAAACAAAATATTGTAAATATTTTTTGCTCTAAGTTGCTAAATGAGCTCAACCTTATAGTAGTTCTCTGTTATTATGCAGCTTACTGATGAAGGCTGTGATAATCTGCTTACTTTTCGACACATCATCAAACCACAAACTCAGAGACTACATTTATTATTCATGGAAGACATTCATTGAAGTACTTACTAAGTAAAATTTTGAAAATGTCTACAATTCATAGCTGACATCAAATAGTTACATCAAAACAACATCTCAAAGGTCCTCATTATGCTATACTTGCCCCAGTTCAGCTCTGAAGTTATGACCTAGAATTATAATGATCCATTTGTAGTTGGGAGCATTATAATACTTTCATAAAGTAAATGACTTGTTCACTTAAAATTGTGAAAATCTATCCTATAAGGGAAAAAAGAAGAACGCTTGTTTTGCTTCTGCAAACTTGAACCATAGGTTGTATTAATTGCATCATGCGCAAGCTCTACTTTTGCAGTTTGAGCACTTGTGGTGTGGACTGATTTGTATTTCCCATTATCCTTTGTGCATAATATAATAGCCAACATTACTAATTTATAGTATGAATAAATTAAATAAACGGGTTACACTTGATAGAGATTCTGACAAGATTCAGCCCCATTTGGGCATTATTTGCTAATTTATGTTGGGTAGTTGAAAGTTTGGCTGCTTCGTCCAGCTGGTCTTTAATTTGTTGGTGTAGGTTCAGTTACTCACAGACAACAGGCAGTTTCTGTGAAAAGGCACTAGCACTGATTTGTTGAAAATGCTCAGACTCGTTACTAATCAAACTGATTCTGATTATCCAGCAGCCTATAATTGATACACATGATCATAATAGAAACAGCTTGGTTGTAGAAAAATCTCACATTAACATCAAATGGGTTAATATATCAGTCACAATTATGGCTTTATCTGCTTCTTAAATCTAAAGATTTGTGTGTATAGTAATAAGCACTGGCCATGTGATCGACTGTTTTAGTGGCATGGGTTTAAAAAGGCAGGATTTTTTTATTAATATAAATCATTTATTTAATGTTAAGGATGGTTAAAAAAATAGGGAATAAGAAGGAAGAAATTGGAAGAACTCTGCCAAAGCCAAGTGTGATGTATTTGATAGTTGTGATGGATATCATTTCTAATAGCCTTCCTACTGTATTTTAATGTAATGCATTCATAGCATTTCAACGCCAGATAATGTTTTTATAGATAAATTTCCAACCCAGTTACCAATGTAAAATATTCCCCATTATATGTTTCGTGCCACAGAGACATATAATCGCTGGCCACTTTATTAGGTACATCTGCTCAGCTGTTAATATCAAACAGATCAATGCATTTAAGCATGTAGAAATGGTCAAGATGATCTGTTTAAGGTTAAACCAAGCACCAGGATGAGGAAGAAAGGTGATTTATGTGACTTTGAAAATGGCATGGTTTTTGGTGCCGGACAGGCTATTTCAGAAACTGCTGATCTGCTGGGATTTTCAACCGCATCTCTAGGATTTATAGAGAATGGTTTACAAAAGAGGAAATATTCAGTGAGAGGTGGTCATTTGCTTGGAAATACCTTGTTGCCAGAGGACAGAGGAGAATGGACAGACTGGTTTGAGCTAACAGAAAGGCAACAGTAAGTCAAATAACCACTGGATACAACTGAGGTATGCAGAAGAGCATCTCTGAACACACAACACACCAAACCTAGAAGCAGATGGACTCCAGCAGTAGCATATACACTAACTAGCCACTTTATTAGGTACACCTGATACTCGCAAGGTGTACCTAATGAAGTGGACGTGAGCATATAATGCAGGAGTGGGCTATCAGAGCCAGCAAACCTTCTCTGCAGATTCACTGACCTACATTTACACCATTCCTTTTTTAAATTTGTTTCATGAAGATGTGTTAAATTATTCTCAATAGTCTACACTCGTTATTTGCTGGCTTTTTTGTGTATGTATATGTTAGAGTGTTCGTCCAATAAAATTTCAGCCATCATGTGTTGCCGGGTAAAATAAATCTGCCTCAACATCTTCAGAATCAACAATGCAGGCCTCTTGAGGTCAAAAAGCAACTGGTCAGAGTGAGCTCAGCTATCAAACCGCATCTGTAGAAACTATAGATATAAGCTAAATTATACTGGTTTAGATTTAATAGGTGTTTTTCCATCATACAATGGCCAACTGAGGAAAATAAATGGATTTCATTGCAGACATAATAAAAAATAAGCAGTAGTTTTGGTAAGTGTAATGTATTTTATTATCATTATTTATGTTTTTGTCATTTTATTCAGTAAATATTGATGATGTACGTGCTGCATCTGTGGCTGTAGTGAAAGGAGATCAGCTGAGTTGTGTTCATTGGGTCTCTATGGCATTAATTCGAGATACATGTCTGTGATGCAACACCCTGTAGTAGTATTGATGGTATAGTATTGATATTAAAAGGTGGATTAAGTCAACAAAGGCAATAATGGCAATATTTTGAACAAAAAACTTTAGAACAACTTTAGACACTTGTATTTTCAGCTTTATTGTGTTTTAACCACTCATGGAACTGTTAAATTGTGTTTCATAGAAATGTGTGTGTTCATACTGTGTGTAACTAAAGATTCAATTTAGGTATCGATAGCAAATGTTTAGAGTTTATGAAAGAATCCTACAGCTAAATCACACTTAGATTATACTATGTATCTATGATATAAAGAAACACACAATGATGCAGTTTTCTTCCCTGGCAACTAGATTGGAAATTTCAAGTGAAATGTGCTATCATTTAGATTGGTCTATTTTTTAATGAAATAACACATACACATCACTATAAATGAAAAACAAAAAATAAGCAAACTGTTGGACTATTCTTCCTGCTGGTCCTAATATCTGACCGGATACCTGGTACAAGACACATACAGGACATTAAACAAATGTGCCTGACACAAAGGACAGGACAGGACACAGTAACCATGTAATAGTACAAGACCCTCATTACACAAGAGATGACACTAAATTACACAGGGCAGGACACTGATGAGGGCAGGGCATACATTGATTTAACCCCAACAGTGCAATGATTGTGCTGAATCCTCTGTGACATTCTCATGTCCATTTCTGATGAAATCTAAAACCATGTGGACATGCAGTTCCTGGAAGCATTCATTAATAAATAACCTCTGTTTTGATGTCCATGTGTTATCCTAAGTGAATGTCAGGAAGACTGTAATCCTCTGAGGACAGAGAATGGGGTCTGTCCGGCAGTACTTTAGCTGAGAGTTGGTGGCAGCCTCCATCATCTGGCACAGGCTGCAGCCCAGTGTCACTTTTGTACTTCAGGATGGATGGCTCTGCATGGCCTGGACACTGTTAACTCTGTCCCACTGGTGAGCTTCAAGGAGAGGCTATAAGAGGCATACCTCTCCATGAGCCGCTGTAGCAAAAATGAGGAGGAAATCCAAGGACCTAGTGCAGTGTGATTTTTCTTTTCAATATATTTATTAAATTTAAACTTTGTGTCACATATTATAGACTGTGGAAAACTTACTTATAAAAAATCCTTTCACAGAGATATTGAGTTTGCTCAGGTTACAACTGATATCATACTGTCTATTGAGACAGATGAAAAATGTTACCCCCCTTGTGCGAAGGTGGCAATATGCTTCCCTCATAGATCCCCACTGTTCAGTTCTCTTTTCATTTCCATGCATCATTTAAAATTGAGCGGATTTGGTGACCATGAGGTTGGCATAAATTTTAGTTTAGCATTCACTTAAGATGTGACAGTGAGTAATTGGCATGTCACGGCTTACACTGCAGCAGATGAAACTTCACATCGGGAGTGCTAAAAGGAAAAGTTGTAGATTTTTATTGCACTGCTGATCGGGTGCTTTTTTTAAGCTTAAAATATTTTTTACTGCTACTTATTCTGCAGGTGTATTAACACTATATTAACCTTTTTTATCCTTTACGATTTATGGAATTTGTCATTACTTTTACTGATAGGTCTTTTTTGAAGCCTTGTGAAAATGGTACTAATATATGCATAAATACTACATATGTAAATTTAAGTCCCAAGAATATTTTTGTCGAACTGTCCTATGCAGTTACTCATGAGAATCAATATGACAGTCTGAAGTCAAATTAAGATGTTGCCAAATAATAGGAGATAATAAATGCAACTCCTCCATATGCAGATGTGAAACTAGTCCTGCTATTATGAACTATTTGTTAAGCTATAAATGAGGTATTCACATGAACTGAAATGATCAATGCACAGGTTTCATGCATGTTGTTGTTTTGTTTCTAAGAACCTCAGTATCTTTACTCAGGCAAAGGAAATATTCTGCAGGATGGATTAGTCTGACAAAGCTCTGCATGGAAGCTTTCATTGGGAACGGCACTCCAACAGCCAGGTTGAGACAAAGCTGCTTATCCACGGGGTCACAGTAATGTAATGGTGTGTGCAGCCAATTTGCTCCGTGCTATTCAACGGGTGTGAATATCATCCATGGGAGGAAATCACTTTGATTTTCTGAGCCTTGGTAATTGACTTCCCCGAATGTCTCTCAACACTGAACTCTGTCAGATCTGGCATGTCACAGAGATGCTTTCAGCAAAGGTGGCTTTTGTCAATATAATTAACAGAGCTGACAAGAGGAATTGTAGATTTTCTCCCAAGTTCCCAAGCTCCCAGGAGTCAAGTGGGGAAACTGGTACTTTTTATCTCATAGTAAGTACATCAGTCCCCAGAATTCATTAACAGCCATGCTTTAGAATAATAGTAGGCTATAATAAAAATTACTTGTAGGGGTTTTGCAATCTTAGCAAATGGAAAAATACTGTAAAAAAGAAGATACTGTCAAATGTCATCTAAAAGTTGTTTTTTCGTATAATAATGGCCATGGCTTAACCAATAGCCAGAGGCATGGTCAACATGGCTGGACAAGAAGGAAACACTGAGGACGATGAAATGACCCTTAACAACAGTCCATCAGAGTGAATATACTGACTATGCTTATATGATTTTTTTTTCCATTTCACTTTTATCCATATATTATTTTCAGCTTTTTCTCTTTTCACTCACTTAAAGCTTCCTGCAGATTTCCCTCAATAACAGGAAGGCTTGAATACTTTTGAAGTAAAAAATCTGAAAGTTGGGTGTGTTTTGAGGAGCATTTGTGGAAGATTTTTAACCATTTGGGAAAAATGGTATTAAAAATTATAAAGGATTAATTAATGAATCAAAATTGTAATTATTTAAGTAATGTTCTGTGAATACAGGCAAAGGAACAAAAGTGTTTATAGTTTCATAACATTGCAGAGGTTTTGTTGTAAAATTATGTTTAAATAATTAAAATTCTAATAACAGTTGTCTACTGTGAATGTAGTCAGAAGTATTGTAATAAAAAATGTAATAACAACAAAAAATAAAAATAACAAAGACAAAAAGGACAGAGTTGTTTGTAATTCATTGTATATGTTGAATTTAATAGCCCGTTGATTTTATTTCTTTTGGAATAGGTCAGGTGAAATGGACACAGCAAATCGGAAAATTTAAGATTCTGTATCAGTAAAAACCATGTATGAGTCACATCAGTTTCATACGTATGATACCGTGCACTATGGTGTTAGTTATTTGTTATACAAATTTATCTGGTGGTTATTACATTGTTTATTATTTGTTAAAGATTTTAACACTTAAT
This sequence comes from Apogon talboti, assembly GCA_037367365.1. Lineage (NCBI taxonomy): Eukaryota > Metazoa > Chordata > Actinopteri > Kurtiformes > Apogonidae > Apogon > Apogon talboti. The sequence continues at coordinate 29,124,523 of JAPQRQ010000018.1, read as the reverse complement.
GGGTTTTACAGGTAAATTTCACCTAATATGAGCAGTTAACTAAGCTACACTGAACTCATGAACTCACATTTAATGATAAAATGGTATCAAATTGATCATCACCAGTAGTCTTTAATATATTCTTTAGATCACATGTTATTGTGGCAGTCTGTTGCGTTGTAAGAACTTGCTGTAAAGTGAGGTTTCAATTTTCCTTACCCACTATGGATTGAAAGAAATGCTATGAGAAATGAACAATAATTACAGTGGAGGCTCCACATAATGTGTCTAATGGCAGCAGTATGCTTAAACTGACCCTGACATGGAGCTACTCCAGACTTAGTTCATTCTCTGCTTCCTCCAGTGTCATTTATTGAATAGATTCTATTTCAAGAGGTTTTTCTAGTCTCACAGCATGGTCTTTTATTAATAGTCTGTTGCTATTGCCAATGAAATTCTGACTAAAAAGATGTCAATCATCTCATAGCCTTGGGGTCTTCAAGGTGAGACCAGAATCTGATCTGTTTGAATGGAATCCTATGAGATAAGTGGCTCAGATCCCTGAAAAAAATAAGTATTTCTTGAGAACTGAACATAATTATTTGAGGGAATAAGCTGAAAGGTTAAAGTGTAGGTTTGCCTGCTTTGCAGACTATCATCTCTCAGACAGAACTGTGCAGCAAATGAGTGGAGCTCAAAGAGGACAAAGCCATATAACAGGAGTATCTTCATTTTTGTTTTGTTCCACCCATGCACGTATGGTTTGGTGCTGTTATTTGCCAAAGGTACAATCTTACATGCTGAAGGCTGGTGCCCAGAAACATCATGAATATAGCGAAATAAAAGGAAAACAGAAAATACTTGTAGTGGGCAGGATCTCTGTAGGTAAACACACCACACTCTGATAGAGAAGACAGAGAAGGCTTATTATTGTGAGAATTTATATAGAGATTTTGCAGGGAAAATGTAAATACTTTATGTTTAAAATGAATGTCACAGAGAAATGAATGGAGAGACTGTAGGGCCAACACTGTGAATGAACATGAAGATTAATGAATAATATCTTATTTAACTAGCATATTTTTCTATTAGTCCTTATGTGATTTTTTATTTGATTTGAAAGGGTAACAATCGTTGTAATCAAATCACCAGTGTGATTATATAATATCTGACTGCTAATCACATTCCAGTAAACTCATTTAGGGATTTAAGGTATTCTCTGCTGAATGCAGCCAGTGGTTGATTGCCTTATTACAGCAGTTGTGCAATATTAAAATTGCTTGTAATGCTTACATGGACTGAGGCTTACAGAAATGAGCCAATCAGATTAATGCTGAACAACTGGAAGTCAGTATGCTCTAGATACTGGGTGGAGGACACTGGCAGAGTTTTGCTCTATTGATATTTTATGTTTGTTATTACTGCGGTTTTGTAACACTCAGCCTTTGGGACTATGAAAGGCTTTTGATGGCCAACATTTGTACTTCTCCCAACAAAAAAATTTTAACAATATGGCATAAACAAGTAAGATGAAAGTACAAAATCATGTGAGTTTGTGCTATCCAAGTTCTACCAGATAAGTGGAAAGTTTTACAGGTCTATTACAGGTTTAAAACATATTTATTTTCTGTGATGAGAGAAATGAGCTATACAAATGTACAATATTTCTGATGACGTGTATTCAAATTCACACCTTCATTGATCCAACAGTTTGGATTTCCATCACTACTGTATGTCTGACATCAAAACATTAAGTTACATTTATATTCCCTCTTGACCTTGACAGTCATTATATTTTTCTTTCTGCTGGCTGTACATCACTGTATGGACTTAACCATTCAGCAGATGAGAAACTCAGCACTGCAAGTGTGTTGGTCAACCTCAGACCATTTATACTTTTGTTACGATACAACAGTAGCGGCTCGCCAATAGAGGGCGCTAGGGTGCGCCTCCACCTGTCTCACAGGAAGAAGAAGACGATAGGAATCACCTATAATAATTTTACAAAAACATGAATATTTAAATAAACTAGCTATACATGATACAGCCACTGAGTACTGTGTATAATCTGCATTAAAATGTAGTTTAAAAATGTTTTTCGGTCATTTAATGAGCAGTCAAGTCTCGTGTTTCCTGTTTGGGACGTCAACCAGGAACTCCAGAGACTCTCATCATGGCATGTGTGCAGTGGACCAATACAAAAGATAGGAGGGCCTCAAGGCGCAAAAAATTACGTCCAAACACCGCCCACATGAGTAAACGTCACATCCCGAAAATAATCAAGACCTTTTTCAGAAATGGAATCACCGAACAGGTCCGTAATACTACTAAGCTATGCATAAACAGCTGGATAGCTCAGTGGTTAACAAAGCAAACTTCAGTACAGGGATGTGATGGATCAGTTCCAGGTATGAGTGGTTGCACTGATATGTTTTAACCCTTACATTGATTTTCTCAATGCCATGTGGTCTACTCGTACTACCTTCACCCTTGGTCTAAATGCATTGTCCATATTATCAGTGGAACAGACACTTGTCAGGGACATGCCTGACTTTAACAATAGTCATAGAAAAATCTGCATGTTTGAAGGATATAAAAAATAAATAACTGAAAACACATTGTGTGTATTTTTATTTCAATTAAAGTTAATATTTAAAATAGTGGTGAATGCACTTTGGTCTATCCTAGTAGTGATATGTGGTTATGGTTCAGCTGAAAATTGACTTGGATATTGCGCCCCACCAAAAAATAATTTCACCAGCCGCCACTGCAATACAAGTCTTTAATTTGTATTTTTGGAAATATATGCATACTACACAAAACACATATCATTAGCCTCATAGCATATTTTCTCTGAAATATTTGGCATATCTGCGTAACTTTACTCTCCTACACTGCTGCTTCATTTTTTCATCATTGCTATGACCTGAAAAAAGTATGACTTAGGCAATTATTCTATGGGGATAACGATGTGTACATTTTACTACATATTTGCACCCATTATACCTGCTCTAATAGAGACGTTTGCATGTAAATAATGTTAAAGAGCCAACCTGTAGTCTACTATGTGTCTTTCAAAGTTTTTGAGTAAGCTGGTTCATTATTTTAAATGCATTATCCCGCGTCATAATTGTGTCAGTTCTATTATTAGAGTAGTTCAGAATTATAATTTGTGTACACAGTGACATTGTAACAGAACAATTTGCCAAATAAAGCAGCCTACCAGCCATAAATAAAAGTCCTGACTTTCACATTAATAAGAGTGCCTGGTCATGAAGCCTGGTTCTGGTGGAGGGCTGTGCGTAGGACTGGAGGACTGGATGTCACGAGGGGAGGTGCAGTTGAAAGAGGCAGGTTTTCATCCTTAAGTGGAGAGAGAGAGAGAGAAACTATTGTACTGACTCGGTAGAGAAGAAAAACACTGTATTGTAGTCAACATCCACCAGCACTAGAAGCATATGATGAAGGTTGTAACGTGATTTGGGTCACTGTTTATTGTTACAGTTTTTTTCCACCATGACCACAATAATATCACGAGCATACTACTTGGAGCCTATCCCAGCTACTTAAGGGCAAAGGTGGGGTACACCCTGGACAAGTCGCCAGTTCATCGCAGGGCTGACACAGAGACAAACCTGCAGACTGTATATAGAACGCATTTAAAATGTAGCCTGAACTTGTTCTATCTATACAGAAACACTGAATGAATGCTGCAAGTGGAAGAACACACAGAACACACATATAGCTGTATTTTACTATCCAATCCTACTTTTCCATCTATGTGTCAATCTTTACAGTCAGCATATTCTGTCGAGGGATTTAGTAGACTGGATCCATCTCAGTATGCACTGGCTAGTAGACGGGGAGCACCCTTTATTAATATTAAATGCAGATCTTAAGTTTCTGTTAGCTTCATGTTTCTGCCTTCCAGCATTTATTCCAGTACCCATATATGCTCCATGCTCAGAGTGTCTCATTAAATCTGAAGTAAAGTACGACCTTGTGTAGAAGTAGAACATTGTCCGTTTCTCACTGCTAAAGTGAGGTGTGAGAACATGTTCTACTTTTCTCATTCCTAAAACTCCTCAAGCCTCATTAACTACAAAAACAAGCCAACTAGCTGCTGTGAATGGTTTGTAGCATTTGCTTGAGCCAAGAAAAGGCTCTGTAGCTCACGGAGGGAAACGGATTCCCTGCCGGAGCAGGCAATCACCGAGGCAGACAATAATGGGAAAAGTTTCATGTTTTATATGGTCTTATGTGCTGAGTGGTATAGTTTATAGTTCACTGTAGTGTGTACACTGCAAGTGCACACACTGAACCAAAGATCTTTGAGCCAAAGTTTTTCTCGTTTTAATAATAATTCCTTCTATTTTATTTTTTCAAAAGAACCATTCGCACATTGAGGCCACTGAGACTGTGTGTGATTGCCTACTTTATCACTTGGATTCAACACTTGGGGCTGAAACCACAAAGAATGGGTTGCACTCTCTAATTGTGCAGAGAATTGCCCAGGGAACTGCACAGCATTTGCACTTGCAATCTGCTCCATTTTAAGGATGCATCCACAAAACATTTTGCGCTAATTATACGCTGGTGCAAACACACAAATACAGTTTTGCCCGAACATTAGCAAGTGTTTCTCCGCACTTCAGCGCACAGTTTGGTCCATACTGAAAACAGCAAAAAGGCTCAAATTGTATTTCTTCAGCCCTTTCATGCATGAATTATTGAGAAACAGAGACAATCGGACATGTCCAATTGGATTCAGTTCTAATTTTGAGTGAAATATACAACTGCACATTGATGGTTTGAATGTAGTTTAATGGTAAATATCATCATTTGCATGAACATTTTCATAAACACACTGGATTTATGACTGATTTAGCTCATCAGTATCCAGGTTAGTGACTTGGTTTTGTATTAAAATAACATTAGCATTAATTATTAGATAATATACATGGCAATTAAGGTATTGCAGTGTTATACACTACTATAAATATTATTAGTTTGGACAAATTTTTTCAAATATTGTGCTTTTAACCCTTTAACCCCTGACGTGTCTGTGGTGAGCGTTATGAATGTTTGATTTAATTTAAACATTCACAAAAATTGAACTGTTTGCTCAATAGGAAAAATTTCAAAACGTGCTGATAGAATAGCCCTTGTTCTTTCAATAGACATCTGAGCATGCTCAGTGCACCCCCCCACCATCTGTGTAATGGGGGGTAAAACGCAGAGCAGTGAGTGAGACCGAGTCACTATAAAAATAAACGGTTGGGGCTTTTTTTTGCACCATTTTCCGTGTGTTTTTTTTGTTTTTATTATTGTTTCCAGTGTTATGGTGATTTTCCTTTATTTATTTTTATTGTGTTTTTACCCAGTTTTGACCATGTAATTGCTTTTTGGAGTTCAGTCAAGTGCAAAAAAGCAGCTGGACTGATTTACAAAAAAAGAGCACCAAAACAAAAACTACTGGGCCAAAATTCAAGCACTTGTTGTTCAGTGAGTTACAGTTCATAGTTCATGTTAAACATCCTAAATGTGTGTCCCTAATTTAGTAAAAATCCTGTCAAACTTTTGTCTTTTTCTGTTATTCCACCCTAAAACACACAGTAAAGCAAAACCAGCAAAGAAAAGAAACACAAGCACATACTCACAGCAGCTTTTTTAACACTGAAACAGAGTCAAATTCACAGCAGCACGTTTCATTGAAATAATGTGTCAGAGGCTAAAGTGTTAATTGAAGTTTGAATAACTGCGCAACATTCATGAAAGTGTTAATGACATGCACAGAGCACACACACCTCTTCACAATCATAAAGCAACTTTTATGAATTAGGCCAGAGAGAAACACATGAAGCACACAGTAAAGCTATTTTCACTGAAAGGGGAAGATTTTTTTGTTAAATGTATGAATATTTCCCCATTAACATCCATGGAAAAGTCACAGGTGCAAACTTAATGCTATCTGCTTATTAGCTTAATTTGCATTGAACTGCATCTTTTGCTTTGAGAATTACATGCTATAATTACACGCATGCATGTACATATATTTATATTTAAATGCTTTTTTGCTATGGCTATGTTCAAACTGCAGGAAACAGTGGTCCAAGTCTGATTTTTTTCCTCATATTATTCATCACAGTGTGAACAGCAGAAATCCCATGGAATCTGATCTCTAGGTCTCGGCCTCCAGATCTGATTTTTTTTGTGCAAGGCAATCTCAGTCTGAATAATTTTATCCCAATTCATGGGACATTTACATCAGTCTACAACAGACATGTCCAACCTTTTTTCCTCTGAGAGCCAGCTGGACAAAAGGAAAGTAGCTAGAGCCAGAGCTACTCATGTTTCATATTACTAGTAGCATTTTTTTCCACATACAGCTGATCTCAAACTAACAGAAGAAGCTTCTTTGATGTGTGAAGATTCTCAAAATGGTGATGTCCAAGACTCATACTTTGCATTACAGCATTGAGAATGATAACAGTCATAAATGTTGTAGTGGACTTCAGTAAATAGGTGCTTGACATTGGATCTTTTACTGACTGACACTCATAGAACTCACATACTTGTCATTCACATATGTAAAAAATCTCCTATTATACAATTTCCCATTCATATTTATACATACAGTACAGACTTTTCAATATGGTGTGTGCATTGTTTTCCCTGACCTTCATATCTGTCAGTTCTGTTTCTCTTCCTCACTATCATCTGCTCAAACGTCTACTGGCTTTGATTGACTAATGCAGACCAATAACAGCACTGTTCTATTGTACATGTGGTTCAGTTCAGGGCTATAACTAATTAGCAACAGAAAGTGATGTTGGCCACAATATCAGTAATGTTAACACTCAAAAACAAAAACAAAAAAATCTGCTCTGAGCAATAAATCTGAATTGAACAGTAAGGCTGGCAGTGTGAACAAATGGCTGAGCTGAAAATTGATAAAGTGCTACTCTCTGGCAGTCTCAAACACAAACACACAAATCTTTGACCAGACGTTTCAGCATTTGTCTTTAGGTGCTTCTAGAAACATTTCCCCTACCCACAACCAAAAAATAACTCAGTGCAGAGTTGACAGCTAACCAAAATATCCATTAAAGCCTCAGCTGCCTTGGTCTGAGTCGTACCAGTTCACTGCCTGGCTGTCACACCCTGTTAGCCCCACCAAGTTTACAGATTTACATCATTTTCATACAAGTAATCCACTCTAAATGTCTGTTTTTCAGGGTCTTGACTACTTAAAGCATCAGTATGGTTTGTCTTGTTTCCCTCCGTGCTGCTGCTTTGATCCATTTGTGACTCCTTTTGCAGTTAACCAGGAGGGTCTACTAAAAGACTATCGAGAAGTAAAAAAAAAATTGTACTTGGTAAAGGGAATGAGAAATGCTCTGCATAGATAAGATGCATTGCACAAGAAAAATGAAACTCACCAAAGGTTAAACAGGCCAAAGAAATGTCATCAAAATGCCACTTAAACATGATTTGGCCTTTGGATTCTTTCATCACATCAAACTTTGTGCCAGAAATGTGGCTTGAATATGAGGGAAAATGCAGCGTAGGCTTCTGAAAAGGTCGATCAAGATCTGGTTTGGAATAAAACCTGCACTTTAAGATAAACTGCAAAAGAATGTATTAAATGCACTAATAGTGCAATGGTGATAATTTAACCTGTAACATACAGTACATTTAAAGATAAATTAAAAAGTAATTATGGGATTTTGTGAGAACACACAGAAAAAAATTGCCTTTGTTTCCTGAAATGATTGATATTTCAGTTCAGTGAAACTTCATTTCTTTTTTCTCGTTTTTGATGAGATGATGTTTTACATGCTGTTTTATTGCTCACCTATAACTAATGACTAATGAAGTGTGACTGTTGATGGGCTCTTATATGTAGATAACTAACTCAAGGCATTAAAGTTGCTGCTTAATTAAATGTGTAATTTTATT
>JAPQRQ010000018.1:29093383-29105443 GCA_037367365.1 Apogon talboti | reverse complement strand
TATTTTTTTTAAATACTCTATTAAAACACCGTAAGAACAGCAATTTGTACTAGAAAAATACTAACCATATAAATATAATAAATATAGATAAATAAGTGTGCTAAATATTGTTGTTTGTAATTATAATTGCATGGTTATACAGTGGGATTAAACAGTTTTCTTTCCATTCCAGCTGTAAGTTTTGCTATGTTTACATGTTTGTTTGTTTGTTTTTTTGTTTTGTTTTTGTTTTTTTAACACAGGCAGTATACTAGAACCCAAAACATATTTATCCATCCATAGATTTTCGGGCTCTGTAAAAGGAAGGGTCACTGATAAGAAACAGAAAAGAAGAAAACATGTTGTCGGTGCTTTAATGATAGTGAGAAACAAGACAAATGGATGTGCTTCAATGGGAATCTGCACTGTCTAGTTTTAAAGGGAAATTATTTTTGTCAATAATTACAGGCTCTTGCATTTTTAAAGTTAAATTCCCCGGTCATCTGGGTAGAGACATCATGGCAGGACTGACTTGGCTTGGCTTGAGCCCACAGTCTGACCTGCTTTGTTCCCTGGGGTCGATCGACTGGTGAGCCCTTTCAGCGCTGGGTGTGATGTCACTGTTTTCACCATGGAACGAAGCCAGAGACTGAAACGTGCCCAGTATCAGTTCGGTATCCTCATCCTGTCCCCTGTATTCTCTTCTTCATCGCTGTAGTGTGCATTTTTACTAAGAGGTCAAAAAACACCCTTTAACATTTTTCTTGGTCCTTCGAATCATGTAATTCCAGTTAGACACCACTGTGATTCTCATCATTGGATCTTCTGTTTTGAGGCATGTGTGCTTTGATCAGTGTTATGTCGGTGCTCTCCACAGACTAATATGTATATTTGTGATCATTAACATCCTGCAACTTCACATTTTATTTATATATACCTAACCCTTGGTCCTGCTTGTTTCAGTAAACAACAGTGTACAAGTAGACAGAAGTGATATGTACATACTTATGATACTTTTTCATATTTATTTCCCTGCTCATTGTGCATTACAAAGCTGCTCTCCATTTACATTTGTATGTAAACAATACAACCCAAAGAGTCGGAGTCCTGTCTCACTAACCTGTCTTGATTCATCTTAAGTGTGTTAACCAATGCACTTTGCAGCAGTAACAGATGGCATTTATAAATCATTCTTTGGTTACTGATAGACTTTAAGCCCAATGGGAGACATAGAAGTCAGACTGTCAATATAAACAAAGCTGTTCCAGTAACCATTTTCATTTTCCACTCTTTGTTTCCATGCATTGTCTTCCAGATCAGATGAAAAGGATCACAACCTCTCTGAAATGCTACCTCAAAATTATACACATATATATTTAATTGTAGAGCTGATAGTAATAGGAACATCACTGTTTTCATGACATAATTGTCACTTTGTTTACTTCTAATACTCAAATAATTATCCCCAAATAGAAGGGAATGACAGGGCGCAGTTTTACAAATAGCACAGGAAACAATATCTGCATAATTGGCTGAAGAACCACACACGCATTTTTGTTGTATGTTGTGCAGGTAATGACTACTGGAGTGAACTCTAGTACAGAGCCAACCATGCAGTCATTATGGCTTTAAATTACATTGAATCACAATGAGATGGAAACTCCAGTGGTCTGTTTTACCAATACATTGCATGAATACAAAGACCATCAGTGGGTCATGGTTAAGTAACCAAAAAAAAACAACCTTTATTTATATGCTAATGTAATTTTGTAAGTAGTTGGTTATTAATGTAAATACTATGATTTATTTCTATTGTAATTTTGCATCACAGATTGACAAATAAACAAATAAAGGAATGATAAATAGGTGTCATAGTGAAAGCAGATACAAGACGGGGATAAACGCAAGGGATGAGTTGTTAAGTTACACAATTGTTACAAACATCTTTGCTTATACTAGGTGTGCGAGTGTGTGTTGAAAATTGTCAGCAATATAAAAAAGTGAAGGTTCAGTATCAACCGAGCTTTCAAAGAGCTTTTTGTAGACTAACAATGTCTCTGTCATCACTTGTAGGATCTGGTACAATACAGTCAACAATGGCATGGGTTAAAATAGTGGACTCACACACCGGGGAAGCAAATAATGTTTAACTGGAGTAGTGAACACAGTTTCTGTCTCATACCGGATATGAGCATCTGGAAACACGACCCTTTGTTTCAGTGAGTAACCCTACCCGTGTGGAAGAATATCAGGATCACAAAGGTTGAAGAGGTTAGATATGCGGTTGAATGCTAGTCCAGCACAATTTACTGGTCTGCTTTGAAGGTGACCAGTAAGATTTGAATAGGTATAAAACCAGGCTCGGAACTGTTATTGAAAGCATTCTTGAGATGTGGAATTATTTTTATACATATATATATAACGGCTATTGACTAAAACACTGATATTTTCGCTACTTGTAGGGTGTTAAGATTTCCTTCTCAATTATACTATCACAATTATGTTGTTCCTGTGTGCCATTCTTCCTTCACTTTTATGCTCCTGGGTTGAGAAAATCATCAAAATAAATGGAAGCACGTACTGCAATTTAAAACCATATATTTTCCCCACAGTCCCTAAGTACTTCAGCGGTGAGAAACAGAATAAGCGGATACTCAACCCTGTAAACATGAAGCCTCTGAGTGCTTCAGTCGAGTCGAGGCGGTTGTTTTGTTCCATTTTGGTAGAAGATGTCTTCAAAAAATACGTAACGCTGTTATCAACAAATGGACCTGCTGGTACTGAATGTATGTTATTATAGGACCCCTTTGAACACACAGTGGTGGTAGCGGTGGAGTAAACCATATACAAATATATACCCTTCTAAAACCGTTCTAAAATACATTAAAAACCTATACCTTTGGTTTTATAATTCATTTGAACAGATGCCTGCAATTCACACATTATAAGGTGGAACATGTTTATGCCGTTTTATAATACGTTCTTAAAAGCTTGAGAAGCGAGGGCTCTAATTGTCGCACCTTTGGGGGGTTTTTGTAATCAATTCTTATTTTATAAAAGATTTCAGCTGCTGAACAGTCTAAAGTAGCTGTTGTCTGATTCCCTTATTTTTCTACTTTAAAGGAAAATATTATTTTATTGCTTTTGCTGTGTTCCTGTGACTCCTGTATTATGCATTTCTAAGATAAGAAAAAATTAAACGTAATAATATAGCTGTTAAAAAGCACTGGGCCATTATGAATTTTTGTCTCCATGAACCAGACTAAGAAGCAGAGATGTCTTTGTTTTAGCTGGTATATAATACACGTCATTTTTATAAAGTCTGAATAAAAATGAATGGATGAATGCAGGACGTTTTTTTTCCTCTGGAAAAGCATTGTTCAGTGTAACAGAAAGGTCACCTTTATTAATCATACTAATTATTTACAGTAATTAGGCCAGATATCAAAGGAACACTTTGCACCGCTTTCAGAGAAAATTGATTCTTTACGCTCAGAATTACTTCAAGGGTAGTAACACATTGTATACTGTGTATGCAATTTGAAAACTGCCTGGTATGATGACCTTCATTAATACACTGCCAGCACTAATATGGTGGCTCACTTTACCATGCACTGATATATTAACTTGTAGCCTTTTTTTTTCTCTGTGTTATATCCAAGGAAAAGCCTAAGGGAGGTGAAGTCAATAAGTAATAATATGCCATTACTGAAAGAAAGCCTGAAGTATTTGGCTAAATCCCAAGCTAAGCATTGGCAGAGAGTCTTATATTAGTGATGCCTCTGAAACCAATACACTTGATAATCATTTGATAATCTAAAGCAAGCTGGTTTCCCTCAATGTCATTTATGAAGATATCTTCAGCTGTTTGCAAAGTGTTTTGAGTTTTAATTTTACAAATGTCATCTGATAAAATTCTTAAGGTTTTTGTTAAAGGATGTGAAGCATCTAAACTTTTACCGCTGACTGCTTTTGGGATGTGAATATAATAATGTTGCGTGGAATAAAACATCCGTAGTCATAGCTCTTAAATTTGTCCATGAAATAGATCAGTGTATATCATTTGAAGAACACAAATGGGATGAGATATGCACAAAATCTCAAATATTGTCAAAGGTCTGAGAGTGAGACACTGCTTCTACTGGACCCCAGCAAATAAGTATTATGGACATGTCCACAAAATCCATCAGTTTGGAATGAACAGCCACTGTTACATTGCTAATGTCATAAAAATGCAGTTCATGCTCTGTCCAAAGCCATATGTATAAGGAGGCTCTAAGCCGTTATCTGCTCCTCCACCATCCCTGAAGTATTGCAGCCAGACTACTGCTATGATTGGATGGCAGATCATTCTAGAGGTCTGCACATCCTCTGTTTCTGGACTGGGTGACTAAATTATAAGGAAAATAGCTGTCATAGGATGCAGAACAGGGTGGGAAAATATCTTCTCTAGTGTGGCATGTATAGTTCTTCTATACCAGCATCAGTGTAGAGACAAAGTGGAAATGCACTGTTTTTGATTGCAGTGTGAGAGATATGTTTGGTTTCTGTGTTTTTTTTGTCTATCTTTAAAAATGTATTGTCTCCGTGGCAATAACTCTACTTGTATGCCACTACATATCAGGTTGACCCCTCTTGTTTCCATGGGTGTAGGAAGTTTTAGGGTTTGAAATAGAATATCGATGCTCATATATTGAAGTAAGCAATAATACTAATATAAATGGTAATACCATCCAGTTAAATTGCATTGCTCAATAGCAATAACACCTTGTTATTACCTCAATATTTGTATTGTTGCATCTCTTGTTTTTGGTGCCATTTTATTGATCTTTATCTCATCAGAATTGGGTATATATTTTAATATCCTGTGAAGTCACTTTAATAACCACACAAGGTTATTTCTGTTTCAGTGTGGTAAAGCTCTCAAAGTAAAGCCTTCACAATTTGTTATACCCTTTTTGTCCATTGTGTTGCCACATCTGCAGGACCTTTTCCAATAATGAGATTTTTAGAACTTTCATAAACAGGTTTGGCTCTGACAGATCTTGAATCCTGAATGTAATGTGTCAGTGTGAATACACCCATGTACTGACATGTTTCCAAGTATTGAGACCCCAAAGGCAGGAAAGCTGAAAGTCCAATCCAAGGTCAATAATAACTCTGAGATAATTCCCAGGCCAAATATGTATTTTGGCCAGCAGAGAGCAATTCACTCCTCATGATTTGGCAGGCTACTCTTTGAAACTCACTGCAGTCTGTTTTCCAGGTAACAGGCCTTGAAATCATATGAAAACTGTTACACAAGGGGTGGTGATTATTGTAATATTTTTGCTCATTAGTTTAACAAGGAACACACATAACTTTCTACTTCAAGTTCTTGAATTAATGCCTTGTACGGATGACAATCAAAAAATATGGTCTAAGACACAAAGCAGTTTTATCTCATTTTGTAAAAGAAGAGCTTTCATCTCTAAGTGTTTCTAAAAGGCACCTGTGAGTCATTTTCCAGTTGACATTTTTCAGCATGAATTGATTTCTTTTTTAACACAATCACACTTTATTAACACATACAGCATGGTATATATTTATAAGGAATTTCATATGTGTTTGACCCCTACAGACTAATGCTGTCAGTCACTTTTATTCCTTTTTTAACAATCTATAACTACAGTCTAACAACAGATGCAGTGCAGTTCACACTCAGGCACATATGATCTCTACAACCCTTGCTGTGTGACACAGTGGATTTTTACCTGCCAGTTATGTGAATATTATTAAACCGATGTGCTCCATATCTACAGCTAATGTCTTTTACAGTCATTTCTTTTTATTCACTTCAACTTTTCTTTAAATGTACACAATTTACTGCATTGTCTGTGATTGAGTCATAATAACCATGCAAATTATTTATACTCACTCCGTCATTTAGTCTTTAAATATGTGGTGGAGTGAAGGTTTTTTAAGAACACTAAAGCGCAAAATATTTTAGTGTTAGTAGTAGTTAGAAATGTCATTTTAGACACTGACACAGTAACTAACATAAATGGATTGAAGAACCTTCTCTGCAGTCAGATAGTAAGAGCTATTAAAGAGATACAGTATTGCTCGGACAATACACAAGGGCTTAGGTGTCCTTGATTCAGATCTAATTAGGAAAAATAGAATAGAAATGGCCCTGAAGGCTCGTAGTATTTAAACAAATGTAGTTGTAATAGCAGGTCACTCAGTTTCAAATAAAATTGAGAAAATGACCAGGGACTGGTATTCTACTTATTTTATGTAGTGGTGTGTTCAGCCAAAGCTGTAGTAGGAATTAAATTATGAAGGTGATAAAAATGGAATAAAAGTTGAGCAAATGGAGTCTAATGTACATTTAACATTAACTATAATTCCATACCATAATGCAAACATATGCTCATACAATATGCAAGTAATATACACTCTGAAGACCTTTACAGAGTTTATATTCACCTTGCTCTAGTTGAGTAGATATTTAGATGTCGATTTTTGCAATCTGTAATTTTACAAAATGTACAAGGTCATAATATTTTGATGCTTAAGTGTAATATTTCTCATATTTTTCTTTTTTTTTTCCTGATTGCACAGTGTGAAGCCTTGCTCCACTGTGAACAAAACATGCTGCATGTGTACAGATTAATCACACTGTACGGTTCAAATTATCACGGAAGGGGAAATGTATTATTAGAACTAGATGTGACCACCATGCAGGGGTGTGACTGCTGTCATTAACAATGCAAAGAAATGTCACCCAGCCAGAATATCCTACCAGGAGAAGAGCCCCCGAAAGGTTTATCAACAAGCGCGACACGTGAAATGTCGGCAGCGTGCTTGTTTACAAAGGAGGGAGGAGGAATATTTGACATTTGTGCATGGAGAGATGTGTTATGATCTTCTCAACATTTACGCCTGTGTACTCATAAACATAGGATCCTATTAGTTAGGTTTCAGTGCAGCTCCCCAGTAAATAGTAGTCATTAGTAGTGGATCGAAGGAGGACAAATACAGCTGTGACTCCTGTCTCCATCCATGAGAGCTGTGTGGACATTGTGGAGGACAACAGGTACCTGGGGGGGGGTGTAAACATGACAAATTCATGGGGCCTAGCATTGGGGGGGCACAGCACAGTTGAGAGGGCCCAGAGAGTTATAGGAACTAGTAAAGCGTCTTCAGTTTCTGCTCCGACAATAATGGACCCCCCCTCACGACTATTTATTCCACTTGACCTTCTTGGAGCAAGGGCCAAACAAGATACAAGATAATGTTTGGGGGGTTGAGCAGGTTGGGGGTTGCAGACTCTAACAGACTCACCAAACTGATTAGGAAAGCATGTGATGTTGTGGGTGTGGAATTGGACTCTGACAGCAGTGTTAGAGAGGAGGATGTTGTCAAAACAACAGGGCATCCTGGACAACGTCTACCACCCACTCCACAACACACTGATGGAGCACAGGAGCACCCAGATCCACTACAGAACGCCACAGGAGGTCATTCCTGCCCGTGGCCATTAAACTGTAGAACTCCTCCCTCTAACATATTGGACATATTGGATATATTTTTACATTTACACATTTGTAATTCAATAGAATGGCACAGTCTAACAGGAATACTGTAACTCCCTTGTAAATCTATTATAAAACTCTTGTACATTTTGGACATAACTGCACAGCATTGTTTATTGTTTACTTATTTATTCATTTTTTCTTTCCTTGCTCTGGAGTTGCTTTCTCCCTGTTCTTTAACTGTGTTGGAACAACTGTAACGTACAAATATCCCCTCGGGGATTAATAAAGTTTTTCTGATTCGGATTCTGATTCTGAAATACTGCATTTTGTCTATATATTTCTCTCTCTTTTTTGGCTAGGTTAATACTCTAGAGATCACGTTCTCATGTACAGGAAACCCAGTTTCATAGATAACAAAGATACAATTATGTAACTGTTACAAATGTTGACTTGAATGAATCACGTTTTGATGACTGTGTTTACAGCAAATTAATGCATAAGACAAAGTAAAAAGGCACATATTAAGGCATGATGTGTATCATTTTAAAAACAACAGTGCTATACAGCATGGGGCATATTAAAGAGGCTTTTGGAAAACCTAAAATTAAAATGGAAAAATACATAATTGTCTTACATTGAAATATTATGTAATGATTTTATGAAAGGGTTCAGCTAATTCAAAGTGACTCTGGCTGTTTTTATATATATGTTGTAACATAATATTCAATTATAGGCTCATAGGCCAGCTGCCTCCGTGGATAAATAAATTGTTTTAGTGAGAAACTAATGCGTCTGGGAATAATGGTGGGTGCTCAGGATGATAATGTATACTAGTGTCTGTGTCTAAAACTTATGAATATTTTGTTACAGTATGCAATCAGAACCTTTACATTAATCATTCATAGTCCTTGTGGCCCATTATTTCTGCTATTAAATTATTAATGCTTTGGACTGGCTTTCTTCACATAATCAAGTACCTTTTTGTTGGCTGCTATACATAGCATACAGTATATGCACACATAAAATAACAGTATGCATTGTACAGCAACAATATTCTGACTAGATAACACATTGATCTTATGCTTTTAAACTTGACATCTGGTTCAAAAACTGTAAATGTTTGACCCTGTCTTTGTTTTTTTTTTTTGTTTGTTTTTTTACCCATCTCCCCTCTCCCCAAATCATCCATCCAGAGTTTTTCTTGGAGCTGCTGGACAATTCTGAGAAGTCACTCAACAGTATGTTCACGCAGACATACGGGAAGCTGTATATACAGAACTCAGAGGTGTTCCAGGACCTATTCACTGAGTTAAAGCGCTACTATACAGGAGGAAACGTCAACCTGGAGGAGATGCTCAATGACTTCTGGTCCAAGCTGCTGGAGCGAATGTTCCAGTTACTCAACTCCCAGTATCACTTTACCGATGACTACCTGGAGTGCGTCAGTAAATACACAGATCAGCTCAAACCCTTTGGAGATGTGCCCAGGAAACTGAAGGCCCAGGTCACCAGGGCCTTCATTGCTGCACGGACATTTGTCCAGGGGCTAATGGTGGGTCGGGAGGTAGCCAACAGGGTCGCCAAGGTGAGTGGCATTTTCTTCTCATCACTGCTTTGTGTACTGGTTTACTGTTGGGCTTTTCAGCACTGTTGTATTTAAGATAAGGGAATAAGCTTTTGCTAATATTCTTTTGGATTCAATCTGTGTCTAATTTAATTTGTCTGGTCGTTTTCATGAAGCTATTAATTATTCTAGTCTGTGTACCGTGATTATTCTAATTGATGCTAAGTCATACACAGGTCGAATGTGGGGTTTTGGGAAAAAAAAAACAGGTTTCACTTATTTTTCTGCTTTTGTAATTGACTTTAACATTTTAAATTCTTCATTGTAAGAATTATTTAGCAAAAGCAAATACAGAAGAAATAAGACTCAATACATAACTTGTTCTGTATGTACTTGATCGCCCCGTGCTGGGTCCAGCGAGACACATTTCCTCATATGACTGCTGAAGAATGCAGTATGTTTCTGTAGAACCACCTGCAGTGAGCAAAGCTTTGCCAAAGCCAGAAGATTAAAGACTATTTCCCCAGACACTTCTGATGAGGTTTTGTCAGCTGTGTTTCTTTGCTCTTCTGATTTTTCCTAAGCTGTGTATGAGTTAAATTTGTGACATTTTTCAGGCTGACAAATTATTCGACAATATGCAGAGTAATTTTCCCCTTCCTGTTGTTGTTATTTATGGTTTGCTTTGATAAATTTAATGCATTTTTGATTATTTGGTAAATTAAATATGTTTTTGGAGCCATATCAGACACTGGGGATTAGAAATGTATTCTGGAGGCTTAGTATGGCATGTTTTCTAATTCCATGTTAAACACAAAAAGTTACGTAATTCAACTCTTAAATTATATAACCAATTCCGTGTAGCAATCTGTTGGAAATGTACTGTATGTCGCTGTCTTATAATGACAGGGATGATAAAACGTGTGGTTTGTGTGTGTGAAGTTCTGTTATAAAAAGTACCAAAGGTCATAAATACAAACAAAATATAAAGTTCAGTAAAGAATGGGCTGATTACAAGTCAAATTCTTACAATGGACATAAAAGTGGAAATATGTGGACAAGTTTAATTGTTATTGTTAAGTCTGTGTGAACTCCAACATCAGCAGGAGATGATTCATTTGTATATAGAGCATAACTAAAAACCTACAAGTATGCAAATGAAATGCTGACTTTCTTTCTAAAATTCTTTCCACACACAGCATCCTTGAATTTGTCTTTAAAAATTAAAAAGAAATGGCATTTGTAATTGCACAACCCTTATTCACTCAGTCTTTTCATGCTATTACGGTCAAGTTTTAATGATAGTTTCATGGTTGTCGTCTCGCTGACCCTTCCTAAATCAATTCATCACCTGTAATCAGACACAAATTACATAAAACTGAAGTTTTAACCAGTTTTATTTTCTAGGGCTTTTAAAGTTGGACAATGTTATGGCTCCCTTTTATCTGCTTTTCAACTCGAGGCTCTCTGTCTCTTTCAGTGAAGTGAGGAACAAATCTTGGGTAGAAAATACCAGGAGCTAGACAGAGACAGAGAAAGAGGGCAAAAAATAAATGATGTGCTCAGTTTGAAAAAGAAGTCTTTGGAGACTGTGTTTTGCACTGGTCTGACAGAAACAGATACAGGAGATGCATTATGACTACAACTATATGAATTTATTTTTATCAAAAAACATGTATAATAATTATACATATGTAACTTGGGGAACTAATGTCTTTAGACCAAAATAAAACAGCATATGTGTGACTCCAGATATAATCAAAATACTCACTCTATGAAATGTCAGTTTAAAGAGCTCAGTTCAATAAAGTGCAAATCTTGTCAACTAAAAAGAACATTACTTAATACTTAGCAATATTTTCTGTAAAACCACAATATCTTTTCACACAAATCACATTGCATTTAAGTTCATAATGTACCTCCAACAATGTCTTTTCCCTGGCCCACATGTCAAACTGCTGACAAAATGAATTTCTATATGTGAAACATCAACTTGATGTATTCACCTTCTGCTAAACTGACTGACCTCACATAATGATACAGGGACATGGTGGTTAGTGCAATGATACTATGTGAATATTAAAGTGCTGTCTTCCCTGCTGTACCCGGCTGCCATATATCATCTCTGAAGAGTCAGACGTATCTTAAATTGTTTATTATTGTCTCTTAGCTTCTTACTGAGCTAGCTTTCCAAAAGTCCTCAGAGGCCAAGCCATTTTTGATGAAGAGTTAAAACAAGCACCTCTATACATCTGTCTGAGTCCTAAAAGGCACCCTCACTCTGGATCAAATCCCACATTGCCTGCTTCCTCATCAATAATGAAGTGGAGCCTGGAAACACTGTAGCATTGCTGAAGGCTGTCAGACTAGTGAACAACCATAGAACTGGAGGTGAAAAGTTTCTTGACATGACAAATCACCTTGACCTAAGACTCACCCCTGGTACCTGCTGCTTCAAGCGACAAAAAGCTAGTTCCATCTCCATAGAATGCAGTATGAAAGAACATGAAATTCTTATGGGTGTGTGTGTGTGTGTGTGTGTGTGTGTGTGTGTGCGTGCGTGCAATATTTTATTCTTGTTCTTTCTGTTAGATTTCATCTGAAAGGAAAGAAAATATATTATCCTTGTGCTACAATCCTCTGGTTATTTGTGCTAATATTCCCAGAACCATATCTTCATCTTCATCTTCAGTTTTTTGTTGTGTTTGATCATACAGCAGTTTGTGTAGTATCAGCAAATCAGTATTCTACAAGCCAAAAATATGGACCAGCTTGTACTCTTATAGTAAAAAAAATAAAATAAAAGTGATAGGAGTGACTGGGGAATTGAGATCCTTAAAGAAATTCCTTTTACATTTTTTTTTAACCTCTAGTTTGCATTAATGCATTTTGGGGAAGCATTTAATCAGAATCAGAATGCTTTATGAATCCCAGAGGGAAATGTTTGTGTGTTACAGTTACTCTGCTTTCAAGTATAATAAAAAATAGCAGGAG